>CM029595.1:65220024-65820024 GCA_017311375.1 Mytilus coruscus
AATTTACGACCAAAGGGCTGTTTTTTCGTTACCTATCATTACTGTTTTGGCTTTTTTCGGTGACCCCATCTTACGGCAATATGTTCGCTTGAAGTTTTAAGTCTGTCCAAAGTAGTGTTGTTATTATATCAAGCCGTTGGTTTTTTTTTTTTTTCATTCAAATTTTTCCAGTTTGCTCTGTTGGGACATTTTATAGCTTATTATTTGGTATGTGTTTTGTTCAATATTTGAGGCTGAACGGTGGCCTATAGCTGATTATATCTACGCCATTTGGTCTCTGATGGATATGGCTCACTTTCAAGATGATATCTTAGCGCTTTAACTGCATCAATGATGATTTACACAAGTTAAAAATGCAGCGAAAATAATCAAACTAATTTAAAAACCCGACAACACTTTCAAATCCTCAAATATAAAGTAGAACAAAAATATCGAACTCCAAAGTAAACTAAAAAAGGGAAGTCTATACAAACTAACAAAGTCAAACATGAGACGTTAGCAACCAAAGA
The DNA here is from genome assembly GCA_017311375.1 of Mytilus coruscus. Classification (NCBI taxonomy): domain Eukaryota; kingdom Metazoa; phylum Mollusca; class Bivalvia; order Mytilida; family Mytilidae; genus Mytilus; species Mytilus coruscus. Next base: position 65,220,534 of record CM029595.1, read on the forward strand.
AACTAATGGAAAACAACTGTCATATTCATGACTGGCTACAGACATTTTCCGAAGATAATGTTGAGTTAAACCTGGTTTTATAGCTAGCTAAACATCGCAATTGTATGACAGAAGTTAATAGTTTCGTTATATTGACAAAAGTGGGTGAACAGCCCAAACAGACATAGCAAGTTAATGTGACAATAATTGGGATCCAGCAGTCAAAACTATGTAAACATACATCACAGACACTGACTTAACAATTCAAACAAATCTGACACATCTAAGACGCCAACACAACAGTTTTTGTACATGATAGTATTTGACAAAGACGCCAACAAATTTTTTTTTTGTAGTTTTCATAAAAAAAAATGCGTTCATGCCATGCTCTATTCTCATTTTAACATGAGTATCGTTATATTTGTCAAAATCTTTATACCGAGCGCAAGCGAGGTGTAAAATGTTGACAAATATAATGCCTACACATGTGAAAATGAGCATAAAGCATGGCATGCTAGAATTATTTCGATTCTAACAGGAAAACTTAGAACTTTTTTTACTTCGAAGCGGGTCTATATACGATATTGAAAATCCACCGTTTCACGATAAAAAAAATTAAAAGATACATGTAAACTTACTTTTAGAATGATTTAATTTGATTTCCTAGTGAGCAACACCAACACAAATGCCATTTTGTTCTCCGGGATTGTTCAAAATACAACTGACGTTGCAATTTCAAATGTGACGTCAATCACGTGCAGGCCATGTTCTATTGCAATTAGAACATGGCTTTGTTTCCAAAGCAAAAGAAGAACGTCATAATTAGAATTCAGTATAAAGTATACACTTTCTCGATAAAGTACAAATTAAGTAATATATTAAGGCAAGGGTAAACAATATAAAACAACACTGTAAAAACCAATTGAGTCTGAATCGCACCACTCGATTCAACTGCAACAGGATTGACCAAAGTCAAACATCTTGTGGCTGAATGCATAAATACCGAGTCATTTTAAAAGTCATACGACCAACAGGAACATTAAAGCATAACGACAAATAAAGGGAAAACTGTAAAGTTATAAAAAGACACACAACTTCAGTACTTAGAATCCATAACTCGAGACCATTTTGTATTATTTGTGAATTATAAGCCGAATATTTATCTATAAGGTGTTTTCTCATTGTAGTGAAAAACATTCTCGTGGTTCAAGGAAATCGCTAGTTTTTGGTTACTTAAATAAACGTTCATCGAATACAAATCAAAATTCGACATAATTTCCAAATACCACTAAAACATTTATAATGTATATGCAGATCTAAGCAATCAAACACAAATATTTGTTTAGCATTTAGGAAAACACAAACACAATTGAATCAATTTTATACGCTTTAAGTTACTCGAAGACGTTTATAAACGTCTAGATACACCAAGGATATTATCATTAACAATTTGAAGATTTAAATAAAATTTACCTCTTAATCTTGGATTAAAGGAAACGTATCTAAAACTTTCTCTATGAATTTCATGAATATTATTGATAAAAGACAAGGTGTGAAAAAGTCCCATTATATTTTTATCAACTGAAATCGAATATAACATCGTATAGTTTATGCACAGGTTATATATCTTATCTATATTTAAAAACATTGACAGACTTCAATCATCTTGCAAATTGGGATAAATACCAATTGCTATTTTTTTATTTCAACAACAGTGATGCAATATTGTTTTCCGATCACTCTATGGGTGTACGCGTATCATTACTGTACCATATTTTTTTGTCGTCACTGACTGTTTCTGAAGATCATAAGAAACATTTTATTTAAGTCAAATCAATAAAAGTATTGAATTTCTGAACTTATGCAGCTTGCATACTCAATAACTCTGCTATTCAGAAATTGATACATCTCTATTTCACAAGATAGAACCACTTATTATTTCGTATACATATACAAAATCCAGTAGAAATTAGTTTCAGTAGTTATATCAGACGCCAGTATAGACAATAATGCTGCTTCAACATTAGACTGTGCAACACGGAACTTTCGATATGATCCCAATGGCCATTAAATAACAGTTAACTTGAATATCTTTCAAGATCGAAAGATTTTAACTCTTGAAAAAGGGACCAAATGTTTCTTTTAAATGGCCATAATTGCTATCAGTAAATTAAAACCATAATAAATAGTATTGTTATACATATATGCACTTCCATTTTCTACATAAGGAAATGCCTGTACCATGACAGGAATATGGAAGTAGTTTTCCATTTGTTTGGTGTGTTTGATCTTTAATGTTGCCACTTGATAAAGAATTTTCCGTTTTGAATTTTCTTTGAGGTTCGGTATTTTTGTTATTTTACATATTTTCACGGTACTACAATCTGTCGATACCTTTATTTTGTAATTGCACAAGGTCATGTTTTTCTCTGAATGGTAATGACATCTTTACACCAAATCCATTGGATGTTGAATGTGTACTGATTGATACTTTAGTCTTAGATATATGACTTCTTTTATTAGTTGTTATTGGCTTTATACTAGCTGTCAGTAACTGTGAGTATTCTCGGATCTGTACTTGGTGTCTCTTTTGTTGTAAGGGATGTATAAATACCCTGCCACGTCTGGTCCGTGTTTTAGTTAGATGTTTTTTTCTGCTTTATATAGATCTGATGAGTTAAGCCCTTTTCAACTAATTTTTATAGTTTGTTCTGATATGTCTTATGTTGTGCTGTAACACCACTGTCCCAGGTTAAGGGAAGGGTTGAGCGCTCACAAACATGTTTAACCCCGCCACATTCTTTATGTGCCTGTTCCAAGTCAGAAGCCTGTAGTTCAGTGGTTGTCGTTGCTTCATGTCTGTCATATTTGTTTTTCGTAAATTGTTCTGTTATAAATTAGGTTTTCTCAATTGAATTGTTTTATATGTTTCATGTCGGGACCATTTATAGCCGACTTCATGGTATGGGGTTTTCTCATTGTTGAATGCCGTACGGTTGCCTATAATTGCTTACGTCAACTTCATTTCAACTTTGGTGGATAGTTGTCTCATTGGTAATCATACCACATCTCCTTATTTTTATATAATAAGTAGTTAAAGTTATGCATTTATCATGCAGGAAGACACACTTTAACAATATTCGTTCTTTTACGTTTTACACGGACACATCATTATGCAAATGTTGAACATGTCTAGAAGTGGATAACACATATAAACTAAGGAAACAAAATATTCATGAATTAAAATGTATTTATAAAATACTGTAATAAATTTGTGTTCCTGATCTAAAATTTGAATTTGTTTTTATATTCTGTTGCTTCTAAAGCAAACAAAGAATTAAAATAAATCAGTTAAGGCCACAACATATAACAGTCCTGTGTGCATTATCTTAATCTAGATACAATACACATTGATAAGTTTGAATTATGCAACATTATTGTAGTCACCTCTTCACAGGAATAATATAAGTAATTTTATATACAAAAAAAAGATGTACAATAAAACTTTGAAGGATTCAATGCAATAATAAGTTGTAGGTATTAAATTTTTTTTTTAAATATAACTGAAAATATAAAACAAAAGATTCTGTGTATCAATATATTAAAATGAGTTAGACCAGAATAACTGTTTTAATCAAAGACTTTTGGGTCTTCTTCGTCATTTTGGGTTTTATAAATGTTGATTTTAAATACTAACATAATGAAAGGGAAGTACTTACTACACAGTTATCGTCAGTATTTACACTAATACTATCCAGTTGTAAAAAAATATATATTGTTGATGTAAGTGTTATTATGTCTTTATCATTCAAACACAATTAATTTGATAAATATTTTGCCGATTAAATGGACAAGGTTTTAATCTTTTTTAGACCGCGGTTTCTCACCGCATAAATGGCATTACCATCAAAGTACCCACGATGAACAGGTCGCAGTCTATTCATGCAAAGAAATTTTACAAGGATTCGATTTCGTGGCGGTGGTAGATTTAGACGAGTACATTGTCCATGAAAATTTCTCAATATACACAGAAATGCTAAAGGTAAATACCGGTAGATCGAAAATAAGTAATTTCGGATTTTAAGCTTTATAAATTTATAGGTATATATTTATATATGCAAAATATCATACATATGGCGTTTAAAATAAACCATAGATTTTATATTGCCTTTCTGGTTATCCGTCTCTGTTTAAACTGTTCTCGGTTTTACTGTTCTGATGCTTGAACCTTTCTTGTCATTACCAGCCTGTACTGCATCTTTGTCAACCTATGCTACCTCTAGCTGTTAGCAGCTGATATTCTGAGTCAAAGGATACACTTACTTATATAAAGTTTCAATGGCGTTTATGTTGTGTATCGTTTTTCTAAAATACATAGGATATATATATGAATTATTTAAATGGGTGTATGCGCTAATGTTTTTGAAGCGTTTCATGTTCCAATACCCATACTTGTTGCTCCTGACAAGCAAAATATCTGGTGGTAAGTCATGTTGTTTTTAGTTTTAAGTTCTACACAACTATGGGCATGAATATAACAAAAAGGAGGAGATAGAATACAATGAGGACATTAAAAAAGTCAAAGAAATAAAGAAAAACTATGACAAAATAAAATAAATCAGAACAGAAATAATTACTGAACAAATCACAAAATGGAAAACTAGATTCAAACATACGGATACCAACAATAAACTGTGGTTAAACTAATGTGTTCCAGAATGTAAAGCAGTTACTGATCTACCAGTGGTACCCGTCTTGTTGCTCAAATCAATATTGATTCAGTTATAAGTTCATCAGCTCAGCAGTCATTTATTCGGTACTGACATGATTAATAATTAAGGCTGTTTTCACATTGAGCTAAACTCGGGGTAGTATAAACGTACTCAACACTTAAGATAAACTAAAAAAAAAATCAATGTTTACATGTAGTTTAAATCAGGTTTTGACTGCATACGGTCGATATTTAATGTAGGCTGTGTGAGGGTTAAGAGTCTATAAAACTAGTTATCAATATTTACGTGATTTAAGGAAGTTACATATATTGAATAAAAATGATTATGATAATATTGTGAATTAAGTTATTTACAAATCTATACGTCAAAAAACTCAAGACTTGCTCAATTAAATGCATGATTAAATTCAAATATCCTGAGTGGACCATTTGATTTTCAATGGGAGGTGGGTTTTTGCTGATGGAATATTCGTTTTACACCTGTTGAAAGTCGGTTTTATTTATTTACGCGAACATTATTTTCCTCTATTTCTTGCAAAGTCCTGAATTTTACAGGACAAAATATTCATTTTAGTCCTTTCTTGGACAAAGTGATTTTTTAACAGCTACAATTAAGTACCAGTGCAGAATATTCATTTCAAAATCACCCCTAGGTTGGCTGGGGATAGAAATATGGTAACTTAGGTCTTCTTTCGATCGGCAATAAAAGACTGGTCAAATATGGTGTCTGTTCTGCTGTGCTAGATGAAGTACTCAGCCACGTCCTGTCAGAATGGGGACATTATTTACGATGTCTTGTTTAGAGAGAGTGCCACACATGTTAAGAATCCTTGCAACAACTCTCTGAGGGGTCCGTAGGTGACCTTTTATAAGGCACAATTTCTGTTCCTATCCAATACACTCTCATTTTCCAACAGCAGTCCGAATTTGCTCAATCTTAATACCGGACGGCCTGCATTATAGGACCTACCTATTGAATTTATAATGAATTTTTCTCGTCCTAAAAATGCATGAAATGTTTGCCACTGGACCTTATGCAACCATCAATCAATCAATCCCTTATTTCCAAAATCGTTTTTTCGCCTATCGTTACGCTGTCTTAGCCTGCGTAATTATAACATCTTTAGAATCTCAAAGTTCTCCAAATCTGTAGAACATTTTTCTAAAGGTACCTCACATTCATTTTCGTGGGACAAACCATGTTTTATTACTTGAATAAGAAACAATCTATTTTTTTAACATACACCTTCATGTTGAATTCCCGCTCTTCAGTTTCAATGGAATCAAACGATTTTTCTCACTTCCCTCCTGAAACAAATATATATATTTTTTAAATTTGTAATTAAACACTTTATTTCTAATCCCCTTTCCCTAAAAACAATTCTGAAATGGTCTGTGATTAACATGACTAGCTGATACAACAGTTTTAATTCTCTGTAATGTACATGTAAATTACGTGTATCTGTAGTTTACTGGTGTGAACAATTCTCATGTACAGGTCATTAATGACAAAAGATTACATGTAAAACCAGTTTTCATTAAATGAAAATAATTGTAAACAGGTTTACAAAACGCGACATTTGGTGTGAACACGGCCTTATTCTTCTAAAATCCTCTGTTAAAACATTAAGATTTTATTAAGAAACTACGATTTCAACTCCCTCAGGAAAAGATTACTTTAGCCGAATTTGGCTTTTCTTTTAAGTCCCTTTTAGTCAAATAGCTTCTTAAATTTCAACCTCTACATACTTGCCTTTCAAATTGACGTTCCGGATGAAGGGTAATCCTGAAAATCACGTGACTCGCTGATGTCACAATCGGGGACAGGAGAAAGGGATGGAAATAATGATACAGATGACAGATAGAACGTTTCTTTTACGAGAACTGGAATACTCGTGGCCATCTAAATTCATTGAAATTGTTTAAATGTTACATTTTACCATTCATAGATACCGCGATTAAAACCCTTCTCCAGTGCTAAGTGTTATGGATTTGATCAGTGGTGGGTTGAAACCAAATCTTTTTAAAACAAAATACTGATACTTGTGGTTTCTTTGTGAAAACATTGGGACGATGAGCTAGTTAAGTTGATTCGCATATAAAATGATATATCGCAGTAAGATAGAAGAATGTCTACTCTAAAAGTGAACCAATCAATTAATTTTGAATTAATATGAATACAGGTACATACTACCTCCTCTCGACTGACAGTTGACATTCAAACCGAAAATGTTCGATGTGTTACACAGGACTTGTTTACATTTCCAAAGATATTTGATATAATTTTAGAAAATCAAGAAAATTAATAACATTAATTCCAAAGCTATTAAATTCTATCATTTTTGTCGTTCTTGGTCTATTAATATATATTTATCTTTAGTCGGAGTTGTTACCAGCTTATCCGGATGCTGCCTCTTTCACCCTGAGAGTATCATTCTTCATAACAGATTGGGGAGTTTCAGGAGTCGAACCTCTAATAACCAGTAAATACATAAGAAGATCAAAGCCCCTTTTCAATCGATTTAAAAATATATATTTGCCTAACAGAACTGCTACCATGGATACACATGTGGTGTGGCCAATGAAAGGATATCGAAGGTATTTATCATTTACTTAAACACTGAAAGTAAATTGTGTGCATATAAAACTTAAACTCATTGTTGAAGGCCGTCCTTGTTTTGTTGGTCGTTGATAGATAATTGTGTCCATAGCAATCATATCACATGATTTTTGTGACGATGAGGGTATTACCAGCCCAGAAGTCAGCACTTTTGTATTGACATTGCATTTCATTGGTATTTTCATTTTCTGTTGCTTAATTACATGGAATGAGAGGTGAATTTGTGATTTCCTCGTGTTTCACACCTTTCCGTTTCCATTAAAAATCGTATCATCGACTTAAATATCCACGAATATAAACATATTTCGAATGTTTTCTTCAAATTTCCCGCACCGGAATCCGCCATATTTTATTTGACTGCCATAAGAAAGATAACTCTGCCGATTGAAAACACAAAAACACTTTGGCTCTATCCCGGAATAAATCTGAAACTCGTTTCAAAGGTCACTTCTCTTGAGCGGTCATTTTTATACTTCCCAAGAGTGACTGCTCAATACAGGTTTGCAATAGCTATATTTGGCTGTTTTCGGAAATTTAGATTAAATTTTCCTTTAATTTCGTATTTGATTTGGCCTTACAACTTTAACCCGCTACATTCTTTATGTGCCAATCCCAAGTCAGGAGCCTGTAGTTCAGTGATTGTCGTTGGTTCTTTTCTGTCATATTTGTTTTGTTATAAATTTGGGTGTTAGATTTTTCAATTCAATTGTTTTATATGTTTCATGTCGGGACCATTTATAGCCGACTTCACGGTATGGGGTTTTTTCATTGTTGAATGCCGTACGGTTGCCTATAATTGCTTACGTCAACTTCATTTGAAATTTGATGGATAGTTGTCTCATTGGCAATCATACCACATATCCTTATTTTTATATCATGAGTAGTTAAAGTTATGCATTTATCATGCAGGAAGACACACTTCAACAATATTCGTTATTTTAATTTTTACAAGTACACATCATTATGCAAAGTTTGAACATATCTAGAAGTTGATAACACATTTAAACTAAGGAATATTGATCAAACCACCTCCTTTTTTTATATTCTAGAACAGATATTTGATTTAATTGAAATTAGAAGAAGTGTTGACAAATCAATAACCCTGCTGAACAATTGCATTGATAGAAGTGACGTTTATTACAATATGGAATGTAACTACATCATACACATTTGTCTCTAGTCGTGTATTAAACTCTAGTTTTCTTAGTTTTTATGTCGTTTTGTTACTGCCCTATTGGTCTTTTTGCCGCAAACCCAATATAATCCAAGCATTTTATTCATTAATTAAATAAAGTTATTCCATTTCCATTACAGTTATTCATTTACATTAATTTTGTAATACAGAACAATTTTTTCTGTTACAGGATTAGGCTACGATCGCACAATGTAATATTGTATCACTACAGAAAATGTAAGAACTCAGACAATACTACAGATGTTTGTATGACATTTTCCAAACATAATGATACTAAGATGATAAAAATAATGTTTGAATTATATGATAAAGTAGTCGCCGTTCAAAGAAGATGTGGTATATCTGCTTGATAAATAACATATTTATGAATTGAACTGATATTCAAGAATTTGATATTAATCACCAATAAGATTGTTATGAACATACATGTACTGATAATGTAAACACATTTTGATTTGTATTTGCAGTGTATGTTTTTCGTCGGTATATTGGTATTCAACGATTTTAATTCGCTTCAAATGTAGAAAACAATACATTTTGATATGGTTTTATGTTTTCCCTTGCATGTATTTCAATTGTAAGTTTTCATCTTAATGAAGAACATTTTGAAAGTTATCTTTATATTTCGACTCGTTTACAGATAAATAATTTGTTTTGTTTGATTCAACATCTTTAATTGAGTCATAAAGGGAAGATAAATCAGAAACTTTAACTTTCTGACGAAGTGCACTGTACATTAATCTTATTTCTTTTGTATCTAGAAAACAAAACAAAAACATTGACACCTTTTTTTTAATTTGATTTCCTGGAAGCTCTTGAAGCTAGCAGCTAGTAATTTGGTACTGGAATGAAAATCAAATGTTGCTTTGTTTATATGTATTTTTGATGATTGCAATTGGCTGTTACAAAGTTTTGGAAATTAGTTCAGATAAAGGAATATTTCTCACTCATACAAAGCTCTGATTCCTTTTCCTGATTTTAGTATACTTTTTATGCTTTTTGCTGTCATTAGCTTTTCAATTTTTGAATGAGATTCAAATATGTTGGCCTCGAGAATCACTGAAGAGACAAGTATTCTCACAATTCGTACATTATTTAAAACTAAACAATATATCTCCCTCATAAAAAGTTCTTATTCTTTGCCCTCCTTTGGCTATCTGTTTCCCCCTTTATGGTTTTATCAATTCTTTCATTTGTGAATAAGATATGGATTATCATACAATTTAGCATCGAGCATCACCGAAGAGACGTTAATAGTCTAAATACGCATAAGGTGCAGTAAAATTTGTACAATTAAGGGTATTTAATAGCTATCAGATAATATTTTGTTTAAACTTAGTTTTTATTAACTTCTTTGACATTTTACACAAACCCAAACTTTTGTTTATTTTTGTTGGAAAACGCGTGATATAAATTACAATTTGGCAAAGAATAAAATACATTCCACCCTCTTGCTTCATTTACCTTATTATTAAAAGAAGTGCATACATATTAATGTTAAGTGCATACATAATACCAAAGGCCTGATCAATATCAAATTACTTCAATCAAATCACATTATCAAATTTGAAACGCATGAATAGCCATGAATTAATGCAAACGCTTATTTTGTCGTTTGCGCGTGAAAGCACAAACGGAAGTACATCTTCCACAAATGTCTGCAGTTTAATATTGTATCTTGCCATTTAGAACTGTTTTGTTATACATGTCGTTTGCTTGTTGTTTCTATGACGTGTACTATGTAGCTGTCGAAATGGAACGAATCAGACAAATCTGTGTAACAAATAAACATTAAAAATATTTTACTGAAAAAGATAACGAACTATTATATAATCTTTGCTATATGTTGATATCGGTCGGTTCTTTTAATGAAATTTAGCAGAAACATTGTTTAACATACAGGAATCATACCATTGCCATAACAGTTAACTAAAAACTTTCTTGACATCTACACACATGAAATTGGATTTTCCATATCTTATTGCAATTTAAGGAACTTGTGCATTCAGGGTGAATGTACAAACCAAACTAATTACATACAGTACATGGGAGGATTCAGGTGGTGAGGCTTAGTGGGCGAACGCCTAAGCTTCGATCGAAACAAATATCAATTTTTGTGGCATAAAATTATTACAAAATTCGCCTCGCTACAACCGGCGCTATTTCAAGATTCCGTACATTTACATGAAGCGTTACAAAAACATGTCACCAGTGAGTTTAGACACACATATATGGTATAAATCAGCCAATTCATGATGATGACCGTAAAACTTATGTTGTATCGATTTCAGTCGTTCATCCTTAAAACTGTGTTGGTGTAGTTTTGTAGGATGAAGTCTTTTTAGTGTGAATATGAATGAGCATAGCTTAAAACTTGAAATTTGTAAACGCCATACGGTAGGACATATAGTATGCCACTGCAGGAAATGGGGAGTTTACCATTGGACAGTTTTAATCATTTCGTTTGTTATGGATTTCACCTTTAGGTCGTCGATATGTTTCAATGTCGAGGAAAAGATCAATATATGGTAGATAATCTCTAGTTTATGTATTTTCCTAAATTGCAAGTGCATATTATATGAAGCATTAGGTAATAAATTTGAATATTTGATTTTTGTTAGTTAGAAGTTTCACATCATATAAAAATTCTATTGTGCGTGTTGATCTTTATTCGGTTTTCATCAATGATGAACTTATATTGTTGGTTAAAATCTATATTGGCCAAGTGGTTTAGGAAATTCATCTACAGTTATCATAAGCATGTCAACAATGAGATTGTGAGTTCTAAAAAGTATAACAAAAATACCGAACTCCAAGTTAAATTGGTTTTATAGCCAGCTAAACCTCCCAGTTGTTTGTAGTTCCGCTTTATCGACAGAACTGGGTAAGCAACCCAAACAGACATAATAGATAAATGTGACAATATTTGGGATCCATCACATACATAAAACACGTCTGATTTAAAATCTCAAACAAATATGCAAATAAATCTTACAAAGACTCCGCTAAGGGCAGAGGTGCATTCGACTCCTATCTCCATAAACTAGGATTGTAAGTTTTCCTACCGAAGGTCGGTGATTATGCCTATGTACTCCCGCTACCTCCACCAAGAAGAAAAAACTGGCCGCTACGATATATTGCCAAGGGTGCTGAAAATGACATTAAGCACTATCATAAAAAGAAGATGTGGTATGATTGCCAATGAGACCAAAATGACATAGAAATGGGTCACCGTACGCCTTTCAACCATGAGTATATCCCATACCGTATAGTCAGCTATAAAAGTCCCCGAAATGACAAATGTAAAACAATTCAAACGAGAAAAACTTACGGCTTGATTTATATGCAAAATAATGAACGAAAAACAAATATAATATATAGCAACAAACGACAACCACTGAATTGGGTCCTGACTTGGGACAGGCACATATAGAATGTGGCAGGGTTAAACTAGTATGAAGGCGCCAACCCTCCACTTACCTGGGACAGTGGTGTAACAGTACAACAAAAGAACAAACTATAAAAACCAACTGAAAAAGGCTTGACTCATCAGATCGATACAAAGCAGAAATACATCTAAATAAAGGCATTAGTAGTATACCCTGTTCAACAGTCATAATTCGATTAAGCAAAAACAAATCCGGATAACAAACTAAAACCGAGGAAAACACATCAACTTTAAGAGGAAAACAACGGAACAACAGAAACACTGAACTACAACAAAAGCAAACGCCAACATACATAGAAACGGACTGCAGATAACAACTGCCATATTCCTGACTTGGTACAGGACATTTAAAGTGGTGGATTGAACCCGGTTTTATGGCTACCCAAACCTCCCGCTTATATGGCAATGTTAAAAATACCGCTAAATGACAACACTACGTGACAGGAATACAGTTCAAACAAACGCAAGAACACTCAGCACAGAGAAATACATAGATAAATAATATAATAGTACATTACAATATGTCAACCGCAGAATAACAACGGACACCTCCCATGAATTTACGCAAGCACACCAGGACACCACAAACGAAATATAAACTGCGCGTCACAAAAGTGACGTATTTTTTGTGACTTTTATATTATCACAGGTAAATTTCTAAAAATAAAATAGATTTATATTATAGACACTTACAATTGGGATTGAGTTTGTAATGGTGTTATTTTATGTATTTTCTAACCATGACAAGAATATTTAAAATGAAATTGTGTTTGTAATGGTGCTATTATTTGTATTTTCTAACCATGTCAGTTTTTCTTCTAAATCAAAACTCTGTATAAACCAAATAATCCTGTGCATATAGTTGCTTTAAACTTAAAATCATATAAATGAAGTAGCTGATTTTTTGTATCGAAGACTTTTAAAATACCAATCAGTACACATCCAAAATCCAATGGATTTAGTGTAAAGACGTCATTAACAGTCAGAAAAAAAACATGACCTTGTGCAATGCCAAGATACAGGTATCGACATATTGTAGAGCCATGAATGTGCATATGTATATAAAAATACTACTTAGTTTGATTTTATATTACAGATAGCAAAATCAATATTATACCAATAAAAACAATATTCAAAGATCTGATTACAGTGTTGAATTGGTAAACTTTTAGAATAAGTTTATTTAAAGGATCGATAAGTTTACCCGGATCGTATCTAAATTTCCGGGCTCGGTATACAACATCTCCGTAAAATTTAGGATGTGCTATCCCGTTTGAAATAAGTTTTCTACAGATACAACCAAACTTCCAAACCAAATCTTCGTATCTATGGAAGAATTCAGTAAAGGTCAGTCCGTGACCCCGAGTTCTTATATTGAAACTTGAAAGTACATTGACCAAGAAATCTTTTACAGAAGTTTAAGAAAATCTATCGTCGAACATTTCGACACTTCAGCTACCTTAACGTTTTTGATCACAGCTAAATTATGTGTTTATAGCAATCTTCAATCGTGTCACTCACACTTGCCAAAGAGCTATGCACATCTTAACGTATCATTCACTTATATATACGATATTCGTTGCCATGTTTTTACATGGCCATGTCCTTCCGTATGTGTTGGCTTGTTGTATATATATATATAAATCATATCTCTCCATTTCCTGTTGAGACCGTCCAATTAAGTATAGCTGTTTTACCTTCAGTTTTTTTTCGAATTTCACGTTATAGTCATATATAAGGTAGTGTAGGATTTTAAGATAGCAGTTTGTGAAAAGAATGAGTTGGTGCATTTTCCATTAAAATCTTCTTAATAACAATGTTGTGCATTTAAAATAAAATCAAAAGTAACATACAAAGACGGACGAAAGTTAACATTAAAGAAAAAAATCCCAGCGAAAACTAAACGAAATAAGAAACATATCTCGATGGCAAAACAAAACAAAGCGAAAAATCTAATCATAAAACATTACTTTATGATCTATTTCTTATACTGTATTTTTTATCCTGCCCCCTTCTATAGTTTTACTAAGAGTTCTTATATTTTCTTGTATTAGCCTTTTAATAGGTCCGGGACACAGTTATCGTCCTTCTTTCGTTGTCTACGAATATAGTCCCTAATGCGGGCAGTGTTTTAAATTTGGTTCATACACCTTTCAATTTTATTTCCTTATATTTTATGCATAATATAGTAATATGGAGTGGAAATTACATGTCTAAACAGTTTATAGTAATTTTTACGTTAAGATAAATTAGTGATCTGGTCCAGTTTGAAAAGGTCATAAATTATGATGTGTCCCAAAATTAATACACTACACTGTAAAAATATTTTTTGGATCTAGCAGGTGCTAATTTTTGTTAAAATATTTTTGTTGTTTTCTGTTATAGATAAATTCACTACGTCATAACTGTTTTCTCGGAGCAATATTTGTTTCATGTCTGTCTTGTTTTACTGACGTCATTTTGTCGGGCTTTTCAATATAGTTTTTATAAGAATTCTTCGACGGTTTTATAATTTGTTTATATATTCCGTTATTATAACTCTTAATTCAATGTTATGACTTTCGGCCTCATTTTACCTTCTCATAACCCTTTAATTAATCATGATTTTACGAAATGGAAAGAAAACACTAAACACCAATCCTTCAAGGATATTCACGTGGTCTAAAACCTCATTCCAAATATTAATTCAACCGCCGTCAATCGAAATTCCCCATCTAAATTTAGCGCTTTTATAATTGTGTTAAAGGTGGCAATGCTGCTGCAGCCAGATTATTCAATAAAATGCACGTGGATATCCACAAATATTTCCGTGCAATGCCAGAAAATGACAAACCTGTTCTAGATTATCTTCTGATAATACCGTAAGGTCAACAGTGAACGGAGAGCTTTTTCGCTTTCCTTTTCTGTGAAATTACATGAAAACCCAAAGCCTCATTTATCTGGTTAAATGAACAAAGCCAAAGTGTGGTATACAATATGTAGTACAAACAGGACGGGAGTTTTTTAAACGAACACAGGAACATCTATACCGCTTCCGAAAACCTAAGAAATTCAAAAGTATAATTTATCAACATTTAGGTAAACACAACCACAATATTAAATTTATTAGATTTCAACCGCTCGAAACGGTCCAGAAACAACAAGGGCAATCGCATAAACAATTTGAAGATTCCCGTAAAGTTATCGAATTGTCTTGGATTAAACGACTTCAAACAGCTTATCCCCTGGGTCTAAATGACAATATACTTGGACAAGGGAACATATCTACTACTTCTTCTATTGATATCATGAATATTATTGATGAAAGACAACGAAATAATAGGTCTCATGGCAAACGTATCAATCGAAATCAACGAGTTAAACATCGTATAAATTATACACTTGGTAATCTCCTATCTATATTTAAAAACAATGGTAGACATCAATTATTATGTAAACTGGGTCAAATAACCATTAGTAAATTACACGATATTTTCAAAGAGTGTGACACCATCTCTTTCTTTAGCCCACTGTATGAATATTCGCGTATAATTACAGCTTTTTGCCACCATAGGCTGTTCCCGCGTATTGACAAACCTGAATATCATAAACGTCATTTTCTGAAAATTAAATATATTAGCAGAGGTATTGATTTTATAAACTTATCTAGTATATTTAATGACTCTACCGTTCAAAACTTTATACCTCCCTATTTTGATAACATAGAACCACCTATAATTTCATACATACAAAACACCCAGCAGAAGTCTAATTTTTAATTATACGTCGGTAACATCAGACGTGAATGTAGATAATAATACTCCCTTAACTTGAAACTGTGAATCGTCGAAGTTTAGATATGTTCCCTATGGCCATGTTATTACAGGGGACCTCAATATCGTCCAGGACAGAGAGGTTAAAACTTTTGAAAAAGGACCAAAATATCGTCCCCAACTAAAATAGATTGGAAAGAGTGTCGTCAAGTCACCAAAGATGCTCTTTCCTCGTTTTGTAAAAAGTGGTGTAAACGGGAAAAATCTGATAAAAAATCTCTTGATTCTTAACTAAATAAATGTATGAATGTGGTAGATGAGAGAATAACACATTTTGAAAATAATTTAGAAGTAAATAATAGAGTACATAAAACACCTATTTCCAGAATAAGAAATAAACTTCAAGAACTTTCAAAGCGGTTTGTGTTTGTACCTGCCGACAAAGCAGCCAACAATGTGGTGGTGGTATGCCGTAAATACTACACGGACGTTCTTAAGAATGAAATTTTAAATTCATCTACATTCAAGTCCATCCGCTCCACAGAGAGTCATATAGTAAACAAACATATCACAACCACATCAAAGCTTAAGGCTTCTTCTGAACATTTGAAGGTCCCTACTATGTATTGGCTACCTAAACTACACAAAAAACCATTTAAATATCGTTTCATCTCGGCCTCTAGTAAGTGTTCTACAACTAATCTTTCAGTGCTTTTAACAAGTTCATTAACTACTATTAAAGAGCTTATCATAAACTATTGTAATAAAATATATGAACATAGTGGTATAAACTATTTTTGGAGTGTAAAAAATTCTTTGGATGTTTTAGATAAATTACATGCTTTTGATGGTCCTTTTGATTCTGTTGACAGTTTTGATTTTTCTACTCTTTACACTACACTCCCACACTATCTTATCAAACAAAAGTTTTCCTATTTAATTAAATAGTCGTTTGGTAAAGCTGAATGCAAATATATTTGCTGCAACTCATTTAAAACCTTCTTCTCTAATGAGAAAGGTAAATATGCTAGATATACTTACTGGAGGTGTGATGAGATGATTGAAGCTGTTAATTTTCTTCTTGGTAATATTTATGTACGTTTCGGCAACAAAGTTTATCGACAGGTTGTAGGTATCCCTATGGGCACTAACTGTGCCCCTTTAATAGCAGACTTGTTTTTGTACTGTTACGAATCACAGTAAAGACCCGTCGAAATTGCATTTAATTGATAAATTCGACAACACTTACCGTTATCTTGATGATATTTTTTCGTTAAATAATCAAGAATTTTCTCAATATACTGCTGAAATTTACCCCAAGGAACTTACTTTAAATAAATCAAATTTAAACGGTAATAACTGTCCTTTCCTAGGTTTAGATATTTCGGTTTTAAACGGGAAACTCCACACTAAAATTTACGACAAAAGGGACGATTTTCGTTCCCTATTGTTAATTTTCCATTTTAGATGGTGATGTTCCTTTGGCACCATCTTACGGTGTTTATATTTCACAGCTCGTTCGCTATTCCCGTGTCTGTTGTGACGTTTTTGATTTTAACGAACGTAATCTATGTATTACTGGTAAATTATTAAACCAGGGATATCGTTACCATAAATTATTTAAAACCTTTACTAAATTTTTCCATAGATATAAAGATTTGGTTTTGAAGTTTGGTTGTACCTGTAGAAAACTTATTTCAAACGGGATAGCACATCCTCATTTTTACGGAAATGTTGTTAACCGTGCCCGGAAATTTAGAAATGATCCTTGTAAACTCATATCTCCTTTAAATAAACTTATTCGAAAAGGTTACTAATTCAACACTGTAATAAGATCATTGAATATTGTTTTTTTTGGTATAAATATTGATTTTGTTATCTGTAAATTAAAAGCAAACTAAATATTACTAGTATGTTTTATACATATACACATTCATCGATCTACAATCTGTCGATACCTGTATCTTGGCATTGCACAAGGTCATGTTTTCTCTGACTGTTTATGACGTCTTTACACTAAATCCATTGGATGTTGGATGTGTACGGATTGATAATTTAGTCTTAGATGCATGATTTTTATTAGTTGTTAGTGGCTTTGAACTAGCTGTCAGATAACTGCGGGTACTCTCAGAATTGTTCCTAGTGTCTTTTGTTGTTTGGATGTACAAGTACCCTGCCACGTCCACTTGTAGTTTTGTCCATCTGATGAGTTAAGCCTTTTCAACTGATTTTTATAGTTCGTTCTTATGTTGTACTGTTATATCACTGTCCCAGGTTAGGGAGGGTTGGGATCCCGCTAACATGTTTAACCCCGGCACATTATGTATGTATGTGCCTGTCCCAAGTCAGAAGCCTGTAGTTCAGTGGTTGTCGTTGTTTATGTGTTACATATTTGTTTTTCGTTCATTTTTTGTACATAAATAAGGCCGTTAGTTTTCTCGTTTGAATTGTTTTACATTGTCATTTCGGGGCCTTTTATAGCTGACTATGCGGTATGGGCTTTGCTCATTGTTGAAGGCCGTACAGTGACCTATATTTGTTAATTTCTGTGTCATTTTGGTCTCTTGTGGACAGTTGTCTCATAGGCAATCATACCACATCTTCTTTTTTTATATTTATGGGTATGGAATACAAGTCGATTTTTATAATTTTCTTAAATATAAAAGTAAAATCTATTATGTTTAATAGACATACAAAATTATTATCAAAATTTGTTCTGAACATTTGAATTCGATAAAAAATAACAACTTTAAAAGAGCAGTCTGCATTTCAACACTTAAAGTACCGGGGAACTTCCGTTGAATACATTTGGGAACAGTTCTTATACATCTCTCTTTGCATCTGTCAGAATAATATATTATAGAACTGTTCTAAACTTTCAGAATCTTTTTAAGGGTAGAACTGTCGAAATCTAATCAAGGGTCAAACGTACAAAATATGTTCTAGGGTAGTCCTATCTGAATCTGTTCTGTTTTAGTACAGATCTAAATGACCGCAAACTAGTGGACTAGTGTGAGAGACACGGAAACATCGTGTCGGTCAACTTATTGGTGATGGTTACAGTAAAACGTAATATGTAGTGTCGATTTTGATGGTTCCTCCTCAAAACTAATGTAGAAGCAGTTTTGTGTAAGGAGCCCTGTTTATGAAGTCCTCAAGTGTGAATATGGACGTTAGGCACGTATTAAATGAGATATACAAACGCTATCCACGATACAATGAAGTAAAGGGGATGTTATTGCTGAGACATGGGAAGTTGACAATCGGAAAATTTAAATCATTACGAGTTTCATCGATTATGGTTTGAAGTCATCCAGCTATGTGAATGTCGATGACAAAAAATGAAGCACACCTTTTACTTTTGGTAATATCCTTAGTCTCAAGTTCACTGGGATATATGATACATGATTTAAGAACTCAGTGAAATGTGTTTTATATAGTGACAGAACGTCACCAATATATCTAAAAGTGATATTAAAGAACTCAGCAAGAGGCCTTTTCCTTTACTTTTTGAAAATTGACCAGTTTCTATTTGTCTTTAAATTGTCTTAACGATCCTGCTATTTGTTGTTCTTCGTAAGGATCTTTGGTTAAGTGTCCAATTTAAAGATGTGACATTTTCATCGTTATTTTTATGTTAATACAAAAGTCATCAAGGACGGATTTGTGAATTTCATAAACTGTTCTAAGGTAGAACAGTTCTGTCAGAAATTGATCCAAATGGTGTCAAGACAACTGTACTAAAGACTGTTCTAAGACAGTTTTACTGACCATTCCTTACAATTTTACGAGTGATTTAAACTGACCTCAGCCAATTCAGAAATGGAAAGATCAGTGGAAGACGCTTTCCGAAAAAGGAAAGAAATAAATGTTAAAGCTTAGGTTTACTTCTCTATAGTAATATAGATATTTTTTAAAATATAAGCATACAAGATGAACAGAACGTTATTTTAACTTTTAGAAAATGTCCAGAAAGATAAAATCAACTTAACTTTGTCCAAACAAATTTATGCAATGTACATTATTCATTTTCCGTTTAAGATTTTGAAGAAAATATACTTTTTTGAATGAAGTATAGCAACGGTAGTTTAAAATCTTCTTATTTCGACGGATCTAATATTATTAAAGTAATCAGCCCGAATACAACCAATGGGAACGGAGACACGGATGTACATTGTAGCACAATATACTGTTCAAATGATTCCAATATATTGATATTCGAAGTATTACCAATAACAAAGGCGAATTTTATACATACAGAAAAAAGGAAGAATTCTGGGTGTACTCCATTATGAAAAAAAAAAAAACGTAAGTTTATCACGAAAACGTCCGTAGGTGCTGAGTACAAAATATCAAATAAATTTTAATGTTGGATATACAATCAACCAAATTTAAATGATGCATCCAACAAATTACACAATGAAATTACCCACTAGAGTTAAAAAGAAGTGGTAGTAAGCAACTATAGGTAGTAATACGGCCTTCAACAATCGGAATAAACCATACTGTATAATCGTCTATAAAAGGGCCCGACATGAAAAAATGAAAACACGTTATAAATTTCATTCGCCCGAAGAGCTTTTCCTAATTTACCTTCATCAGGAACGCTCAAAGCCGAATATTTGAAAGCCAAGGATGTATAAGAACTGAAACAGTTGAAAAGCTATAAAATCAAAAAGGATCTAAAATAATAACCAAATCCTTCTCAGGACAACTTTGCGTGAGGAAGTTGAAACCTTAGTTTCTTAATAATTTCAAAATTTATAAATGGACAATTTTAGAAAGGTGTGTTATAAATTATGTCAGTATCTAAGTCCACCAGCAAAGGTATCTTCCCAGTGTTGTAAGAATGAAAACAACAGGTTATAAATTTCATGCGTCCGAAGTGCTTTTCTGGATTTAACTTTATCAGGAACGCTCAAAGTCGAATATTTGAAAGTCAAGAATGTATAAGAAATGAAACTTTTTCTCTAGATATATTAAACAGTCCATGGTCTAGGAATTTTAAATGGAGAAAATGTTACAAAATTTCAATTGAACTTTTTCTAATATTTCATTATTTTGAAATCCCCAAATTTCACAGACGGAGAGCAAAATAGTTTTTTGAAGTGGTTCGTGCTGCTCAGTCTTTTGTTTTCTATGTTGTGTTGAAGAGACTGTTGTTTGTCTTTTGGTCGTTTTTTGCATTTTGCCTTCGACCGTGTGAGACCCTCATGGGTAGTCAAGGTCGTTAAACACCCTCTCGTAGTAGTAGTAATTTGCCATGTTACTGTCAACTTGTTTTCGACTCATGAGTTTGACTATGCTTTTGATATCTTCCATCTCTCTTGTAAGTGTGGGTAATTGACTTATAGTGTTTAATTCCGTTTTCAGCACTCTTGGCAATATCGTTGCGGGCAGTTTTTCTTCTTGGTGAAGGTAGCTGGAGTACATGGGGAGAATCACCGAACTTCGGTAATCCTAGTTTATTAAAATCGTCGAATGCACCATTGGCGGAGTTTTTGCAAGATTTATTTACATGTGTGTTTGAAATTTTAAGTCAGTCGTGTTTTATGTCTGTGATGTTTGTTTACACAGCTGTGGCTGCTGGATCCCAACTATATTCAAGTTACCCTATTATGTCTGTTTGGGTTGCTAACCCAATTTTGTCAATATAGCGGATTTACAAACAAGTGGGAGTTTAAATGGCTATAAAACCAATTTACCTTGGAGTTCGGTATTTTTATTATACTTTTTAGAACTCACAACCTCATTGTTGACAGGCTTACGACAACTGTAGATGAATTTTCTAAACCACTTAGCCACCGTGGTCTCCTATGAGACTGTTTATTTAGGATAAACGACTCATATATTGTAGTTACCAATATAGATTATCACCAACGATATAATTTCATCTTAATTAAAATACACCTGTGACGTAAATCTTTTGTTCAAACTCTACATTATTTTTTTCAGGAATGGAGAGTTATTTCTATTGTTCATCTTCATTCATCCGGACGTTTTGCCCTTTGGATATTTCCGTGAGCACTTTCTTAAAAAGTGTTCACCCATGGAAATAATTCTAAACGACGAAACACGATTTGAATGAAGAAGAAAACTTACTAAAACGGCTGATATTGGATTTTTTAAAATTGGGATTGTAGTAATACCATGAACACTAAATATCTCATAATTAATAAACAGCTTTCATTTGCAAATCGTAATTCCATCGTATAACATATAGTTTTGTATTCGCTAAAATTGCACAACATTATCCACAATTTGTTTTCCGATGATGCAAATCATGGCTGAATTTCTGTCCCGGATAGTATCCAAGCAGATAAAACAAATATTTTCGATTGAGTGCCATTCCTCTTCTGTGCATCTACAAAATATCAAATGTGTTAACTCAGCTGAAGTCTTTTGTAATATTGAACACATTAATATTATTCAATAAGGAAAATTAGAGAAAAATATATTTCACTTAAAGATTTTCTTTTAAGTTTACCTTTTAAGATATAATTTTCTTGAAATTTAAGGTGTTGTTTTTTGATTTTGTACAGCAAAATTCGTTTGTTCCATTTTATGTACATTGAAAACAGAATAAATACTGGGATATTTTCCACAATAATATTGTGGTTTAATAGAATAAATAGAAAACTGAAATGGTCAAAATGGCGTATTCGGCATATAACTTGATTTTTCGTTGTTATAATTTGAATATAGTACTAATGAATAGAATTTGAGTGGGGTATGAATAACATTTGAATAGGGCTTGTGTTAAATACTGGCTGGGTTTTTTATTCAAATTTCATCAGAAACGCGTAACATAATCGAATTCCTTCACTGCTGTTTTTGTCCAGTGGCAAATATAACAGTTATAGTGGAAGTACAAGTGACGGCGTTTATCTTGAAATGTTTAAATGAAATCAAAAAGAAGTTTTCCACGTACGTTAAAAACATTCAAAACGGAATCCAGAAATGTTTTAATCACGCGTTTTGTTTTCTAAATTAGGGAATTTAAGGAAGAATGAAAAATATTTTCAATATAAAAATAAGGAGATGTGGTCTGATTGTCAATGAGACAACTATCCACCAAAGTTCAAATGAATGGATGTAAGCAATAATAGACAACCGTACGGCCTTCGACTATGAGAAAAACCCATACCGTATAGTCGGCTATAAAAGGCCCCGACATGAAAAATATGAAACAATTCAATTGAGAAAACTAACGGCCTAATTTAAAACAAAACAATTAACGAAAAACAAAAATGACAGACATGAACCAACGACAACCACCGAACTACAGGCTCCTGACTTGGGACCGGCACATAAAAGAATGTGGCGGGGTTAAACATGTTTGTGAGCGCTCAACTCTCCCCTAAACTGGGACAAGACTTATCTAAAATATGCATAACATTTTTTTCGTTGTTATGAGCAAAGGGAAAGAAAAAATGTTGATTTATGCATGAAACAATGTTTTCTTATTTAATTCTATTTGGTCTAATAGAATGGTTTGAAATATAGTATTATATTTTGTTTCAGATATGACTTGTAATCGAGCACATCCTTATTAGTTAAATAACCTAGACTAGAGTGTTACATACCTGGAAATTTATTCTAGTTGTACTATTTCATTTTTCTCAGACGATTCTACATCCTAGATTTATCAAACGAAAAGTACATATAATCCATTAACATATATGCATAAATACTTTTTTGTTCTCTCTCCCGAAATACCACTTTAAGACACAAATAAATATCCTTTCTATCCCACTACAAGAAAGACGTGCGTATCCAATGACTTAAAACATAAATCTGGATAAACTTTATTCAAGATCTTTTTATAGTAATTATTCTACTGTTCATAAATTCTTCAATAAGTGAGTAGATGGTCAGCTTGATCTTAAATTTTGCCTGCGGATTATTGGGTACAACAAGGGGAAAATGAAAAGAAAACCATTACAAAATGAAAAGAAAACCATTACAAAATGAAAAAGAATTCTTTAAAATGTTATAATCTGAAGATTCGTTCTTAATATTTAAGGTGTATTTTAAGTTAACGAAAGTCCAAATAACTGTCCATTCCTGAGAAATAATGGGCGTCGGCCCTACGGGCCTCCGCTCCATTATTTCCCAGGAATGGACAGTTATTTGAACTTTCTCTATAACACAAAGATCGAATAAAGATCAACACACACAATAGAATTTTCATATGCTGTGAAACTTCTAACTAACAAAAATCAAATATTTAAATTCATTACCCAATGCTTCATATGAGGCGAACTTGCAATATAGGAATCTACGGAAACTTGAGGTTGTCTACCATATATTGACCTTTTCCCGATATTGAAACAAATGGACGACCTCAAGGTGAAATCTATACCAATCGGAATGATTAAAAGTCCAATAGTAAACATCCCATTTCCTAGCAGTGGTATACCATATGTCCTATCGTATGGCTTTAGAAATTTCAAGTTTTACGCTACGCTCATTCATATTCACACTTAACAGACTTCTTTTATAAGTTATAAGGATAAACGACTGAAATCAATACAACATCCGTTTTACGGTCATCATCATGAATTGGCTGACTGATACAATATGTGTGTCTCAACTCACTGGTGACATGTTTTTGTAAAGCTTAATTTAATTGTGCGGAATGTTGAA
Organism: Mytilus coruscus; assembly: GCA_017311375.1. Taxonomy (NCBI): domain Eukaryota; kingdom Metazoa; phylum Mollusca; class Bivalvia; order Mytilida; family Mytilidae; genus Mytilus; species Mytilus coruscus. Next base: position 65,244,909 of record CM029595.1, read on the forward strand.
ATAGCACCAGTCGAAGCGATGCGAATTTTTAACAATCGTATGCCACAAAAATTGATATTTGTTTTGATCGAAAGGTAGGCGTTCGCCCGCTAAAACTCACCACCTGAATCCTCTACTGTACTGTATGTAATTCGTAGAAAGATTATCACATGGATTAATATATAAGTTTGGGTTGTATATTCATCCTGAAAGCACAAGTTCCTTAAATTGCAATAACATATGGAAAACACAATTTCATGTGTGTACATGTCAAGAAAGGTTTTACTCAATTGTTACGGAAATGTTATGATTTCTCTATGTTAAACAATGTTTCTGCTAAAGTTCATTAAAAAAGTCGACAGCCATCCACATATAGCAAAGATTATATAATAGTTCATTATCTTCTTATTAATAAATGAAACATTTATAACACGAACGGTCTCCTTTTAATGTTTATTTGTTACATAGAATTGTCGTATTCGATCCATTTGGACAGCTACATATTTCACGTCCTAGAGACAACAAGCAAACGACATAAATAACAAATCAGTTCTAAATGACAAGATACATTATCAAGCTGCAGACAGTTGTACAAGCTGTACTTCCGTTTTTTGCTTTCACGCGCAAACGACAAAATAAGCATGGCTATTCATGCGTTTCAAATTTGATAATGTTTTTTAATGTGGTGATTTGATATTGATCTGGCTCTCATTTGTCCTATTTTGTAAGTACTTAACATAAATATGATCTAGTAGGGAATTATTTTTAAATGTGTATGCACTTCTTTTAATATTAAGGTAAATGAAACAAGAAGGGATGTATATTATTCTTCACTAAATTGTAGTTTATTTCACGCATTTTCCACAAAAAAAAATAAACAAAAGTTTGGGTTTGTGTAAAATGTCAAAGAAGTGAATGAAAACTTAAAGAAATTTAAACAGAATATTATCTGATAGATATCAAATAACCTTAATTGTACCAATTTAACTGCACCTTATGCGTATTTTGACATCTCTTCAGTGATGCTCGAGGCTAAAATATATGATAATCCAAATCTTATTCACAAATGAAAGAATTGATAAAACCAAAAACAGGAAAAAGATAGGCAAAGCAGGACAAAGAATCAGAACTTTTCATGAAGAAAATATATTGTTTCATTTAAGATAATATCCGAATTTTGATGATAATTGTAATCCAGTGATGCACGAAGCCAAAATATTTCAATCTCATTCAAAAATTGAAGAGCTGATGACAACCCCCCAAAAAAAAAACGAAAAGTAAAATCAGGAAAAGAAATTAGATCTTTGCATGTGTGAGAAATATTCCTTTATTTAAACTAATTTCCAAAACTTTATAACAACCAATTGCAAGCATCTAAAATACATATAAACAAAGCAACATCTGATTTTTATTCCAGTACCGTAGTACTAGCTGCTGGCTAAAAGTGCGTCCGGGAAAAAAAGGAAAATATGGTGTCACCGTTTTTGTTTTCTTGAAACAAAACAAACAAGTGAATCTGTGAGCTACTGCTCACTTATGATACCACCGCCCGCTAAAAGTATAAGGTAAACAGGAAGTTGTTGAGTGATGAATCTGAAAACGCATCATACGGTATAGCGGACTTATATAAACCCTGAAAACAAATTTCAGAAATCCTTTTATTGTAGTTCCTGAGAAAAATGTGACGAAAAATATTCATGGGACGGATGGACGGACTGACGGATGGATAGACTGACGGATGGACAGAGATAAAACAGTATACCTCCGCTTTTTTAAAGCGGGGTATAATAATGGTAAATGTACTGTGCATTCCGTCAGAAAGTTAAAGTACCTGATTTATCTTCCCTTATATGAGGATGTGGATGGGGGTTTATGGAACAGAGAATAATGGGCAATAGTTCCATAGAGAATAATGAGGTGCTAAAAATTAAAAAATACAGGAATGAGGACTCACCCCACCACCACCACCACCACCATTAAGATAAAAACTTACTATTGAAATAAATGTAAGGGGAAAACACATATCAACAATTAAAATCGTTGAATACCAATATACCGAGACAAACATACACTGTAAATAATAATAATCAAAACGTGTCTACATTAACAGTATGTACATAAAAGTTGGTGTTTGATATCAAATAGTTGTATATCAGTTCAATTCATCAATATGTTATTTATCAAGCAGATATATCACATCTTCTTTTAACGGCGACTACTTTATCATATAGTTCAAACATTATTTTCATCATTTTAGTATCACTATGTTTGGAAAATGTCATACATACATCCTTAGTATTGTTTGAGCTCTTACATTTTCTGTAGTGATACAATATTACATTTTGCGATCGTAGCCTAATCCTGTAACAAAAGAAAATTGTTCTGAATTAAAAAGAAATAGAGTGATGTAAATGAATAATTGTAATGGAAATTGTATAAGTTTTTTTAATGTATGAATAAAAAGCTTAGATTGCTTGGGTATGCAGCAAAAAGACCAATAGGACAGTAACAAAACGACACAAAAACCAAGAAAACTAGAGGTTGATATACAACCAGAGACATATGGTATGATGTAGCTACATTCCATATTGAAATGAGCGTCACTTGTATCAATGCAATTGTTCCTCAGGGTTAATGATGTCATGAAATTTGTTAAACTTCTAGATCTTCTAATTTCAATAAAATCTAATATATATTGTGGAATATAAAAAAGGAGAAGTGGTAGGATTGCCAATGAGACAACTATCCACGACAGTTCAAATGAAGTTGACATAAGCAATTACAGGCAACCGTACGGCCTTCAACGATGAAAAACCCCAGGAGATTTATAGACGAAGTGATAATATTTATAATTAAAAAGTATCATAAATTGTTTTTGTCTGTAAGAAAATCATACGTTTCTCAGACTACCTGAAATCATCCCTTTGAAAATTTTACGGTCGATATCACGAGTTGGTCGACCGTTGCGGAATGCCACAGATGCCGACGGATATGTTCCAATCGTCGTGCCCAAAATCGCGCCTTCCTTTTTCCCTAATGTGACCTACCGAATTAGACTTATCACCGGATTTGTACTTACATCGGCAACATGACTGGTGCAACATGTGGAACAGGATCTGTTAACCCTCCCGGAGCACTTGCTATCACTCCCGGTTTTTGGTTGGGTACGTGTTGCTCAGTCGTTGGTAGCACTCCACATTTAGGTGTGTGGTTTCGCATTCTAGTCCCGGTGGATTTTTCAAATATGCAATAAAAATAGTTCTTGGATAGCTGAAGATTAATTTAGCCTTTAAAATGGGTTTATGTGAATATCAAGATTGTGTAATGTAATATTATTGACTGTTTTCTGTATGAAAGTCCGTACTTTCATATCCATACCAGACATTGGTCCAGACATTATTATAATGATTGATACAACCTTTTTGTCGCACAAACTTTGGGATTCAATTTTACGAAACAATGAGCCAAATGCAGAATGATGACATGGATACACAAAAAAGGAATTATACTTCACCTTTTTAAATGTTGAAAATCAAATCTAGGGATGATACTGATTACAAAGATATGCACATATGTAAACACATAACAGTTGGCTTAATGTATTAGAAAGCTAGGAATAGAAGACGATTAAACATTCTGTGGGTCAGTTCTATTTTTATTTCCTAAGTGTTGAGTGCTACCTTTAGTTTTCTGTGTTGTGTTTTCTGTATACTGTTGTTTGTCTCATGATCTTTTTTTTCCATGGCGTTGTCAGTTTATTTCGACTTTTGAGTCGAGATTGCATGTCCCGTAAGTATCTTTCGTCTCTCTTTTTCGTCTTCCCGCTAAACTTGAGAAAGACAACAGTAGTATACCGATGTTCAAATTTCATTAGTCCATTAAGAATATACAAATCAAGGCTAACATTCAGAACATGAGTAAGGGGTTGCATTAATATCTTAAGGAGCAAGACCTGGTGCGTTAGCGCCTCCTTCTACTAATTCATCCCCGCCATACGAATTCATACTCAGTCAAAATTCCGTAATTGGGCTTAGGACACAATGGGTAGATTTACCGATAAGACGACTATTCTGGTATCTAAAGATATAAGTCAGACAACACGTGTCGCTAGTGAATTGAGACACAGACATATCGTACCGTTTTATTAATTCGTGATGGTGACCGTAAGAGTTAATTTTAGTCGTTTTTCCTCATAAGTCTGTTAGAGCAGCTTTTCTGTAAAAAGCACATCCCTGTCAATGAAGTCCATAAAGTGTGAATTTGCACGAGCGTAGTGTATTAATTGAGATATGAAAATGACATGCGATAGGGAGCGTATGTTTCTGCTGAAAAATGAGATGTTGACAATTCAAAGTTGAAAACTTCAATTTTGATATGGATATTTGTTTGAAATCTTTCATGAGTGTATTTAATTGAGGAAGAGATTAAGCTAAACTCATGTTAATACCAGGATTAAAATTGTGTAAGGACTCATCAGTGACGCTCGAATTAAAACAAAAGCCAAATAAGTATGTTGTTTAAAAGCATTGAGAACATGGATCAGACATTCTTGTTTTGATAATATTCTTCATTTCAAATCAAAGGGAGAAAACAGATTTACAATTTTTCAAAAATGACGGTTATTGAGTAAGGACAGCATCAATTTAGCTGAAAGAGAAATCAACTTTCTGAGATGTTTTTTTCGGTTGAGATGGTTCTGTATCTGTTCTGAATCATATAAGTTCAACAACGAGTTGGTCAGTAGGAATTCACAATTAGTACACAATTGAATACCGACGGTCTGTTAAACTTTCAATCCACCAAACTCAACAGATATGTTATAGATTAAAAAGTCCAGCATTTTTATGATATCATTGTCGATGTATTTGGTGTTGGAATCAGTGTGGTTTGTCACAAATTAAGATGACCTTATACAAGGAATTTGTATGCATGATTCCTATTTTGCTAGGGAAAAATGGAATCGTAGTGTAGATGCATTTCATGTGTTTATGAACAACTGTGGATTCACTTATTTTCGTGGGACCCAATTTTATAGGAATAATTAACAATTGTATGTTAATGGTATGTTCGTAAACCGGTGTTTAAGGATAGGACTTGAATGCTTAGAAAACACGATTAACTTCATCATGTTCTTCTAATGCCTGATTAGGCAACACAAAGAGCCAATAATGTATTAGTTATCGTTGGATGTGGCTTGCCATTATTTAATTTGTTGTTTAATGTCATTAGACTAAGTTAGACTGTCAGTTAATTTGTGTCTATATCAATTCACATTCATATCTTGTTGATGCGAGGGTTTTTATAGCATACTATACGTTTAGGGTTGTTCATTGTTGAATGCCTTACGTTGACTTGTTGTTGTTTACATACTTGTTATATAGTCTTTAGTGGATACATTTCTCATACAACATCTCTATTTTTCCATTCACTGCATTTATAAATAGCCATTGCGTCGAGTATGAATTTTAAAAAAAACACTTTTTCAAGATCGTAACGTCCGATATAAAAGGAAGATCTTGGTAATAATCATTGAAGTTCATCAAAAAATCAAAATTTAAGAGAAAAAACACAGGGCTATCTATTAGATGTTATAAAATATTGCTATGAAGCTCAGAAAGTTAACATTCAATTCGTATTCATGTAACTAATGCATGTGTTATTGCATTTTTTTAACGAAATGCAATTCAATATTAACAAATCAAAACAGATAAATATAGAATTATAAAAATAATTATATATTAAAAATTGCGCTAACCACTTATACCTAACAAATTAAATGAAATGCAAATCCAATTTAACAAATACAAACTCATCAACTATACCAGGGTTTTAATCTAAAAAACCAGATGCCCCTTTACCTACATACGACTCATCAATAGCGCTCGAATTAAATCAGTTGTAAGGCCAAATCATATATGAAACTGAAGGAAATTTAATCCGAAATTCCGAAAACGTTGTGCCAAAGACAGTTAATGCAATATATGCATGGAGGAAGAAACCCCTTATTGTATCGAGTAATTGAGCAACAAAAAATGTACAGAAAATGAACATATCAATGAAATGTAATGTCAATACAAAAAGGGTTGACTTGTGGGCTGGTGATACTCTCATGAACACATGCTGAGATGCGTTATGTTTGCCATGGACACAATTATCTATCAAAGACCAACAATACAAGGACTTGAACAACTGTATATCCCCGTACGGCCTTCAACAATGAGTTTAAGGATGTACACCTCTGAGGAGCCAAAAATTTCTAGAATTAAACTTTTTTTAACCTGATTTTTTGGGTTAATATGACTGTAAGAAAGTAATTGATGAAGAAAAAATCATATGGTGGTGAACTTCTTTTTTTGTTACGGCCATTTGAAAGTACCCTGTGTGAGGTCATTATTTCTATGATTTTCCCATTTTTCAACAATTTTACCCAATTTTGGGCTATTATCGTGAAATTAAATCACAGTTTCACAATTAAACTTTTTCATACTTTCACTAAAGATGAAGTGGACCAATCTGAATAAATTTAACTTAAAAAAACTATAGGTAGGTGTTAATATAAGAAAGTTTTATAAAATTTTGTTGTTTTTCGTGTCAAATTGACCATGCCGTAAATTTTGTAAATTTGGGATTTTCTCTTTTTTAGAACAAAAAGCATATTATATCAACTTCTTTGTTATGAATGATTGCAAAAATACATAGCTAAGAATTTTGAAAAGAAAACATTGATATAGGATGTACATTTTTTTTGGTAAAATCATTCCTTTGCACACTTCACCAATTTTCCACTTGTATCACATGTTTTGGAAATAATTCCCGAACGAGATTTCAACGAGACTCAAACATAAGAAGAATACATCCTTATGTTTTATATGCACACAATTTACTTTCACTGTTTAAGTAAATGATAAGTACCTTCGATATCCTTTAATTGGCCACACCACATGTGTATCCATGGTAGCAGTTCTGTTAGGCAAATATATATTTTTATATCGATTGAAAAGGGGCTTTGATCTTCTTATGTATTTACTGGTTATTAGAGGTTCGACTCCCGAAACTCCCCAATCTGTTATGAAGAATGATACTCTCATGGTGAAAGCAGCAGCATCCGGAAAAGCTGGTAACAACTCTGACTAAAGACAAATATATATTAAAAGACCAAGAATGACAATAAAATACAATATTGATAGAAATGAATAGCTTTGGTGTTATTAATGTTATTAATTTTATTATTTTGTAAAATTAAATCAAATATCTATGGAAATGTAAACAAGTCCTGTGTACCACATCGAATATTTTCCGTTTGAATGTCAAATCGTCGAAGCAACTGTGAATCTAAAGAAGGTTGTATATGTTCCTGTCATAGAGAATTCATATTACTTCGAAATTAATTGATTGATTCACCTTTTAGGGCAAGACATTCGTGTATCTTACTGCGATATATCATTTTAAATGCGAATCAACCTTACTAGTTCTTCGTCTCAATGTTTTACAAAGAAACCACAAATATTAGTATTTTGTTTTAATAATATTTGGTTTCAACTAACCACTGATCAAATCCACAACACTTTAGACTGGCGATAAGTTTCTAATGTGATATTAATGAGTCGGTAAAATTCGAAAATTTAACATTAAATCAATTTCAATAGATTTAGATTGATGCAGGATTATTCCATTACTCGTAAAAGAAATATTCTACCTGTTATCTGTATCAATTATCCCTTCATCTTGTCCCCGATTGTGACATCACCGAGTCACGTGATTTTCAGAATAAACCTTCAACCGGAAAGCCCTATTCTTAGGAACTTTTGGTCCTCAATGCTCTTCAACTTCGTACTTTATTTGGTCTTTTTAACCTTTTTAAATCGAGCGTCACTGATGAGTCTTTTGTAGACGAAACGCGCGTCTGGCGCAAATACAAAATTTCAATCCTGGTATCTATGATGAGTTTATTTATTCAAATGCAAGGATTGAGAAGCTATTTGACTAAAAGGGATTAAGAATAGACAAATTCGGCTAATGTCAACTTTTCCTGAGGGAGTTGAAATCTTATTTTCTTAATATTTCTTAATGTTTTGATGGAGGATTATAGAAGAATAAGGTCATGTTCACTACAAACGTCGAGTACTGTAAACCTGTTTACAATTATTTTCATTTAATGAACACTGGTTCCACATGTAATTTGTAATCATTTGTACATTGGTTTTAATTACAAGTACATGAGTATACTTTTCAACTACATGTATACGTGATTAACATGTACATTACTTAAGAATTGAATGCATATTTTTGTAGTTTTATTGGCGTGTAAAAGGGTTGACCGAAGCACATTCTGTATGAAGCTCGGAAGTGCATTCAATACTTATAATTACATTTTCCAAACGGTTAATTGTCTTTAAATAGCGTATGGTATGCGGGTCATGATGTCAGATATCATTCACCTGGTTTATCCCAGCTTTATCCAGTACGCTTAAAAATACTCATTAATTGATCAACAATTTAAAAGTTTTCAATAACAAATTCAACAATGAAATCAATGAAAACTATTTTAGTAATTAATTAAGTTAAAAACAAACGCATTAAACAAAAATGTGCACGTCCTATTTCCTGCGCGTAGTCATTTATGTCCTGATACACAAGTGTCTAGACTATTGGTGTGTAGTTGTGCTTGGGAGATTATTATGGAGTGTTTGTCAAGTTGGCAGTATTATGATTTGAAGGAAACACATTTTGCTGAACGGAACCAGATAGTGGGCGGTCAAAGTTGGAGCAGCCGGTTGAACTGAAGTGGCATCTTTTCCTGTTGCAATTTTTGATAAGGTAAGACTTAATGTTTTGTTTTTTTTTTGCCTACGGAACAATGGCGGTTGTAACTTCTTATTGACGATTCGTTCCGATGCCCAGTCATGTACATAATGGGTCTCAGCTCATGGCCGGCGTCGTTCATACACTGAATAGCTGTCGCTCGCAAACAGTGAGCGGTGTACACCTTACTACATTTTGCATTCTTGCAAATATCAGACATGAAACCGCTGTATGTGCGCTTTGCAAAAGCTTGGGTTGTATACCACACGCTTGCACCTCTGCTGACATCTAAGTCCTTTACAATACGAGTGAAAAGGGATTTGGCACATGGATCTGTGCTTGCTATAAGTTTTTTCAATGCAGAAAGTAGACAAAATCTCTTCTCAGCCACATTAGAGTACACAAACTTGTCTGAAGGGGCTTCTGCACTTGAAACTCCACCCTAGATGTTTTTTTCTGGTTATTTCATAATTTATCATGACATATTCATCACCATCTGCATCAATTTTGAAATCAAAAGAGTTTAAGTTCAACTGGTGATGAAACTCTAAACCCCTAGATACAAAATGTATGGCAAGAAAATACTACAGTTTTATTCTTAATAGAACAGGATCTTTAATGCCATTGAAAATTTATATGCTAATCAACCGGAGGTCTTCAAGCTCTATAATGTCCTGGTCTGTAGGCAAGCTGATGGACCTGGCTGGATTGTTTCTTGTGGCTCAGATGGTGGTAGGTTCTGCTTAGGAATAAGCTCTATTTCTGTTTCTAGTAAATCAACAGGTTGCAGCTCAAAAAGGCCTATGTTAGCTAGTATATATTCTTCATCGTCGGATGATATTTCTGTTGGTAGATTCACCAGATATTTACCCAGACTGTCCTGATCAAACATTGTTGATTCGAAAACTTGCTATTAACACTTACAGACATTTTTCCACTATTAACTTCCGATATTAAAACACCAGCTAGTTTTACTAACGATCTATACGACAGCATTTCTTTCTTTGAGTTATTGATATAATATTTATTATTTTGTTGGATTTTTTTAAAACAAACTTTATTAATTATGAAAACGACAACTCGAAAACATGTAAATTACATTGTCGGCATTTGTGTGCATTTGTGTACATGATCGATCAATAAAAAAGTAGTCCCGGTAATTTTAAATGTTATTGGATCATGAAGTTTCAATTTCATAGGCTATTGTCCAATCAAAATTTAAGACTGATTTGAAATTTACATCTAATTTAATTATATAGAATTGAATTAAAAATTTCTTTGTAAATATTTGTATCAGTTCGACGAAGACCATTTCAGAATTTTTCGGGGAAAAGGGGGGGGGTAAAAAATGTTTAATCACTGTAACGGGGGCTCATGTGGCTAACAAAATCAATCCAGTAAAGGTTAATAAATTCATTATTGGCACCAGACGTATTCAATATAACGCAATGAAATGCCAAAAATTATGGATTTTAGGCTCACTGACAAATCATACTTATTCGTCAAGGATGTTCATTTACTGATATTTCCAACTCTAACAACCACATGTCTTTCGACAATTTTTCAATACAAAAAAAAAACATCCAACCCCGTCAACTTTCAGCAGACAACTATCTAAATCACTATCTACCCGTAAAACGAAAACCATAATCAAACGTGCATGACCAGCGCGAAATCTACACGGACTAAACTCATTTGCATAATAATGCCAGAATAATTCACATTACATAAAGAGACCAGTTTTCTTTACAGTGAATTCTAACATTTCAATTAAGTAATTCAAACAATTTATTAAAACATTCAATTTATTTTCTGTCTTTTTTTTATTTTATAGCGATGGTTTCACAATAATTATATAGATTTTTTTTCAGTAACTTTTATTTCATAAAATAAAACACATATATAAAAATAAATTCACAAGCATCACAAGACCACTAAAATTGTCTCTATTACATAACCAATTTAAATGGATGTATATATTTGTTTCAGGAGGGAAGTGAGAAAAAATCGTTTGATTTCATTGAAAATGAGGGAGGGGGGATTCAACATGGAGTTTAAAAATGTTCCTGTATGTTATTGAAAAAAAATGTTTGGTAATACAAAATGGTTTGTGCCACGAAGATGAAAAGATCGCTACCTTGAGAAAATCGTCTTCTGATTTGGAGAACTTTGAGATGATAAAGATGTCACGATTGTGCAGGCTAATACAGCGTAACAATAGATGAACAAATTGATTGATAGTTGGTTGCTTAACGTCCAGCGGCAAATATTTCATGCATGTTTAGGACGACAACAAATTCACTAAAAATACAAAAGATAGGTTCTGTAATAGAGGGATTAAGATCGGGGAAATGCGGACTGGCGTTGGAAAATGAGAGTATAATGGTCTGGTTTAATCCACCATATTCTACATAAGGAAATGCCTGTACCATGTCAGGAATATGACAGTTGTTTTCCATTCGTTTGATGTGTTTGAGCTTGATAAGGGACTTTCCGTTTTGGATTTTCCTTGAAGTTCGGTATTTTTGTTATATAACTTATTGGATAGGGACAGAAATTTTGCCTTTCAATAGGTTCCCTATATTTGGCAAGGGTTTTAATGCCGATCGGAAGAGGATCTAAGTTACCATATTTTTATTCCCCAGTCAACCTTGGGGTGATGTTGGAAATGAATATTCTGGACTGGTACTTACTGTAAAAAAAAACCTTGTCAAAGACAGGATGAAAATGAATATTTTGTCCTACAAAATGCAGGACTTTGCAAGAAATAGTTGTGAACAAAATTAAAAATAATTTTCGCGTAAATAAATAAGCCGTTCTATCAACAGGTGTAAAATGAATGTTCCAACAGCAAATAAAATCCCACCTCACACTGAAAATCAAATGGTCTACTAAGGCTATTTCGATTTAATCATGCTTTTAACTGAGGATTTTATTTAATTTTTGACATATAAATATGTAAATAACTTAATTCACAATATAATTGTAATCATTTTTATTCAATATGTAACTTCCTCAATGTGAACACGGCCTACGTTATTAATCATGTCAGTACGGAATCAATGACTACTGAGCTGATGAACTTATAACCGAATTAATATTGAGTAGAGCAGCAAGACGGGTACCACTGATAGATCAGTAACTGCTTTACCTTCTAGAAAACATTAGTTCAACCACAGTTTATTGTTGGAATTCGTATGTTTGAATCTAGTTTTCAATGTAGTGATTAATTGAGTGATCATTTCTTTTCCGATTTATTTTTATGTATTCATGGCCTTTCCTCATTTTTTTACTTTTAACTGTCCTCTTTGTATTTTCTCTCCTACTTTTTGTTCCAGTCATGCCCTTAACTGTGTATAACTCGAAATTGAAAACAACATTACTTACCATCGGATATTTTGCTTGTTAGGAACAACAAGTATGGGTAGTGGAACATGAAAAGCTCCAAAAACATTAGGGCATACACCCATTTCAATAATATAATCAAATTCATAACAGTGTTGACCAGATCATTCGTTGGCGAGCTCAATTATCCAATTGACTGGGTCAGATCAGGAAACCGTTTGTCTGTTACGCCCACTTAATACGTTGTTTTTACAAGGGACATTTAAACGTACGGGGTCACCAAAGGGTTCTCAACGCCTGAAAACAAGTAACTCGAAAAAAATACTACAGGCGTATTGATTAACATTGAATATTTTGACATTCTTCACCGATAATCGATAATCAAATTATTTATCATATCGCACGTTCTTTAAACATTAAAATACATTTTCACTAGCTTCAAAAGTAGTAATGAATGTGTTAGCAATAAGCTTTTCAGACTTCAAAGCGATTTTACAATTGTCGTTTTCTAAAATTTGTATTCATTTTTGGCTCTTCGTATCTTTCAACTTTTATCTTGTCTAAAAGTATTTATTTTTGGAACGAATGCATGGTAAACTTTAAATCGTGGTGCAATTAAAAAAAATTAAAAAAAATAAACTTTTGTACGGTCTTTTTTCGTACCTGCAAAATATAGGACAGTAAAAAGATATAAGAAGATGTGGTATGAGTGCCAAGGAGACAACTCTCTATCCAAGTAAAAAGCTACATGTATTTGGATCTAGCTTAATACAATTTGCATTTACTTTCTGAAATAGGAATCTTTAAACTCAATATCATAATATAATTAATTGTTGAATAAATTTATTTACTGGAAAGCTAGAATTCAAATGAGTTGGTCAAACGTTCTATTGACTGACTCAGCATTCGGACTAGGTCTTGAAAATAATTCAGAATGATACATTATAGTTTGATGAATGGGAAACTGGAATTTTTTTGCTAACCACTTTATTTGATAAAAATTCATGCTTGGTTGCAGAATCATATTCCTGAGTTGATGATTACGCACATACCACTCATTTGTTCTGAGTGAACTTTTTGGGGATGGGGGTGGGGGCTTGGTTCGTTTTTTATGAACATACACTACAGGAACAATATTTTTTATCTCAGTGTCGTTTTTTTTTCCCAAATCCTAAATTGAAATTAATTAGTTTTTTCACCTTTTTTTTCTTAATGATTGAGGACCGCTTAAAAATATATGCATATCCCTCCGAAACAGAAATACATTTAATCATGTCGGGTACACTATCATTCATTGGCACACTAACGTTCCCGCTATTATAATTTGTTTGTTTGCATAATAAGTAATATGTGTTGCCTTAGAGAATTGACCAATCCATTGAATGAGTTGCAATGCATGATGGACTACTACGTACTATACCGAGAACACGTGTTTTTCGGTAACCTACAACTCACTTTTTCTTCTTTTGTGACTACGTTTAAAGCATAATTTGTATGTTCAGATTAAAATAACAAACGGAGAGCTGATGAACTGTAGCACCTGATAATTTGTAGTTTATTACGTCAACAAAACCCTGTAACAGTGTTATAACCTATGTGTTACAATTAATCTGTTAAATATGATTTATGTCCCCTCTAATGGAGCTTCATATATGGTTAATGCATATATAGACATTTTACTTGTCCCACTCCTAACGTTGTCTAGTTCCCCCTTTCAAAATCCTGGATCCGCATCTGATTTCCTTATATGCAATATTTAGCATTCTAATGCTCCCGCCAATACATCTATATAAGAAGATGTATTAAGGGTGCCAATGAGACAACTATCCATTCATGTAAATGTGTAAAAAGTAAACAATTATAGGTCACAGTACGGCCTACACCGAACAGTAAGCTATAAAAGGCCCCATGCATATATCAGTGTTAGTTTACAAATAATGCATTTTGTTCTGGGCTATTTAACGACCAATCCACTGAACGGGTTGAAATGCATGACAGACTACTTTGAGTTTACAGTTGTTTATAACTGCATGACATACAACACAATTTTTAGCACATAGCCAAAAAAATTGATCTTTATACCTTTTCTTCATTTGTGTTTACATTTATGATACACAATATGTTGTTCTATGCTCATATTCACGAATAAATACTTCGTTGCTATATATATGAAAAACGTTTTTTAAATACTCGAACCATAGCCACTTATTTTATAAATATGCAAGCGTCAAATCTATGTCCAGCCTCAAATCTATGTCCTTTCCGCAAATCTATGTCCTTTTAATATTGCGTCATAGACGTTCCAAATTTATGTCCTTTATTGCCTCAAATCTATTGTTTTAGTTTTATTGTCTCAAATCTATGTCCTGTATTGTCTCAAATCTATGTGTATGTATCTATACATTGACACATTGAACAAAACGTTTGTAAATAGGTGTATGTGTTTATAGCTTACTATACAGAATAGGTTTAATTCATTGATGAAGGCCGTACATGTATCTTTAGTTGCTTGTATACAGATGTCATTTTGTCTCAGGTTGTTTATTAACTTATATTTCGTATTTGTTATCAAGACGTAATGAGTAAAGGGAAGTAACGATAATTACTACAGAACAATTAAACACGGGATCAAGAAAAGCAAACAATTTGAAAATGTTGTAGTTTTACAATAAAATGTAAATCATACAATAATTACACACTCATGTAAAACTTTTAAGCACACACATGGAGAACACATCCCAACCTAACATTGAATTATGGGAAAAGACTTAATAAAAAAAATCCTATAAGGCCGTACTTATTAGACGTGCATAAATTTGCATGGCGAAACAAACTGGAAAAGATTTAAGAAAAGGACACAGAATTGAGGCCGTATCTTTTTACCGGACATAGATTTGCGAATGACGTCACGATTGAAAACAAATTTGAAAATAGGACACAGATTTGAGGCCGTATCATTTAACGGATATAGATTAGCGATTGACGTCAAGATGGGGCTGGATTTGAGAAACGGACACAGATTTGAGGCCGTACACAGATCTGAGGCTTACAAATATAAACAAAGAAAATTCACGAAAAAAGCGAAATACCCGAACTACAACCACAAGGATGAACACACAGAATAAATGTATTCGTTCACGAATTAGCAGCCAATTGACAAAGACATAAAAACTCAAAAGTCATATAAGTGATGCATCCAGGTTCCGAAAACGGGAATCGCATGAACTTTTCAGTAATCCAGTAATATTGGGAAAGCGATTGTCAAATTTCCGCAAAATGGACTAAAAATTGAAAAATAATAGTTTTTATTTTTGTTAATTTGTTACTTCTTTTGACTTTTGATTTATTCATTCATTTTCAATTTCTGTTTTTGCTACCAATAAACTGTACCGGTTTCCCCTTTACATAAAGCATTATACACTTAGAAAAGTTTTTTTGTTATTCAGATATACCTTTAGAAATATACTTTAATAGAGACAATTGAGTAATACTATTATACTTGAATATCCAAAGCAAACTGACCATATGAGTCTTCTAAATGACTGAACGATTCAAATGATGTGCCATACGAAAGACTTTTTTTTTTCCTGAGCTCTTTTCACAAACAAATCTTATCCATTGAATAAACGGTAGGTTATTCTTATATTTTACCAACGTGGGAGTATTTTTTCCTTTGTAAGATATTTTTTTGTGTGAAATAACCCAATAAACTTGAAGTTTTTTTTTTTTATAATTAAAATCGCAATGTTTTACATGTAATATATCTTTCTATAATTTAATGGTATTAGCTCTGCACATTTATTGTTATTTCAAATGAAACTGTTGGGTGTGATGATAAAAAGAATGTTTAAAACAAATTTCTTTTAAATTTTGTTGAAAGAAAGTTTAATTCTATGTATCGCAATGCGAAACAAGTGATTGTTGACATTCACCACTGGAGGGCCTCTGACAGACTGTGTGAGCGTCAAATCATTGTTATCTATAGCCGATGACAAACAAGTTAAAGGTAAATGATTCGCTATTATTAAGAACATAAGTATTGGTGTCGTCCACACTGTTACGGGATTGCCTCTATATATATCCTTAAGTATTTTAGAAAAACGATACACAACATAAACTCCACTGAAACTATAGCTAAATAAAAGTATTCTTTGACTCTGAATATCAGATGATAGAAGCTAGAGGCTAGGAATGACACGAAAAGTTCAAGCGTCGGGACAGTAGAACCGGAAGCCATTTAAACAGAGTAGGAGAAACAGAAAGGCGATATAAAGACTATAGTTTATTTGAAACGCCATATGTAAGATATTTTGCATATATATATGCCTATATATATTTAAAAAGCTTAAAATTTGAAATCGCGAATTATCGATCTACCGTTATTTACCTTTAGCATTTCTGTGTATATTGAGAAATTTCCATGGACAATGTACTCGTCTACATCTACTACCGCCACATATTCGAATCCTTGTAAAATTTCTTTGCATGAATACACTGCGACCTGTTCATCGTGGGTACTTTGATGGTAATGCCATTTATGCGGTGCGAAACCGCGGTCTAAAAAAGATTTAAACCTTTTCCATTTAATCGGCAAAACATTTTGTCAAACTTTGTATTTGAATGATAAAGATATTATAGCATGCGATAATTGTATAATATTTGTGTAAATACTACGATAACTGTGTAGTCAGTACTTCCCTTTTGTTTGTACTTAAAATCAACATTTATTAAACCTAAATGGCGAAAAAAACCTTAAAAAATGATTGATTAAAACAGTGGTCTTACTACTCACTCATTTTTGTATTGATACACAGTGTGTGATTGTTTCATATTTTCAGTTATATTTAAAAACAAAATTATTATATATCACTTATTATGGCATTGAATTCCTTCAAAGTTTTACAGTTCACCTGTATTTGTAGATAAAATGACTAATTGTATGATAAATTATTAAAAAAGAATATATTTCTTGTGAAGAGGTGACTGCATTAATTGTGCATTATTAAAACTTATCAATTTGTATTGTATCTAGATTAAGATAATACACACATGACTGTTCTTTATATGTTGGGGCAATAAATGATTTGTTTTAATTCTTTGCTAGCTATAAAAGCAACGAAATATAAAAACAAATTCAAATAAAAGACCATTAGCAGGAACGCAAATTTATTGCAGCATTTCTTAAATACATTTTAATTCATGAATACTTTGTTACCTTAGTTTACATTTGTTATCAACTTCTTAGCATGTTCAAACTTTGCATAATATTGTGTCCGTGTAAAACGTAAAAGAACGAATGTTGTTAAAATGTGTATTCCTACATAACTTTAACTACTTATTATGACCATTTAAACGAAACATCTTCATAACGCAAAGTAACGTCATACCACCACTACATTGTTGGCTGCTCTGTCGGCGGGTACGACGCAAACCAAAAGACCTCGTTGTTAGTTTCTTATTCTAGAAATGAGCGTACTATTACCATTTTGATATTTTTTTTATTATGTTTAAAATATGATTGCGTATACTAACAATGTTAAAACATGTTTGCGATTACATTCAGGTTTTTTATCAGCTTTTAACTGTTAACACCATTTTTTTACAAAAGGTTGAAAGAGCGTTTTTATTGACATGACGACATACGGTTGGACGAGGATATTTTGGTCCTTTTTTTAAGAGTTAAAACCTCTCGATCTTAAAAGATGTTGAGGTCAACTGTAATCAAATGGTCATCGGGATCATATCAAAACTTCCGCGTTTCACAGCCTTATGTTGATACAGCTTTATTTTCTATACTGACGTCTGATATAACTACTGAAACTAATTTCTACTGGATTTTGTATATGTATACGAAATAAAAAGGAGTTCTATCTTATCAAAAATAGATGTATAAATTTCTGAATAGCACAGTAATTAAATATACAGGCTAGATAAGTTGATAAAATCAATTCTTTTATAAATGATTTAACTAAAACAAAATGTGTTTTATGGTCTGCAGGTTAAGCAAATCGCAGGAACAGTCAAAATGACAAAAACAATATTATATCACTCTTGTTGAAAAAAAAGTAATTTATCAATTAGTATTTAACTTAATTTGCAAGATGATTGGTGTTTTTAGATAAAGATAAGAACATCATCTGTGTATAGACTATACGATTTTATATTCGATTACATTTGGTAAGAATATAATGAGACCTATTCTCACCATGTCTTTTATCAATAATATTCATGACAGAGAAAGTTTCAGATTATGTTTCCTTCAATCCCGGACAGTTGGTAAATTTTATGGAAATCTTCAAATTGTTAATGATATTATCATTGGTGCTTTTTTTATAGTGTTTAACAAATATTAGTGTTGGATTGCTTAGATTTGCATAAGCAGTATAAATGTTTTGTGGTCTTTAGAAATTATGTCGAGTATTGAATTGTATTCGATGTCCCTGAACCACGAAAATGTTTTTCATTACAATGAGAAAATACCTTATAGATAAATATTCGGCTTCTGTTTCATAATAATACAAGATGTTCTCAAGTTATAGATTATATGTGCTGAAGTTGTGTGTCTTTTACAGTTTTCCCTTTATTTAGCTATGTGCTATAATATTCTTGTTGGTCGTATGACTCTTGATGTGACTCGATATTAATGCATTCAGACACCGGGTTTTTTCGTTTGGGTGATCCTGGTGCAGTTGGATCCCGTGATGCGATTCGGACGCAATTGTTTTTTACAATGTTGTTTTCATATTATTATCCTTTGTCTTAATATTTTACTTAATGTGTACTTTATCGAGAAAAGTGTTTACTTTATACTGTATGAACTACCAACTTTTTTTTTTGGTGTCTTAGGTGTTGATGTCTTCAAAATCTGTTATGTTGGCGTCTTGGATGTGTTAGATACTGTAAATTCAGAAATTATTGCGTGCATTTATTATTGCGATTTTGTCATTTTAGACTAAAATGCGATTTTAATTTTGCGATATTGAGAAAAATCCTGTTTAATTCATATAAAAATTTCAAGATGCGAGTTTAAATTATTGCGATTATAACCCTGTCGCATTTTCGCAATAATAAAAACATCGCAATAATTTCTGAATTTACAGTATGTTTGCATGTTTATGTGAATTGTTTAGTCAATGTTGTTTGTCTGTGATGTATGTTTATATAGTTTTAGCAGCTGGATCCAAATTATTGTCACATTAACCTGCTATGTCTGTTTGTGTTGCTTACCCATTTCTTGATTTAATTACAACACGATTATCGCCAACGCACATCGATAACCACTACATTAGAGGCTCCTGACTTTGGACAGAAACATACAGAATGTGGCGGGATTAAACATAGTTGCATGCGCATAACACTACCCTTTACATGGGATAGTGGCATAACATATAGAAAATCAGTTGAAAAGGGCTTGACTTCTTAGATTCACACAAAGAAAAAATTGAAAAATAACTAATAAAAAAAGACAATAAAAACCAATCTTAGAGTGCTCGCAGTTAATGAAAGCTAATTCAAATTTAGTTAAAACTAATAGATAAATCAATTTTTTCCCGAACTAATTGGTTTTAAAGAATTGGTGGTAACAAAATTCCTCACTTAATAATTTATCAGTGATACATAACTTTAGTTCATTGAAATATTAAAAGTCGTTACAGACACGGGCATAGCAAAGTCTGCTTAAACTACAAACGAACGCATTGGGATATATTTATTTCGTAAGATGGGGTCATAGAAACATGCCCTTCCAAAAAGAAATCAACAGTAATGATAGGTGAAGAAAAATCATCGCTTTGGTCGTAAAGTTGTATGCTGAGCTTTCTGAAATTTAAATATTGAAAGAACAGGTTTGACAAACATTTGATACTTTTTTTTCATGTAAAACTTTTAAAAATATTGAAATGATAAATGATGTTCGCACAAACGTACTTAGAGGATGTTAGAATCTGCTTACCATTAATTCCGAAGCACTCACGATCACCGTCGCTTATATGAGGTTCATATTGCTCAGTCTTTAGGATTCTTTGTAGTTTTCTGTAGATAATGGATTGGCATTTTAGATTTTTTTTTTTTTTTTTTCATCTTGTTGGGTTTCGACCTATGAACTTTGATCGTCTCTTTGGCATCTTCCGCTTTTTTTTTAGGTTTAAAGTTAGAAATAATTAGGTTTTTTTTCTTTACTCACGTTTGAATTTGATCAGTGATTAATTTATATACGTATATTTTTCACCTTTGAATACATACCAATATTGCCAGGCAATTTACATGGAAATGAAATAAGTATTGCAATGCCTTCTCTCTCATAATATTTCAATACTGCATATGCATCTTCATTTACTTGTTGTAGCGATATCATTACTGTATCTACACCCATCATTTTTTGATATTCGAACCATTCAATAAGATGCAATGGATTTAGATAGTTATAAGCTATTTTAGCACATATTGCAAATTTGTTTTCCTTGACTGATGCGTATAACACTGGCTGACGAATATGAGAAGAATTACAAAATTCATTTTTTCCTACCAATTGAATATGCTTCATCTTGAAACTGATATTATGTACAAAACATTGATACTGTCTTGCTTTAAGATCTGCAAACCTTCTTTTTTGAGGGTACGTTTCTTTCACAACAGCTTTTACGCGGTGAACTGATAATTTCTCATCTCCGTAAATACAGCAGTCGAAATTGGAATTCTTGGAGCCATCGAGAACATTTAAAACTACAAATTCTATCAGATTCAAATCTTTTTTTGCTTGTGCTACAGCAGAAATGATATGCACAGCTTCAGAACAGGATGCGATATTCTAAAAATGAAATAATAAGACTTTTACAAAGACATATATTTAAATACATAATTATTAGACATATGATAAAACGGGTCCAGATAACCCATTTAAAACGTCTGAATGCATTTTGACTATTACTTTGACTAATATTTTCCCATGATACATTGATTGAAAAATCACTTTCTGAATGCTTAGATAACCACACGATAAATAAATTAACGCTACGTACTTATTCAATAGGTTAGTAAGAGTTATATACTTACGTGAATAAATCAATACGAGGTGCTTTAAAACTCGATCCACATTGTTTTTACCTGTTGATCCTGAAGACCATCGTTGTCAAAGAGCTGTGCTTAAAGGTTTTGTAAGTTTTTCACGTTGTTAGTACATATGCAAATTGTCAACAAGACAAAATACTTCATCAGTCATACCATTTTATTTTCTACTTGCACAGTCTTATATATGCTTGTTTCCTTCTTTTTTTCTCATTACTTGTATCAAATTTCAAATTATGTTTGAAAGGGAACGTCTATATGCATTCTTCAAAACATCTGACCACACCTTTATCAGCTGGCATGATACAAAATTGAAAACAACAAGTTAGGAATTGCTTGCGTCTGAAGAGCTTTTCTGGAATTACCTTCATCAGTCGTTCAAATGTCGTAGCGAAATTTTAGGGTTTTCATCGATTCTGAATGGTTTATAAGAATAAAAACGATTTAATTGGCTGATCTATCATGCATCTATACCATTAATGAATATGGTTACGTTTGAATTTTATTGAAGTAAAATTGTTTGGAATATCTCATTTCTGTCCATAATAATCTAAAGACTAAGGAAAGTTTACGGTTCGTTTAGTTTTCATTTAACATATATCAGTTATCTTAAGGGCATATCCAACAGTTTCAGGGGAGGTAATAACAAACGTAAACGTCGTCTATTGTTTCCCGTAATTTAACGTTGTTTCAACGACGTCATAACGGAATCACCATTGGAATTGCTATGGCCGTCTGGAAAGGGCGGTTTTTTGCGTAATGATTTATTATTGCATTAGAATGCAACACAAATTGTGATTAATTCTTAACCAAACTTTTCCGAAATTTTGTCATTCAGGATAGAAAACTCAAAGTTTGGTATTACTTGAGAAAGATAAAAAAAAGTTGGTTTCTTGAGAAAAATAAAATACGGTGTAAACTAACATTTATCATGCATCTAGCATCTAGCTTTGCGTTGAAGTGCTAATATACAGTAACTCTTTAAATGAATACGACCTTTAACTGATATACAATGTAAAACAAAAGATGACACCGTAAAAAAAGGTCGATCCACTTTCGCCTCGTCGTGAATATGCGTGTTATATTTGCCACTGGAGCACGGGAGCAATCAATTTATCAGTTTCATTTAGTGATGCATAATCATTTGTTCTCAACTGATAATTGTCTAAAACAGTTTTCCAGTTTTGGGGTATTTTATTTTATTTATATTTAATTTTCAAACGAAAATTTTAGAATTTCTTTCCACATCTTTCTCTTTGAATTTATTTGTTTAAATAATAAATAATAAAGTGAGTCTACATCAGTGGTTACATTATATGCAGCGAAACTAGGAGGAGGGCAGTAGAACAGAAAACAATCTCCATTTTGTACATGCAATAACTCATATATTGAAGCGTAAAACAACGGCAGTCAGGCTGGTTTAGGTGGAAAAATTACTGTGTCAATTTTATACACTTATATGGTAAATATGTCATAAAAGCAAAAACACACGAAAAAAATTAGCCACAATTTATAATAACATTGAACTTATTTTGGCCGTTTCGTTTATTCTAAAATTGTTGTCTTACTGATCTGTTTTGTTAATTAAGGTTTTTTTTCATCTACAATTGTCCTTGCAAAAGGCGCAAAAGATGTGTTAAAATCAGCCATGTGACTTATTTGAAGATTCAGGTGACCTTTTTAGTTGTTAGAGATACACTGTCGGACGGGAGAAGTCCAGAGATGTGAATTTTTATACTCAATCAATCCTTTTGTTTTGAAAAAGATTTTAAAGGTATACATTAATATGACAGCAACCAAACGACACATATAAATCAAAACATTAAGAGTCAACATACAGATTTTTGTTATAGCTAGAAGCCTATGAAGAATAAAAGCCCAAAGCCGCAACATGAATAAATAATACGGAGTCAGTGAGTTTTCAGAAAAGTGTTTGGTTGCAAAATTTCACGTGCTCTTTATTAATTTCGATAGATGAAAATTATAGAAGGTGTGATATAAATCAGTATAAGAAAAACACTTCATTGTAAAGTAACGGAAAAACAAATAATGATTATGGATGACGGACGTCAAGTGCATATTCAATGAAAATTCAGGACAAAAACATCAAATGGAAATATAATATAAAATTTAACCCTGCTTTGTACTATATACCGACACACAGAAACGGATTTTTAACGTGTAATACTTTTGTTTTAAAAGAGGGACGAAATATACCAGAGGGACTATTTTGAAAGTTTGTAATTCCACGGTTTGCATGTTTCACACCCGGGATTTACAATTTTGACGAACATAATAGTAAAACTAACTGAATTGTTATCTCTTCCTGATACTGGTTCATTATAAATAAGAAGATGTGATATGAGTGCTATCGAGACAACTATCAAACCAAGTCACAGAGTATATATATACATTTGTCTGCCACGCCGTCGCACTGCCTTTGAAAAATTAGCGCGGAAATATAACGTTATTTCCCGAAACGTCTTAATTTTTGGCGAAATTTGTGAGGCTTACGGAAGGATTGAGTAAACAATATTATATTCCTCGATTTTTCTCAAAACGAGTATACTGACAAATATTTTCAAAACGTCATGACGTTCCATTTTTAAAGAATAACATATCTTACTTTGGCCAAATCGACACCGTTGGAAATATTTAAAAATCAAAATGTGCATTTCAAATGTTCATTTCTTCCCGTTTTTGGGAAACCATAACGTTTTGGCTCTATTTGAGTAAGAATCAATGCTTTAAATGGTAAAGTTAGATTTTCTAACCATCTTGAATTGTTTTGCTTCAATTTGAGCCCCATTATATAAGTATATGTTGATTAAAAATCATATTTAAATTTTTAAATGAAAAACGTTTTTTACTCCAAAATTGCAGAAATGTTCAATTTTCAACAGTATTTTTTGCAAAAACGAAATCGACGACAACTATTTTTTTTGGCAAAATTTGATTCTCTGTCAATTGAAGAATGAAATATCTTAAAGGGAAAAAATGCTCACCGTCAGAAATAAACTGTTGGATATGCCCTTAAGTTTCAACTCCCCACCATGTGATGTTTGTTTGGTGATTTCAAATATCAAATGCAGCATTTGCCGTTATTTTATAAATCGACTGAAACCCAGTTGAGTCATGAATGTAATCGGTTTTAACAGTAAAATAGCTTATTTGAGCCAGATTCGGCTCAATTTTTTTCCCGGGTTTACGGTTTTCAAGGCTCTTTATCTTTGATTTGGCCTTCTTACAGTTAGGATTCTAATGACATTGAAGAGTGTGGTGTAGACAAAACGAGTTTATGGTTTGCAAATTTGTAAGATCGGTATATATTTAATTAGTTTTTACACTGCTCGTGGCCGTTTCGTCTCCGAGGGTATCACTATCCTTGTTGTTTGAAATCTTGTGTTAACAATTGTTTTGGAATTTTTGGTTTTCGTTGATATAAAAATTTCTAACTGATATGGTTATCCAACTGATTTGAGCACCATCAACGAGTCTTGTCTAGCCAAATCACGTGTCTTGGCTTTGCAAACATGTACACCTTTGCTTTTTACCTTGTGATAAAGATGCTGATCAAGTTAAATTGGTTATAACTAAAATATAACTATACTATTACTTTAGTTTAATTGCTTTTGCTATTTATATGGTGCCACATGTGGAGCAGGATCTGCTTACTCTTACGTTTATTGGAATAATTTACTGAAATATGGGTTAATGAATGAAAAACCACCAACTATATATCATTATTCATACCAGAGAGTTATATGTTATTCATTAACAAACTTAAATTTGCTTAAAAAGCTTTCAGTAACTGAAACTTTTTAGATTGGTACTCTGTTTATTTTGGCTTTATGTTAGTTTTTGTTGAACTTGCCTGAGGGATGATGATTATATATCAAGCCATTTTCAACGGATTTGTACAGTTTCTTTTTATGTAGTGTTGTTACACCACTGACCATGGTTCGAGGCAGCTGAGCGCACACAATCATGTTTAACACAGACAGATTATGTATGTACCAGTTCCAAGTAAGAAACTGGTAATTCAGTGGAGGTCGTTGAATTTGTTAGTTATATTTTTTCACAAGTCTGGCCTTTGGTTTTTTCAATTGAATTGTGTTTTTTTTTTCAAAGCCTTTAATAGCTGACTTTACAGTAAGTGATTTGCTCATAGTTAAAAGCCATATGGTGGCCTTTATTTACTTATTTTTTTAATATTGCTTGAAAATCCTGATTTTTATTTTCAATGACTATATTTGTTAAGAAAAAATTAATTTTCTTTACCTGGCAATCAAATTTGTGAGAAAGATAGTGAACATTATATTGCAACTTATTGACTAAGCTAAATTATCAATATTTAATTAAAAATAGTTAGCATATTTCGTACTATTGTTTCACATATGTAATTTGGTAACTCTGCGTATTGTGTAGTTTATAACCTAGCATACACATTTCATTTAAAATGTTGAACATGTATTTGCAATAACTAGTGTTGGTACCTCTTAGTTTCATCTGCCTGAACAGAATGAATACATCTTAAAGAAAGTCAGTTAGAACATTAATGTTTTGTCACACTTTTATTGTACATAATTCATTGGGACATTCAGTAGGAAAGAATTGGTATAACCAAGTTTCAAATGTTACATAAACTTACATTAAGTGTACAAGATGAAGATGATATCAAAAATATGTGATGTGCGTATAATTTTTTGTCCGACGTTCAATGGTTCTCTCCGGCACTTTGGCTTCCTATATAGCTATGTCAATAAAAAAAGGCGGCAACGATATAGCAAAAGTGCTGAAAGTGTGTTATACCCGAACGATCAATCAATAATCATTTGGGTTTTGCCTTATTTCCTTGATATGGCTGATTGAAAAAATATTTCATTAAATCGTACTTTTCTGCCCATAGAAAAATCTTTTATAAAAATGTGGAGTATATTTCTGGGAGCCTGTGCGAGTCTACGTGTCGAATTAACGTACTCGATCTAAATAATGACTTGCTATTTACCTTTGATGTTGTTTTGTGAAAAAAAAGTCCTGGATGTCCAACACGTGATGTCTTGCAGAGCTCGCCACACATAATTTGGACCCTTTCTATTTCGTTCATATGATTCACTTTTTGTTTTTGATCGTTCATCATTGTGTTCTTTTTTATGATAAAGAAAAGAAGTATAAACATCAACAGCAAAAGAACTTTTCTATATACTGAATATCTGATCATCATTAAGTTCTTATTTGAGTTTAAATAGAAGCTTGATCTCTGAAAATAGATGAAGACATACACAAATGAGTATAAAATTAGGTATAAATAACATTATAAACTTTTTTTTAAATCCTATCCGACTACGATTATTTACTACCATATTTCGAATATCAATGTACACAAGGTACACATCAATATTCTTTACTGTAAATTCGTTTAAAAAAGCCCACAAAACGATGAAGCGAAATATAGTGACAAAATAACAGGTATTACAAATAATTATACATGAAAAATACAGATACAAAAATATTGGTCAATTCTGTAGTTTGTAAGGTTTTAACCAAATATGAAGATGCAGAAGTTCTTTGTCCTCTATCACTCAGGAGAGGGTTTACCAAGTTATATTCGTACTATTATTCTTAAAAAATTTATACTAGTAATATTTACGAAACACATACATCTTTATTACTAGAATGTTTACACAATCATATTTGAATCATATTTTACTCGGAGTAAAAGAGAAATACAAAAGGAAATTCAAACTCCTGTGATGATGACTAATTGGAAACGCCATGGAAAACATAGAAACATGACCAAAAGACAACCAACAGTACACAAAACACATCATAGAAAACTAGAGATTTACCAACAAGAACCCAATCCGAAATCGATGATGATCTCAGGTGTTCCGGAAGGGTATGCAAATACATTTTAAAACATGTCGATAACCATGTCAGAGGCAAATTTAGGGTAGCAAAGAATCGGGGTCCTTCTTATGGATATGGATAGTATAAGGTTAACGCATAAACGTTTTACGTGTCTCACTTCAAACGTTACCTAGTTTGCCCCTCCCTTTTTCAAAATCCTGGATCCAATATATTCATGACATATTGATTCATAAAATTTATAGAGAACATTTTAAATGATATTGGTGGGACAACTACTGAGACCTTTTTCCATAGTATGTACACATTTGAATATGTTGAAAATTTGTTCACACCATAAGATATGGGCGATGTTTTTGAATTCGTTGTTTTTGTTTTCCTCATGGAAAATGTAAGAGATGTTGACGCTTAACCCTTCACGCTTGGTATTGTAAGGTGTTGTTGAAATTTAAAACGCATCGTATTGTTTAAACATTTCCTTTGCATTTAGATCAATTGTGTACATATACATGCAAAGTTTTTTATCTCACAAGATTGAAGCCGTATGCATTGTTTGACGCTCTTCTATCTTAACATTTCATAAATTGATTTGATAATTTTAAGAAACTTTCATAATAAATCGAAAGGTCATTTTGCAAAGGTGTTATGTCAATTGAATATTGCATAAAGTAATATTTGACGTCAGCTTTCATGAAAGTACAAAACAGTATATCAGCAACAGAGATACATCTGTAAAATCTGGTATTTTGGCATTTCGATTCCTTTTTTCCTGTTTCTTCTTTTATGTACATAACATTGTTTTTGTATTCCATTAACTCGGATCCAGTATCAATGCATGTTACCTGTGCTAAGCTTATGTAAGAATAGAGGAAGGATTGAATTTGATAAACAGAATTTTAGAAGATCCTTGTAAATGCAAATTCTATAAATACTTGTATACCGTAAACTAAATGACCAAAAGAAAAAAAATGCCAAATTCGTTTTAGGTCAACTTAGTTTTATTTCGTTTATTACATTGCAATATATTTTTTGTAATATTTAATAAAGCAGTTCTTGATAATATCGGTGTATCTATGTCAACTTAGGTAGTAACAATTCATTCCATTAACTCAACTTTCTCAACACTATACTAAACGGACATATTAAATTTGTTTCGTAAATTGTCTGAAAAATTTATATTATCTTATAGATAAATATAAGGAAATATGCTGTAAAGACAAATTACACAATTCGTCTGTATTAAATACCACGGAATAATGCGCCTTTCAAAAATAAGCTAAACCCATAACGCATTATATAATGTAGTAATCTGTTCTAGTTTGGAAGTAAGGATGATGTGCCTCAATTAGGTAGAATATCGTGTAAGGCTTTCTATGTCCTTCTTGTTACGGGTTATTGCTCAAGTTCATTAAGAACAAACAAACAAAAAAACTCGACTGATAGATATTTGCAACAGAAGTTGCAAATCTTACGAGCAGTGAGTTTTTTTTTTGTTTTTTATGATCAATTCAAATTTGTGTAAAAAAGCAAATGATACATTTGCGAAAATCAGTCTAAATATCAAAGTATACAGATTATATCACTGTACTCTTTTATAAATGAATTTATCATAACTTTGAACAACTTTCAGCATATTACTTTTTATGTAATGTCAGTATTATTTAGACACTTTAAACTGAGTCTGTTATTTGAACAGTGGGTGAGAAATGCATAACAAGATACACGTCCGAATCGACCTCCCGGTTTGGTTTCAAACGAATTCCTCCGGATGTTCGTCTATAGTTGAGTACATGTATTTAAAATAAAATTTAGAAGTTTCGAACATTCTTAAAGGTTTGTTACCTCTTTCCAAATTATTAACATTAATCTTATCAGCAATCAAAACCGGGCTTCAAGTTATTGTGAAACTACCTATGCTAGAGGTGGCGAGAATCAAAGAGGGATACTAGAAAATGTCAAAGATCTTTAAGAGTACATACAATTTAAGACTTTTCCATCTTGCAATAGTATTAAAACATTTGACTATTCTACACTTTACATAAATGTATTCCCAATTTCAAACTAAAAGACAAATTGAAAGAGTTGGTCCTGCTTTGTGTCATCAAAAAGAATGACAAATGTAGATACAAGTATCTTGTCTTAAGGAGGGATAAATCGTCTTGTCTTTCATTTTTGCTTATATACTTTGTCTATAGAGTGTCTATATGCTATTTTGTTTTCCTTAGTTGAAATAGTGATTTGTTTTTACAGTGATTAAGATTATATTACAATGTTGACTGTAGTACCCCAATTTTGACATTTTTACCTATTATGTCTGTTTGATTTGCTCATTCATTGTTGTCAATATAATGGAATTCTATGCGACTGAAATACAAGCAAAAGGTTTAGCTAGCTAAAAAACCAGCTTTAATCCATCATTTCCTACATTAGGAAATACCTGTACAAAGTCAGGAATACAACAGCTGTTTTCCATTCGTTTGATGTTTTTACTTTTTCCATTCGAGCTTTTGATTTTGCCATTTTATAAAGGACTTTCCTATTTTTCAATTTCCCTTGGAGTTCGGTATTTTTGTTATTTTTTGCGTACTTTGTAAACAATCACTCTGATTCAAACAAAAACTTCTCTGAAACTGACTTTATCAACATGCTTGATTTCTTTATTGACAACATATTTGTTACGTTTGGAGGACGTGTTTTCAACAAACAATTGGCATTCCCATGGGAACCAACTGTGTCCCTCTTTTTGCCGACTTGTTCCTTTATTCGTATGAGGCTGACTTCATACAGGAACTTCTTAGGAAGAAAGACAAGAAGTTATCAGTATCATTTTTACTTAATTTTACGCTGTAAAAATGATTTTCTCTCAC
This sequence comes from Mytilus coruscus, assembly GCA_017311375.1. NCBI lineage: Eukaryota > Metazoa > Mollusca > Bivalvia > Mytilida > Mytilidae > Mytilus > Mytilus coruscus. Next base: position 65,274,833 of record CM029595.1, read on the forward strand.
TAGATAATTCAAAATTTGGTGACTATGTTAAAAGCATCTATTTTATTTATTAATCCACCATTTCCTACATTAGGAAATGCCTCTACCAAGTCAGAAATATTACAGTTGGTTTTCATTCGTTTGATGTGTTTGAGCTTTTGATTTTAACATTTCATAATGGACTTTCCGTATTGAAGTTTCCTTGGAATTCGGTATTTTGTTATTTTACTTTTTTCTATCCCATCGAACTTGAGATAAAGGATTAAACAAATATAGTTAAGTCTGCCTAATATTTTGAATCACATCTATAAATTGATCATAAGGGTCGTTTGAAAACAAAATTTTACGACAAAAGAGATGATTTCAGCTTCCCAATTGTTAACTTTCCATTTATATGTAGCAACATTCCAGCAGCGTCTGTATACGGAGTATATATTACCAAGTTGATACGATATTCAAGGGCTTGTATTTAATATCATGATTTTCTTGATAGAGGGTTGCTGCTCACAAGGAAGCTATTAAACAAAGAGTTCCAAATGACGAAGTTGAAATCATCCCTTCGCAGATTTAACGAACGCCATCACGAGTTGGTTGACCGTTATTGAATATCCGGTTCATAGATGACAACGGATATGTTCCAATTGTCATAACTATAATCCCGTCCCCTTTTCCCTGAATGTGACCTACCGAGTAGACTTATCACCGGGTTTGTACTAACATGAGCAACGTGACGGGTGGCACATGTGGAACAGGATCTGCTTATCCTTCCTGAGCACCTGAGATCACCGCTATATTTTGATAGGGTTCGTATTACTCTGCCTTTAGTTCTCTATGTTGTATTTTGTGTACTGTTGTTCGTCTGTTTGTCTTTTTTTTAGTCAAGACTTTGTCAATTTATTTTCGACTCATGAGTTTGAATGTTCTGTGGTATCTTTTTGCCACTTATTCTGTTTGATAAATTGAATATATTCGTTAGAAAAATAAATATACCCACTCCATGCATTTTTGCGGGAATGTTTGTAATGCAAAAAATCAAGTATTTCAGCATCTAAAATATGACATAAGTTCATAAGTGTCATTGATTAACTTGCATTCGCAAAATATTAGGAAATATATTTATATGAAGGAAGATAAAACGTACTTAAAAGCATTCAACATGCTATGATTTTGTTATATAAAGTGCAAATGCAGTTGAATTATCAAAAAATGATATAAGCATTGCTAGGTGAAAATTCAGACAACATTTTATTACATTTTTTATAAAATTTATTCATATAGATAAAAAAAAACATTCAAGTGTTATTTTCATTTTAATAGCACTGGGCCGATACACACTATCAACCCCCGGTGGTATTATCAACTAAGTAGTCATAATTGCAGTACTGACATGGTTCATAACATACGTTTCTTAAATTGCTCGTATATCAAATTAGACATTATTACGAAACAAAGGTTCCACCTCCGTCAGAAAAAGTTGACCTTAGATGGATATGGATGTTAATTTATGTCCCTTCTAATCATATAGCTCCTCGCGTGTTTCGGTGCTTATACATCATTGGCTTTCACTTGTTTACCTTTGAGCGTTCCCGATGAAGGCAAACCAAGAAAAGCGCTTTGGACGTCAAAAAAAAAAGAAATTGAAGTTTTATTTTCTTTTTTTTTAAATCTGTCCATTGCATTAATTTAAACAATAATCAACGGGAATAGGAAAACAGGATTTTTTATGTTTTACTGAATTTTATTTCAACTTAACTTTGAAAAGATGTTCAACAGGATTGACTATATAAATAGTGTATTTCAGAATGTGTTTCGACATTAATTGAAACGGTCCGATGATTTAAATTTTTTTCCAATAATGATCAGTTTTCAATTTTTCAATTTTTTTCTATTCATGATAATCAAAACCAGAGATGATTTCCAAGTCTTGGTAATTTAGCATTTTGATTCTACTCTCTGGTATGTACATCAGTATTTTTATGGCATTCTATTAGTTTGGATTCAGAAACAATAAAGTTATCAATGTGGGTACATGTATGAATGCATGTTTGTCGTAGAAAAAAAGCTTTTAAATCTGATATACATTCTGTGGATTCATTATTATTCGTGGGATACCAATTTCGGTTGGTACAGGTTAACCACGAGTTTAAATGTTAAACGTTTGATGATGTGTTTTCTGAAGTGTTGTTTGTCTGTTGGTCTTCTTATTTTTTAGTCATGGCGTTGTTATTTTCGACAAATGAGTTTGAATATCCCTTTTTGTATCTTTTACCACTCTTTTACTTAATCCACAAATATCGGTACCCATAAATCGAAAATAATTGAATCCTCAGTTGTGAAAAAAGGGGCTGATGTATTATGCCAATATGAAAAAAAATCAACCGGAGGTCAAATGACGTTTATAGAAGCATTTATAGGTCACCATAAGCTTTCTGCAATTAGCAAAACCAACACCATAAAGTTTGTATTGGTTGGCATTTATGGGTGTTATATGTTATTCCTTTACCCTTTACTCTTATTAGAAAAAAAAATCTAACTTGAAAACGATCTTTCATTTAAAGTGAACTATATTCTAAACGTAAACCTACTGTTATCAACGATCTTTTTTTAAAAGCCTCTCTTAATCTTATTTCCAAAAGAAAATTATTTAGCTCCTTACGTTTGGCTTTGAAATGTTTAGGTTCACGCACGAAATTTATATAATGTTTCATCAATATAAACCTAAATGTAACCAGATTTGTTGTTGTCGTTACAATTCCTAGCGTAACGTGATCAGCATTTATCAATTTATATTGATTCATATTAAACTTCATTTTTAAGTAAGAAACGATATATGTTTACTAGTATCAATAGTTTATGAACAATTTGTTAACAATCAGATGTATGCATTTCGACCTTAATAAGACTTTTATTGATACAAAATGTGTAATATTTCAACTTTTTAACATGATAAAAATAAACTTGTGTGCGTTATCTTATTTTATTGTTCGTAAAACAATAAGAAAATCTTATAACAAACAAAAAGCTAACGACCAGTAATTTTGTGTTAAGAATAACGTTCAGTATATATGGAGAAACAAATAAAAGATTTCCTTGTACCCAGGGGCAGTTACTGGCATTTCCCTGTAAGACATACATTTTGATAAAAGGATTGAGTCATTAAATGCATCAAAGTTTTGACAGTTTTTGTAACTTTCCTTCCACCTAACTGTGTATGACTCCCAATTATGTTATTTATTGTTTCTTCATGTTTAAAAGTTTTAAAACATTGACATCAACTTGTCTTTAACTTGTATATACCTATATTTTCAATTATATCAGATTTTGTGAAAAGAAAAGTGTGCACTTCAAAAGACAAGGAGCTGTTAATGAAAGTTAAATCACAAAATGTAAAGTGTCCGGTTGTGACACTGTTTACTTGAGTGAATTAATCGGGTTGTTTTGAGTGTGACCAGGTTTATTTTCGTGCGAATCTGGTGTAAAATGTTAACAAACTGTCGTTTTTTCTCGAAAGACGCGTAACCGAAACTTGAAATAAACAAAAAGGGTATTTTTAGTATATGTATATGCAACTTACTTTAAATGAACAAATTAATTGGATCTTTGGTTATCATTCATATCTTTTACAAAAGTAGAATATTTTTCTTTGATATCAAATCTTTTTAAACTTTACGTATTAAGGGGAGGTAACTCAGAAAAAGTACAATTTATAAAGAAATCTTCAGGAAAAGTTTTATTTATGTTATAGCAGGAAAAAAGGTACGGTGACCCCATTTTGTCTTTTGATATTCTGAAAGCATTTTATAAGAGCTACCTTCTCATATTTTATATCAAAATTCTATCATTTAGTTTACCTTTTCAAAATATACTACATTTTTGTAAATTATGACAAAATTCTATCATATTTTGTATAAACGCCCATGACACCTGGCAGGGATTTTACTCAAGCTCATTAGTTATTTATTGGATTGTGTTCAATTAAACTTTTAGTGTGCGACAAATAATATATAATTAACATAAATATACGAGTCTATCATTCAAATAGGGTTAAAATTGAAGAACATTGTTGGGTCTTTGAATGAATATATGTTATTTTCCTGCACTAAATTATAGTGTTGAAATAAAATTAGACAGTTTCAAAAGTCAACAATGCCTTATTTCATTCTTATATTGAAAAAGGAGAAACAAGAACCAGTTTTGAAAAAGAAAACTGGACAATATGACTGAAGTACTCGAAAAAAAACCCAGACGATGTGAACATCTTGATTATAATTGAAACTGAAGACAATTATTCTTAGTGTGTTTGAACGTGACAATTACTAAAATTACTAAAATATGTTGGGCAGTAATTAATGAATATACAAGCGAAATAAGAATAAACTGAATTGATCGTAGGTTTACCTCAACAAAACACCGATATACGCTCAAAAACGTTGACAAATTCACTCGAAAAAGCGTAATCCCAACCGGACATTATACTCATCGTGAAAATATATGACCATATCATTTAATCGTTGAATGGTTTTATACCGGAGTTTACAAGCACTGCAAACCAGTAGTAAAAGTCTGAAATGGGCATTATTTGTACTCGACTGTACTGATTCGTACTCAACCATTCTGAATAAGTCTGAATTTTGCTAACAAAATTCTTAAAAAATCATTATATATGAATAGCATAACCAGGTTTAACCCACCATTTCTTCGGACAATGCTTGTACCTAGTCAGGTTTATGACAGTTGTTGTTCGCTAGTTGCGGTGGTTGATAACGTTTGATTTTGTCATTTTTTATGGACTTCCCCTTTTTGAATTTACCAAGGAGTTCGGTATTTTTGTTATACTTTTTCACAACCTCAGTGTTGACAAGGTAGTGATACAGTAGACGAACACTATGCCTCCGACTCCCCGACAGCTCAATGACACAATACTTTACATATCAGTAGCCATGACCAGATAGCAAAAACTGAAAAAAAAACTATCAGGTTTTATCCAAAATATCCCATCTTATTTCATGGATTTGTAGATGAAATTAAAAACCACACTGTCGATAGGCCAGCCAAAGAAATTTATGTACATACATGCACATTGCAATATGGTAACGTATTTGTTACCTTATGGGAATATATATTCATTGCACCCGTTCATTGCATCTGCTCATTTTCACTACCAAAACAGTGCAGTCCAAAGGATAACTAAATCCCTAAAGTACAAGTTATTTCATTTCAAGGGGTTCAACAGTTGATTGATTGATTGATTGATAACTTCTTAACATCGCTTAAGCAGAAAGAGGTACCATCACGTCCAGATCCCGTTACATGTATTCTAAGCAAAAACGTAATTTTATAAAACAATAAAGTACTTTTTTTGTAAAAAAAAATGTGTTTAGTACGACTTAAAGAATATACAATATAAAAACAAAGTACCCGAATCATATGCTTGAAACATACAAATATGACAAACAGACATACATTTATAAATCTTACATTTTTTTATTTTAGAATACGTTTTAACGTCTTTTAATAATGATGTTATATTTTATATTGGAGAATTTACAAACAAATTATTCATACTATTCACGTCAGAACATTTCTTCAAAATATCAACAAAATCCATACATTCTATTAAAATGTGTTTCATGTGTTGAATAGTATATTTACAATTACAAGGTATACATTCGGGTTGTGGAATTTTTTTTCAAATTACATTCGTGAATTATTCTTGTGTGACCTATTCAGCACCTAGATATACCAATTTGAGTTTTTTTTTTTTTTTTTTTGTAATCTAAATTATCCGACGTTATCTCAATGTCAGATGTTCTGGCACAATGTCATGGCATGAAATTTATAAGTAGAACGTGACGGTTAAATAAACGGTAAGGTCACAAAATTTGCCTTGGCCTCTGCAATAAAAAAACTGGTCGCAGTAGGTGATAAGCTGAGACTTGCAGCTGGCACACGATAGACTATTTAAGTCATCAAAGTCATCAGTAAAAACAAATATATACCCAATATTCTTTATTGGAGAATTCAGCCATTAATACACTGTGGAGATTAATATTTCAACATGGTCAAAGACATGATGAACATTTTCTCGTAGATGTTGTAATCAAATTTATTTTATATTCACATGATTCATCGTTGGAGCTAATGAGGGCGTAATTTCATCAAATAGCATTTCTTTGCTTTAGAAAGTAGAATTTTCTGTTGCATCAACATTTACTCTTCATGATAGACTTACAAAAGGGTACAATTGTATCTCATTTTCGTTTAGGATTTAATTGTAACGACTGATTCGAGATATTTTGAGTTGGCCTGATTCCTACCTCCGATTTCAACCTCAAATAGTTTCTCTGCTGGTAAGAACAGGTTGATACTGTATACTGAACACGAAAGTATTATTTTGTTGGTTAAAACATATTTTTCCTGACCGAATTTATGTGTGTTCATAAACTGTCTTCACTGAACATTTTTGATAAATTCTGTTTTTGGAATCGCACCAGGTCTGTATTGAAATAAGATAATTGATTTTTGAATGCTTAAAATTCTTCCCTATTGTCATTCTATAAATCTGCATTAGCCTTTTTTCATTATCATAGACTACCGCCCAAATACAATAAATTGGCTTATATATTTCGGCTGAACATTTCAAATTGGCCTATCCAATGAAGCATAGACTTTATTGATTTAACACATTAAAAAATGCATTATCTGTGCTTTGTTGCTGTTGTTTTTTTTTCCAATAATTTCATCAGTTGGATTATTTCAATACGGAACCCTTGGTCAACACCTGATATGACTTTTAATTTATTTTCAATATTGGTTTTTTCACTTGAGTGATCATTATGATTTGCTATATCTTTCTTTTGTAACATAATTCTATTAATCTCAATGATGGTCTGCTTATTTTGTCTTCAATTTTCATGAAACGACCATTAATAGCAGATATTTATTTTTTTCAAATTGTGTCTTATATGTTAAACAGCACAGATGACTGCTTTATGTGGTGATTAAGATTATAACACAATGTTGACTGCTGTACCCCAATTTTTGATAATTTTACCTATTATGTCAGTTTGTTTTGCTCACACATTGTTGTCAATATAATGCAATTCTATGCGACTGTCATACAAGTGAGTGGTTTAACTAGCTATAAAACCAGGTTTAATCAACCGTTTTCTGCATAAGGAAATACCTGTACCTAGTCAGAAATATGACAGTTGTTTTCCATTCGTTTGATGTGTTTGAGCTTTTGATTTTGCCATTTGATAAGGGACTTTCCGTTTTGAATTTTCCTTGAAGTTCGGTATTTTCGTTATTTCACTTTTTACTCTTCCAAATCAATTTTGTTCGATCCATGAACAGGTTGACAAAACTTGTATTGTGCTAATCAATTATATTAAATTTTGAAGACAACAACATATAAGTTATGACTTTTTTTATATAGATAGGTTTCGATATGACGTAATTTAAGTTTGAGTTATTTCCCTTTGTCGCCATTTTGGAGGGATAAATGGTTGATTTTCTTATTTAACTAACCAAGTTGAAACATGCGGTACAACCAAGTCTTTACTGGATCGTAGTGATGAATGTAGCAAGATAAAAAGAAATAAAAGTTGTTCGGAAAACTGAATTTTTGAAGAAATTTTTGCATATAGACTTTCAAAATGGCGACAAAATGGGAAGTAACTCTTGCTCAAATGTAGTCAATCGAAACTTATCTATCTCAGATAATACGCATTTCATTATCAATTATGCTATAGCATTGAGACATTTCATGTATCTTAGTACTTTCTTGTCGATCCAGTAACTACTAATGATTATTCCTGTTACCTAATATAAATCGAAAAAAAAATTCTGACATTGCAAATTTTTCATCTTATGACTTGTTTCCTAGTATTAAGATTTGAAATGTACTACTTTTGGGGCCCTTTATAGCTTGTTGTTCGGTGTGAGCCAAGGCTCCGTGTTGAAGGCCGTACATTGACCTATAATGGTTTACTTTTATAAATTGTTATTTGGATGGAGAGTTGTCTCATTGGCACTCACACCACATCTTCCTATATCTATCGATTTTAATACTCTATGTTTATATGAAACAACTTACACAATAGACAACATTTAACAACAGAAAGTCACTCAGTGTCCCAAAACTCTGTAAGAGGTCTTATAATGAAAAATGGAAAATAAAATTGAAAATGGAAATGGGGAATGTGTCAAAGAGACAACAACCCGACCACAGAACAGGCAACAACAGAAGGTCACCAATAGGTCTTCAATGCAGCGAGAAATTCCCGCACCCGGAGGCGTCCTTAAGCTGGCCCCTAAACAAATATATATACTAGTTCAGTGATAATGGACGTCATACTAAACTCCAAATTATACACAAGAAACTAAAACTAAAATAATACAAGACTAACAAGGCCAGAGGCTCCTGACTTGGGACAGGCGCAAAATGAGGCGGGTTAAACATGTTTATGAGATCTCAACCTCCCCTATACCTCTAGCCAATGTAGAAAAGTAAACGCATAACAATACGCACATTAAAAGTCAGTTAAAGAGAAGTCCGAGTCCGATGTCAGAAGATGTAACAAAAGAAAATAAACAAAATGACAATAATACATAAATAACAACAGACTACTAGCAGTTAACTGACATGCCAGCTCCAGACCTCAATTAAACTGATTGAAAGATTATGTCTTCATCATATGAATATCAGCCACAATCCCTCCCGTTAGGGTTTAGTATTATACCATCATAAAATATATGAGAAGAGCATAACCCGTGTCATGCCAACAACTGGTTTTAAATAAATGTGTTTAGTTCCGATGCAAAGACCCTATAAGTGAATCAATATTAAAGCCAAAATATGCAATCTTTAATGACCTGACAACAGTATCGTAACTATATCCCTTCTTAATAAGTCTATTTAAAGGTTTTTAGCTTCTGAGGTGAATACTGACATTTTGTGCTTTATAAAGAATATTACCATAAAAGATTGGATGTGAAATACCTGAACGTATAAGAAGTCTGCATGTTGAGCTATATTTACGAATGATGTCCTTGTACCGATGATAAAATTTAGTAAATGTTTTGACTAGTTTGTGATATTATCTCATGTTGTATGATCTGGCAAATGTCAGGTTTCTGGCACAACTATATATAAACAAGGTCACAAAATTAGTCTGGCCTGCATTGGAAAACTGGTTGTAGGGAGAACCTGAGACTTGCAGTTGGCATACGATAGACTATTTAAGTCATCAAAGTCATCAGTAAACACATATATATCCAATATTCTTTATTGGATAATTTAGCCAATAATACACTAAGCAGATTAATAGTATCAAAGCATGTCCAATTGACATAGATGAACATTTACTAGACGTAGATGTTGTAATCAAATTTATTTTATATTCACATGATTCATCGTTGGAGCTAATGAGGGCGTAATTTTCAAATCACATTTTTTGCTTTTTAAAAGTAGAATTTTCTATTGCATCAACATTTACTCTTCACGAGGATACAGTATCTCATTTTCGTTTAGGATTTAATTGAACGATCTGATGGGATATTTTGAGTTGGCCTGATTCCAACCTCCGATTTCAACCTCAAATAGTTTCTCTGGTAAGAAACAGGTTGATACTGTATACCAAACACGAAAGTATTATTTTGTTGGTTAAAACTTTTTTCCTGACCAATTGATGTGTTCATAAAATGTCTTCACTGAACACTTGATAATTCTGTTTTGAATCGCACCAGGTCTGTATTGAAATAACATTATTGATTTTGAATGCTTAAAATTCTTCCCATTGTCATTCTATAAATCGTATTAGTCTTTTTTCATTATCATAGACTCACCACAAAATACAATATATCTTATCTACCAGCTGAACATTTCAATTGCCTACCCAACGAAGCATAGACTTTATTGATTTAAACATTAAAAATGTTATCTGTGCTTTGTTGTTGTTGTTTTTTTTGGTTTTTTTTTTCAATAATTTCATCAGTTGAATTATTTCATAAACCCCTTAATAACACCTGAAATGACTTTTAATTTATTTTCAACGTTGGTATTCACTTGAGTGATAATTATGATTTTGCTATATTTTCTTTTGTAACATAATGCTACTAATCTCAATGGTGGTTCTTTTATTTCTCAATTCTCATGAAACGACCCCTAATAGCAGATATTTATTTTTCCAAATTGTGTCTTATATATAAATAGCAACAGATGACTGCTGTGGTGATAAGATTAAGTAGCACAATGTTGACTGCTGTAATTTGCTTTTGACATTTTAAATTTGTTTTGCTCACACATTGTTGTCAATATAATGCAATTCTATGACTGTCATACGAGTGGTTTAACTAGCTAAAACCAGGTTAATAAACCGTTTTCGTATAGGAAATGACTGTAAAAAGTTAGAACATATGATATTCACATTCTGACTTTTAATATGTTTGAGCTTTAATTAGGCATAATGATGAGGGACTTCCGTCTTGAATTTTCTACTGTGAGGCAATGTTGGTATTTCAGGGTAACCTTCCAAATCAATTTTTTACTTCCATGAACAGATTGACAAAACTTGTATTGTGGTAATCAAGCATATTAATTTATCAAGTACTTCAACATACGAGTTTTGACACTCCATATAGATAGGTTTCGATATGACGTAATTCCAGCTCAGTTATTTCAAAGTCGCCTTATTTGAAAATTTAATGGTTGATCAGGTTATTTGAATAACCAAGTTGAAACATGCAGTAAGAAGAATAGACAATACTGAGTAGTAGTGAACAATGTAGCTTGATAGAAAGAAATACAAGTTGTTCGATAACTGAATTGTGAAGGTGTTTTGCATGTAGACCTTCGGAATGCCGAGTACATAGTTGGGACTCTTGCTCAATTGTAGTTAATCGAAACTTATCTATCTCAGATATATCATTATCAATTATGCTAAAGCATTGAGACATTTCATGATCAGTACTTTCTTGTCGATCCAGTAACTACTAATGATTATTCTCATACCTAATATAAATCGAAAAATAATTTATTATTGCAAATTTTCATCTTGATTTGTTTCTAGTACGATTTGAAATGTTATCGTTATACAAACACCAGCGATATTTATTAAGTGTTTATTATAAGTTGTTTTAACACCTATGTTTAAACAACTTAAACAATGGACAACATTTAACAACAGAGACACCTCAGTGTCCCAAAACTCTGTAAGAGGTCTTATAATGAAAATGGAAAAGCAGCTTTTGTTCTCATTAATTATATTGGTTGTTCTACTTCAACTTCTTTTCTTACAAAATTGCAGTAAAAAAAAAAAACTTTTATTTTAAAATGACATATATACTTTAATGCATATAGAAATATTTACAAATGCCAACCACAAATCTGCACTCATAATGATACTTAAATAATTATGCGAGTTAACAAACATATTACAGCGGAAAGATAATTTGGGATAAAACAATTCAAGCTGTTTATTTTTTTTTTTTTTTTTTTACTTTCGAAAATAAACACAAAATATATCACACCTTCAGATTTTACTATTTAAATGTCATTTGACAATGTATCTGTGCAAATAATAAAACACAATATTATCCTTGTCTGTGACGTAGCGCCTTCTGTATCAAGTTACTTTTAAATGGAAATTTGACCTTCATTTTTGTCAAAATAAAAATGTCGAATCCTTTGATTCACAATGAATCATTTACTCATGTCTTTGGGATTTAAAAAACCATGAAAGTAGTATGAATGTTTGAATGAATTGACTAATGACTTTATAATTGCATTGGATTATTGCAATTGAAGTACACCAAGTCACAATAATTGGAATGTCAAAAATTAGAGTCTAAATATAACGAGTCTCTAAATTTATCATAATGATGTTTTATTCTTATTTGTTTGCAACTTAGGCGGGGGTGTGGAATAAAAACACGAAGTGCAAATACTATTATTAAATTAAATTCATACGTGTGCATTGTCACGTTATCTTATTATTATCAAAACATCATGTGATTAATACCAAGTTTAAAACCTTATTAGATGTAAAAGAGGGACGAAAGATACCAGAGGGACAGTCAAACTCATAGATTGAAAATAAACTGACAACGCCATGGCTAAAATAAAAAGACAAACAGACAAATAATAGTACAGAAGACAAGATAGAAAATCAGAAGACTAAGCAACACGAACCCACCAAAACTGGGGTGATCTCAGGTGCTCCGGAAGGTAAGCAGATCCTGCTCCATGTGGCACCTGTCGTGTTTGCTTATGTTATTACAAACCGTAAATAGTTCATTCGGTAGGTCACATTCGTGAAAAGGGCGGTAATAGTTACGGAGATAAGGAACATATCCGATATCATCTGTGAAACGGTTATTCCATAACGGTCAAACCAACTCGTGATGGCGTCCGTAAAATTTTACGAAGGGATGATTTCAACTTCACCATTTGGAACTCTTGTTTAATAGCTTCCTTGTGAGCAGCAACTTATCAAGGAAATCAAGATAGGAAATACAAGTCGGGAATATCGTATCAATTGAGATATATACGTTATATGTGTTATAATATTTCAAATTCATCAATGTATCTAAAAAGCTGAAAACGATGCCACTAGACAATGAAGGATGCTTTATGATAACGTTTTCATTATGGATCTAGTTTCAAAAACATTAATGCTAAAGCATGAGGATGATGATGATGCACGTACAATTAATACAAACCAAAATCACATGTCAGATGTATCAATGAAAAGCTGACACATTTGAGATGATACGTCGCATATTTATTAACACGTTGTTAGACTTGGGTTCATCTACATCATGCATACTGAATCGACAAATGTCATTTCTGATAGTTAAACATTGCATTTTACATGTCGTTTAGATGTTCTATGTATTTGGGAGGCTGCCATACTGACTCCATTCATTAACACTAAATGAAGTATACAAACACTGAAAATCTCAATCTAATGCTTTAAGAAATGTTTTTTCTTAATCAAAATCGAGAAAATAAGTGTGATAAAGTTGTCAACAGGAGAGAGAATCAGTACGTTGAAACTTTTTCTTTATTCCTATGATTCAACATGTCAACTAAAATATAAAAATTTAAAGACAGATAGAGAAAATGATATTGAAATCTTGATATGGAAGGAATGACACACAAAAACATATAGACCAGTGGTAGAAACATAAAAAGATAAATTTAATGCACCCATCAAAAACATAGCTTAATTATATTTCACTGAAAAGAGAAGATTGTAAGCTTTCAGATTAATGATGCCGTAAGTCTGCGAAGTGGTCCACATTTTGCATAATGTGGGTCAAAGGTCAATAATTATATATTTCCAAGTAATGTCTTAACTATAAATTTGGGGTTAAATTCGGGAATTAAAAATATATGGAAAAATCAGAGGACATCATTTTATTTATCATTGATGAAGCCTGTAAGTGATACCAATTTGTTTTTAGAATAACGGGTTTTAACGTTAAAATTGCATTTTCATTAGATAAATAATTTTGTTTATTTATGACTTCATTTGTTTCCATACAAGGATAGCCTTGACATTTGTTTATACAAATTTACATAAAAATGAAGTCTTCAAACGACTTGTAATTGTGCAAATTTTTAACGTCAAGTAAATGGGGGTTTATGTAAATTTGATTTCAGTTCCACTGGCTATTTTAGTAAGTTTTTGACATTTTCATTTCACACAAAAACTGATATTTCTGTTGTAACATCAAAATGTATTCGTATGAAGTTTATAAAATATATTAGTATTTATATTAGTATGATATCAACGTTTCTTGGTGTTATTTGACGTTCAGAATGTGCCAATCGCCCTATCATAAGAAACGAAATAGTATTTAAAACAAATGTTTAAAACCGAAAAAGTGGACATCAAGAACTGAACAAATATTTTTTTTTTTTAAATTATTAGAATATTTAAGACGTAAATAGTCAGTTAAATAAGCATCATCATCAATATCTGTCAGGTGTGTATTGATATTTCGACAAAGGTATGATGCTTGACATTGACAAAGTTCAGCAGACAAATTCTGTTCATTGATTATATTCTGCACGAACACCAAATCTTGAAGGAAACTGATGATATTTAATCTTAAAACAAGACCAGTTCAAGACCAAACTTTCCATCTTTCCAAACAAACCGATGAGGCGATCCAATAACCGACTTGGCTATATGTGCATTCATGAAGACTTTATAAAATATGGAGATGTTGTATGATTGTCAGTGAGACAACTATCCACCAAAGTTCAAATGAAGTGGAAGTTAGATTATAGGGAAAGCCTTATGCCTTCAACAATGAGAAAATCCATACCATTAAGTCGGCTACAAGCTCCGACATGAAATATGAAACAATTCAATTGATAAAACTAACGGCTAATTAAAACAAAACAATTTACGAAAATTCATATGACAGACATAAACAAACTCGGAATTACCTGAACTAAAAGGCTCCTGTTCGGTGGCAACTAGGAACTACCAGGGTTAAACATGATTGATGAATGCCCAACCTCCCTTAAACCTGGGACAGTGGTGTAACATCACAACATAAGGAACAAACTATAAAAATCAGTTGAAAGTTGATAACATATATTAACTTCTTTATTTCTGCAGAAATAAAAAAAAATCATCGTTTTAAAAACTTTGTTTGACTTGCATTAAATCTAAAATTGGGTTCACAGACATCCGTGTACTTTAAAAGATAACCTGAGTATTATAAGAATATTTAAACGAAATTCTTGGGGTCTATACTTTGAAATTCTTGATTTAATTTAAAATGTAATGCATGTAAATGTTTAATGCAACTTAAGTTACTTTTATTTTTTTTTTAAACGAGGAAACGATGCAAAGGGGCATCTAGAACCCATAAGTCGAAAAAAAAATACTCCACCATGGTCAAAAGAAAAACGACGAAAATACAAACTAGTCCACAAAAACTCGACAAAGAAACATAGAGTTCATTATGATGATAAAAAAAAATCAACTGATTTTGACGAATCATGGTATATGTTTTCCAATTATAACGGTAAAGTTTAAATAATTGAGACCTCTGACAAATAAGGATAATTTGACAAACCAAAATATATATTGAATCAAGTTGTCGCTAATGATAGTCGAAAATTAACATTTGGTGCCTGGCGATAAAAGGTATTTCAACCATATTGAAAGATTTCTAGGATCACTTATTACAACACGGGCCAGTATATGTGAAGACGAGTATATATCTGCTTTATATTTTCATTGCATTGAAAGATATTTGTTGTTTTATTTTTCTATTTGATCTCGTTAGGCCATCAATCAACAATTTATAGTAACAGAACTTATTGAAATGCATCAAACTGACAAGTTGTCACAGCAAGCTAAGATGGTCAGATAGGGTAACTGAAAAGAAAAAAATCTAGACCAAAACAAACAAAAAATATATTAAACGTAAAAACCACGAAGAGCCTCTGGTCTGACGAGTGTTTCACACTGGTCCGAGTTGTCTTCAATTTGTCCGAGCTGTCTATAAAAGTGCTCCGAGTTGTCTTTGAACAGGCCCGCTGTGTCTTAGTACGATTTGCCTTTGGGTCCAAGCTGTCCCGATTCCACCTCAAGCTGCCAAGATGGCATTTTGTATCGATATTTCTTTGAAATCCCGTTGTTCAACTATAGAAAAATATCATAGGAGTTAGTCTTTGTTTTGAACCGACGGTTTATATTTACACTTTGAAACGACCCAAGATTTAAATGCTACCTTTAAGTGTAATTGTAATCCTTTTCGTAGGTGTATGACAGTTTCCGCAAATGTCTATTTATATTAGTATGATATTAACGTTTCTTGGCGTTATTTGACGTTCAGAATGTGTCAATCGCCCTATCATATGAAACGGAAATAGCTGTGTCAAACTTTCACAAATGTTTTAAAAAAAGAAAAAGTGGACATCAAGAACTGAATGTAAAACAATGTTTTTTAAAATTATTAGAATATTTAAGACGTAAATAGGTCAGATAAATAAGCATCATCATCAATATCTGGCAGGTGTGTATTGATATTTCGACAAAGGTCTGATGCTTGACATTGATAAAGTTCAGTAAAGGCAAATTCTGTTCACAATGATTTTATTCTGCACGTGAACACCAAATCTTGAAGGAAATCAGATGATATTTGATCTTAAAACAAGACCAAATTTTCCTTCTTTCCAAACAAACTGGAGAGGCGATCCAATAACCGACTTGGCTATATGCGCATTCATGAAGACTTTATAAAAATATAGAGATGTGGTATGATTGTCAGTGAGACAAATATCCACCAAAGTACAAATGAAGTAGATGTAAGCAATTATAGGCAACCGTACTGCCTTCAACAATGAGTCGGCTACAAAAGGCTCCGACATGAAAAATATGAAACAATTCAATTGATAAAACTAACGGCTTTATTTATAACAAAACAATATACGAAAAACAAATATGACGGACATGAACCAACGCGGCATCAACTGAACGACAGGCTCTTGACTCCGGACAGTAACATACAGAATGTGGCGGGTTTAAACATGTCTATGAGCGCTCAACCCTCCCCTAACCTGGACCAGTGGTGTAACATCACAACATAAGAACAAACTATAAAAATCAGTTGAAAAGTTGTTAATAATAAAAAAAGATATGTTCAATTGAAATAGATGGGCATATTTTGCCTGTTGCTCAGATCAGATGATGGCCTTTAGTTTTAAGAAGACCGTAAGACGTGTTGTTTAAATGATGCTTCACACGGGGGAAGTAAGACCAAGCTGGAATCTTTACAAGTGGCCAACTTAACACGGAACCTGTTCAGATGCTTATGGCAACGTTTTGCCTTCCCTTGAGATCATAAAGGCTATCAGTTGTCAATCTAACTGGAGCATATGTGACAAGTGTACGACAAGGACGTAAACCTTAGACTTGGCCATTAACCCCAGTCTAGACAGATATCGTTTTCCTACTTTGTTCTGGAATTTCCATTGCAAATTTAACAACTTCTCTGAAAGGAAGTCGCAGCAAAATCCAAAATGAATCTGATGGAGCTTCACACATTTCGGAACAAGACACTATGTTACCATAGGCACTGATTCGACGAGGAGGCTCAGGGCGCTCTATTGGCTTATCAAATGGTAAACATTTCATTAAAGACATGGTCTGTTCATCTGCAGTTGGGACACAGCTCTATCCGTATAATGGAATTAATCCTTGCTGTCCACCGTTTTGTACTAATGTCTATGTTATCAGATCCTTCCTGGAAAAGACAACCATCAGCCGACAACTTAACGATACCGCTTGGAACGTACACGCCATTTTTTATCTTATCAAATTCATGACTTGATAGGTTTGTAAAAAGTAAAATAACAAAAAATACCGGACTCCAAGGAAAATTCAAATCGGAAAGTCCCTTATCAAATGGCAAAATCAAAAGCTCAAACACATCAAACGAATGGAAAACAACTGTCATATTCCTGACTTTGTACAGGCATTTCCTTATGTAGAAAATGGTGGATTAAACCTGGTTTTATAGCTAGCTTAAACTCAAACTTGTATGTAATGTATCGCCTTACCACATCATATGAGCTGTAAAATCCATGAGCATGTAATGTATCAACTAATTACATTCGTACTCATTGAGACTATACTCCCTATAAGCGCATTTTCGCATTTTATCTACAGTCATTTGATTTGGTTTGTAATGGCCAGAAAAGAGTTTTCATCTATTAACCAACATATAAATTTGGTCACCAATTTCCAGATCTAAATCCAGATTTATGGTATTTTACATCAATTTTTTCCGAAATGATATTATTATACGTACTTCAGTAGCTTCAATGAAACTTACTTTGCCCTTGTAAGTGAAAATATTATTTTCTGGGCTTTGAGCTAGACACATAATGCGTTCATGCCAATCTAAAGGAGATTTCCTTCTTGGATAACTTAACTGTGACATTTTCCGAAAATTTGTCACAACAGATCCGGAATAACTTTTTAAAGATTATTAAAACATAATGTACACAATCATAGAAAACAATAGTAATAACCTCTCTGGTTGTCAAAAATAACATAAAACATTGAAATTAACAACAAAGCATATATAAGAATAGTGAATAGACAGAAATAACCATTAAAAGCGATCTAAAATAAACGATTTCAATGTGAAAATGCTAATTAAAATTTGGCTTGTACAGTGATAGAACTGAACGGATTGGGGATTAAATAAGAATAAAATTTTCGGACCACCATTCCGGATTTAAATGCATTGTGTGAAGTATTGATGTGTCCTGTTTGAATTATAAATGTCTAGTAAATAGAATTAAAAATGTTTCAAATGAAAGCTGTTTTGTATAAAGTATACATCAAAGTGTATTTATATGCAAATGAAGCTAATTGTTATTGTCTGTCATAAACGGAAACAGGTGAATGTCGTATAAACAACAACTACTGAAAAAAAATATTATAAAATTTGAATTGTAAACATCTACAAAAAAAATCATTGCCTCTTTTTGTCATTGTTATCTTAGTCGTACATTTGCATGTTCAAAAATAGCCGTGATTTTGTGATTAGTAGTAATAATTTACATTATAGGGTATCAGTGATTTTTGTTTTATACACTACATAACGCTAAAAAAAGCCATTTTTACGGAAATTTGACCATACGATTTTCTTACGGCATGTTTCAAAAAAAAGTTAAAAATTTATTCTTTCATTTTAAATCATCCCTAGGTGTGTGTTCTTTTAGTGCATTAACCTCCTTAACTAATTAAGTGTCTTTTCAGATTTCGCCACTGCACTAATAACTTAGCTAAATATAAATAAAGTGTAACTTTATATGTAAATAACTTACCCAGTCTTCATGCAGCATAAATAGTAATTACCTAATAAATTTCACTTTTGATTATAGTTAACTACGTCATGACAGGATGTATTATATGACAAAGGTGGTGCAAATCAGTAAATTGCCCTGGATTTTCTTTTAATTCGTAGTTTTAAATAGACTTGAAGCTGAAATTAAGGCCTTCTCTATAAATGTCTATATAAGTTACTACTTAAAAGATAATTAAGTTTAAATCTGTATGCGTGTTTTGAAATAATGTTTTGTTTCCATGTAGTGTTTATTTGACGAGAGATTTATCTCAATCTGAACTAAGACATGTAATTGTCCTTTGTGTTATATAGGACAGTTGTGTTATACATTATATGCTATTCATCCATACTTGTGAAGGTTTTTTTGGGGTTTCTTTGTAGAACAAAATGAAAATTAACAAATCAGACTTTAAAGCAATTAAAATTACTTTAGTTATGCAGGCATCGATTCAATATGTGTTTATTGTACAAGAGTCACTTAATTGACTACATGACCCAAATCTTTTGTAGTTATACATGGTAGGTATAGTGTCCGGCTGCAATCGTGTATTTTGAAGTGATTAGATCGGTTTTTTTCCGAATGTGACCACGTTTTTTCATGTGAATATGATCAACAAAATAAACAAACAGACTTCCTTTCTGATAAGACGTAAACAAAGGTGCTAGAACCTTAAATTTAATACATAGAAGGTAAATTAGCATTTTTAATAAAAATATATTATCAACCCTACATTATTTTGTTTTAATAGCGTTTAATTTAGACTTATAATGCTTTATTCCAAAATATAGATTAAAGCCAGTTTTGTACACATACCAATACAAATTGCAACGGAAATGTATACATGGAATCTATATATACTTATATATACAGACACTTTACGCACTCGAAAAAACACGGACTGCTCTCGAAAAAACACGAACATATAAAAATGAATTTTCTCTCCAAAATGTCCTTTTCAATGCAAAGATATTAATTTTTTGTAAAGTGTAAAAATTAATATCTTTAAATTGAAAAGGACATTTTGGAGAGAAAATTTATTTTTATATGTCCGTGTTTTTCGAGAGCAGTCCGTGTTTTTCGAGTGCGACTTGTACTATCGTGTGAAAAAAAATTCCTATGGCTTTTAAAAAATGTAATATGTCAGTGCATTAACGTTTAAAAACCATGAAAATGTTCAGATAAAGTACTTTCCAAAGCACGAAACAATGCATTAAACCAGTTTGATAATGCTGTATTAAATTGAAACACAACACGTTCATTTAATAAAAAAAGTCATTGCTCATTTGTATTCAGATAACTCCATGTTAGTGTACCGATATGTATTTTATACAGTAAATATTTCGTGATGTAAACGATCTTTATGTGAGCTCAGACTTGTTGAATAGAGACGTATGTACACATAATGTGTAAAAGGAGTAAAGGTGTGTTTTAGCGAAAATACATCCTAAATGTTTCATTTACTGTTTGTCCTAATGATAATATGTTTCATCGTTCTAGAAATGGAAATCAAGAACAATGTTCAAATGCTCCTACTGTGAAGAGGAGTCTGATTAACCGTATGTTATACTTGCTCAGATAGAAAATAGAAATAAAGCATCATCATAGCTTCATTTCCATCAGAAATTAAAAGAATTATAACTGTGAGGTGTACGCATATTATATACACATTTCGTTTTTTTATTATTTCAAAAGGATCGTATAAAAGCTTACATATTATTTATTTCGTTGTTTATTAAATACATTGGATATCCACAAGTTTATTATCAGCTCAGTAGTCAGTACTTCGGTACTGACATGATTTATAACATAGCTTTCTAAAATTGTTTACCTCCAAGGGGACCTGGGGAGTAGAATTATGGTCACTTAGGTCCTCTTCCGACCGGCAGTAAAACCCTTGCCAAAGTGGGGGCGTCCGTTTGGCTGTGCGGGATGTTCAAGTACGCAGCTACGTCTGGTCAGAATGGGGCCTGTAGAAAGTACCACGCTCACCTCACGTTAAGAACCCTTGCAACAGCTTTTTGAGGGGGACGTAGGTTGCCTGTTGCAAGACAAAATTTCTGTGCAAATCCAATATACCCTAATTTTCAGTGGCAGACTAAATTTCCCGACCTTCATTTTGAACGTCCTCTGTTACAGGACCTACATATTCGATTTATTGTTAATTGGTTCTCGTCTTGAACATGCATGAACGAAATATTTGCCACTGGACGTTAAGTAACCAACAATCAATCATTAAAAGTTGTCCGTTTATGAATTAAAAATTATAAAGAAACTCCGTCAGG
The DNA here is from genome assembly GCA_017311375.1 of Mytilus coruscus. Classification (NCBI taxonomy): domain Eukaryota; kingdom Metazoa; phylum Mollusca; class Bivalvia; order Mytilida; family Mytilidae; genus Mytilus; species Mytilus coruscus. The sequence goes on from CM029595.1 coordinate 65,295,986, forward strand.
CAAAGGTTTGGCTATTTTTAGGTCCTTTTGGTCATATAGGTCTTCAATTGTTCCGGTTCTTACACATCCTTGGCTTTCAAATATTCTGCGTTGAGCAATCTGGATGAAAGTAACTCCCGAAAAGCGCTTCGATTAATGAAATTTATAAAGTGTTGTTTTCATTTTTTTATTTGATATTCCATTCACATCAAAGGTTATTGATTTTTTCTGATTTTTTACTGCGCTCCTTAGTTTTCTTGCTCCTATGTTTTTTCTTCACTGTAATATACATATATATCAATAATAAAATATTATTGACGGTAAAAACAAAGGTAGCATGAAATGAAATTGATATATTATGAGTCCCTCTCCTCGGTTCTAAAGACGGTATTAAAAAGGACCCAGTGATTTCCTATGTATCGTAATACTGCAACTTTATGGTAATATGTTTTCAGAACAGAAAGTTATCATTAAATTTAAAAGGGTTAAATTTGATCAACATAGCAATATGTTTTTGTGACTTATTATGAATAAATAATATTGTCCTTCGCTAAATTACAGTTACAAACTAGAAAAAAATCAGTTTTCAAGCCCAAGATTGTCTTCTTTCTTATTCACATTTTCTTCCAAAACCCGGACCATTTGTTGAAAACCCGGACGTTGTAATGTTGCTCTCGAAAAAACACGGACAATATAAAACACTGAATTTTGAGAGACCTACAAGGAAATTGTGCGTCGTTTGTGCTCAAAACATGTAAAGCATTCAGAATAAGATGAACAGTCACGAATACACCTATTATATTCGCGAAATAGCAGTAAATCGAATTGATCGCATGTTACATTTTAAGATATACAAAACGGTTAAAAAAAATCAACAGACGAAGACTTCAGTTAAGAAGTAATATTTACGGAAAATCGCAGGCGACGTCCTCAAAAGGTGTACTTTTAAATGAGCAATTAAAATATGTCCTAAGCATTCATTTAAAACAAAACGACAAAAAGCATGGAATATAGTCAAATTGTTCTAAAAGTGTGAATAAATTAAAATAAAACATCAGTTAGTAAATTTTTCGTATGCATAAACTGTTAGCATGACTGTGTGAAACTCATTTCAGAATCTTGGCTCGTTGGGAGGGCGGACGGACGGACGAAAGGACGCACAGACCGAAAAACATAATGCCCCTAGGTGGGGCATAGAAATAATTCACCCTAATAGAAAATGGATTATAAAAGTGCGAAAAAGGAATGAAAGCTATATACTGTTCATAAATCAGCGGCAACATTGAAATGAGTTACTTTCGTTTGGTTGCACTTGGTCGAAATAATTCTACTGCTGTTATGGGTTGTAAAAGGACAAGTAAAGTAGTTCAATATCGTTCAATATTCGAATGATAATTATTTGCACAATGCGCGTTTAAATCACAATTTCGTGTATTTTTTTTTACATTAGCACATTATTAGGTAGTTGTTTGATTAAATCTGACTGACGATTTATGTATAGAATAAATACCATTTTTGAGCGCTTCAGATGACCTTCATATTAAGGTAGGGTTCATCATTTTACTTTTCTGTTAATTGTTCTTGAATTGTTGTTTGATAGATTTTAGGGAAAGTTCATAATTTAAAATTGCATTAATGAGACTACATTAAGACATTTTTTAAAGATAAACATAAGACAAATACAGTTATAAAATATGCCATGCAAATTTATCAGAACAGACGTGCAACTGAACGTTTAAGGTATTTTTTATTTACGGCTTTTTCATCTTTTGATTTGTTTATGTCAATTTATATCACACCCGGTTTTTGGTGGGGTTTGTGTTGCTCAGTCTGTAGGTTTCTATGTTATGTTTTTGTATACTGCTTTTTTTGGGGGGTTATTTTTCGTTTTTTGCAATTCTTTTATATCAGACACTCATTGCAGGAATAAGGTCTTCGCCGCATTTAAATTGTAAAAACTTCAGTTATGCAGGCATCTTATCGTCGATTCAATTTTTCTCTATTGTACAAGAGTCACTAAATTGACTACATGACCCAAATCTTTTGTAGTTATACACGGTAGGTATAGTGTCCGACTGGAATCGTGTTTTTTCGAGTGATTTGATCGGGTTTTGTCGAGTGTGACCACGTTTTTTCGAGCGAATATGATCAAAATGGTAAACAAACAGACTTCCTTTCTGGAGAGACGTAAACAAAGGTGCTAGAACCTTATATTTGATATCATAGAAGGTAAATTAGCATTTTGATAAAAATATATCATCAACCCTACATTAAAAGCCATTTTTGTACACATACCAATGCAAATTGCAACGGAAATGTATACATGGAATCTATATATACTTATATATACACTTTACAAAAATTCTTGTCTTTGCATTGAAAAGGACATTTTGGAGAGAAAATTCATTTTTATATATCCGTGTTTTTTTTTGAGAGCAGTCCGTGTTTTTTCGGGTGCGTCCTTGTTTTATCGAGTAAAAAAAAATCCTATGGCTTAAAATGTAATATGTCGGTGCATTAACGTTTAAAAACAACGAAAAGGTTCAAATAAAGTACTTTCGAAAGCACGAAACAATGCATTAAACCAGTTTGATAATGCTGTATTAACACAACACGTTCATTTAATAAAAAGGCATTGCTAATTTGTATTCAGATATCTTCATGTTAGTGTACCGATATGGATTTTATACAGCAAATATTTCGTGATGTAAACAGTCTTTACGTGAGCTCAGACATGTTGGATTGAGACGTACGTACACATAATGTGTAAAGGGGGTAAATGTGAGTTTTTAACAGAAAATGCATCCTAAATGTTTCATTTACTGTTTGTCTTAATGATAATATGTTTCATCGTTCTAGAAATGGAAATCAAGAACAATGTTCAAATGTTCAAATGCTCCTTCTGTGAAGAGGAGTCTGATCAATGCTTCACTTGGTCACATAGAAATAAAGCACCATCATAGCTTCATTTCCATCAGAAATTAAAAGAATTATAACTGTGAGGTGTACGCCTATCATATACACATTTCGGTTTTTTTATTATTTCAAAAGGATCGTATTAAAGCTTACATATTATTTATTTCGTTGTTTATTAAATACATTGGATGTCCACGAGATTATCATCAGCTCAGTAGTCAGTACTTCGGTACTGACATGATTTATAACAAAACTTTATAAAATTGTTTACCTCCAAGTGGGGCTGGGGAATAAAATTATGGTGACTTAGGTCCTCTTCCGACCGGCAGTAAAACCCTTGTCAAAGTGGGGCGTCCGTTTGGTTGTGCGGGATGTTCAAGTTCGCAGTTACATTCGGTCAGAATGGGGCCTGTAGAAAGTTCCACGCTCACCTCACGTTAAGAACCCTTGTAACAGCTCTTTGAGGGGTCCGTAGCTTGCCTGTTGCAAGGCAAAATTTCTGTGCATATCCAATATACCCTGATTTTCAGTGGCAGCCTAAATTTCCCGACCTTCATTTCGAACGTCCTCTGTTACAGGACCTACATATTCGATTTATTGTTAATTGGTTCTCGTCTTGAACATGCATGAATGAAATATTTGCCACTGGACGTTAAGTAATTTACAATCAATCATTAAAAATTGTCCGTTTATAAATTAAAAAATTATAAAGAAACTAAGGTTTCAACTCCATCAGGCAAAGGTTTGGCTATTTTTAGGTCCTTTTGGTCATATAGGTCTTCAATTGTTCCGGTTCTTACACATCCTTGGCTTTCAAATATTCTGCGTTGAGCAATCTGGATGAAAGTAAATCCAGAAAAGCGCTTCGGACGAATGAAATTTATAAAGTGTTGTTTTCATTTTTATTAGATATTCCATTCAATTCAAATGTTATTGAATTTTTCTGATTTTTCACTGCGCTCCTTAGTTTTCTTGCTCCTATGTTTTTTGTCACTGTAATATATATATATATTATGCGGGAACTTGGTCCCGTCTTTGTAATTCGTGCTGTTGTCTCTCTTTCATGTTTGTGTTAATTCTTTTGCGGGGAACTGCTCACATTGATCTTACATTATTTGGGAACTAGCTTGGACTCGGCATGACAACGGGACCTTAAAAGACCATCAAGTCTGCTTACTACATTTTTATTCTGGTTCACAGTCTAATCAATATTTACAACAGTTACAATACAGATAACATTACTTTTCCATCATAGTAATTATATAATATATCAAATATTTCACGATATAAATCGAACAATAATACAAAACCCGACAATAGTATACGCGCCATAAATGAACAGTCAAGTCATCTCCCCTTAATTCGTTTACTTTTAACATTAAATCAAGTATCAAAATAAGAATTGTATTTTCAAAAGTTATCTTTACAAAGAAGTTAAATACCTTTTTTATAAGTAAAACAACTTTTAAATCTTTAAACTCATTTTTTCTAAATTCATAAAATAACCTAATAAACAACAGTAATATATTTACTAACCTTAAAAGACAATCAAGTCTGCTAACTACATTTTATTCTGGTTCACAGTCTAATGAACCAAATAATTTGTTTTTCTTGCACAAACGTTCTGTGGCTCCTTAAAAAAATAAGAAAACATTTATTCGTACGAGTTGATGTAGAGTAACCTACGATCAACTTTCATACTAAGATTATTTTTGTTGGTAATAAGAACCCCGGACCTTCATAAAAAATCATTTTAGTCCTCTGGGCTGCATAATTTTTTGCACGGAACAAATTTGAATTCCATCGAAGACTCCAACGATCAGATTTTCGTGAACATTTAAATATCATTCTAACAAAAAATAACTCGTGAAAATATCAAGAAGCATATGAATCCGGTCTTGTGTGCAAAATTTACGTTGATTGGAGTCAGAGTAGCTTTTGTGGAAACATTGATACATGTATTTATTTTAGATTTTGTTATACCTGAACACGTATAACAACAGTTACGGGATCTATATTCTTTTACTACAAATTAAGCAGGTAATTTCAATGAATTTGGTCTTACTCAACTATTTTTTTTTAATTTGAGGACGTATATTTGAGACAATTCTGCATAAATGTTTATTTGCAATTTTGTTCATGCTGATTTCAAAAGCCTCTTGTATAGCCATCCCTCCCTTACTTTAACTGAATCAGGAATGGTCGCCCCTTACAATTTGAAATTGTACTCACTTCTTTTTCGGTTTCTGTGTTTCAATATATATCCATGAATTTAATGATTTGTTCACAATACATCTGTTTTGGAATAATAAATCATGTGCACAAGACTAAACTGGTCAACTGTAACACGATATAATGTACAGATTATTATGGTAACATTGCAGTAACAGTGTTATAATAGCCTTTAAACTGGGTGCACTCGTTTAATATTCTAGTATAAAAGGTATATTATATCATAGGTCAAATTTATTTGTTCAGTGTATGTTCAATGGTGTTACTATGTCCTTTGATTGAGTTAAGCTATTTCAGTTGATATTTTATAGTGTGTCTTTCTATGTTGTGATGTTACACTATTGTTTCAGAAAAAGGGTGAAGGTTTGGTACCATTAAAACGTTTAAACCCGCTGCATTTGTTTGCACCTGTCCTAAGTCAGGAATCTGATGTCAGTAGTTGTCGTTTGTTGATGTGGTTCATAAGTGTTTCTCGTTTTATATAGATTAGACCGTTGGTTTTCCCGTTTGAATGGTTTTACACTAGTAATTTTGGGGCCCTTTATAGCTTACTGTTCGGTGTGAGCCTAGGCTCCGTGTTGAAGACCGTACTTTGACCTATAATGGTTTACATTTATAAATTTTGACTTGGATGGAGAGTTGTCTCATTGGCACTCATACCACATCTTCTTATATCTATTGTGGACATATTTAATTCATGGATAGTTACTGAAACACAAATTAAAAAATATAAGTACAATTATTCTGAATTAAATCGCTGTGGTCCGTCCATTCGTTTTCAAATCAACAGGACAGCTGCATTTAACAGGTCGGGCACATTTCCTTATACGGACATGTATTATTTAGCATACGTATGCCCCCGTCAATGCATGTATTAGTGTTTGTTTACAAATAAAACATTTTTTTATTTTGGCGATTGACCTATCCACTAAATGATTTGCAATACATGATGGACTACTTGTCTATAACTGACACACTACTTAATTTTCACCTATTGCCAGAAAAGAATTTTTCTTACCTTTTCTCTCGATTACTTGGTGATATCACCTCTGAATATACTCAAAACAAATTCCTATAAACTTTCATGCAAAAAAAATTGTTTTATGAATGGACATGTGTAAAATAGGAATTATTTATATCCCCATTGAGAGGCCCTGACATGCTGTAATTGCGTGAAGTCTTTGTTTTCGATAGCCAGTTACCGACATGATATCATTTAAATATCAGGTGTCCATGTCCACACTGTTATGAAATTCATTCTAAATTTCTTCTTTGGATTGAACAGGAACATCTGGCTTATTACCGTGTGATTTTGTATTTTTGCTCAGACTTACTTTTTCTGAAATATCTGGCCATGATACAAAGAACGTTCATACTTATATCAGAAGGATGTAAAACTTACAGAAAACTACCTCGAGTCGATACATAGGTTTTTAAGGGGTCAGAGGCCCCGGTCCCCTTATGGATCTACATAGTAATATGTTTAATGCATAGACTTTTACATGTTCCACTCCTAACGTTGCCTAATTTGCTCTCCTTTCAAAATATTAGATCCATATCTGCGATAAACTGAGTTCCTGCATTTACTCAATCAAGATAGATAAAACTCAATTGATTCTTCTGATAATAGGACATAGATGTTCTTTTATAAGAATTGCTACTGTATCCCTTACTCAATTCGTATTTAGAACTTTCAAAGTGTAAAATAACAAGTTGCACATTAACAATGGCGTAATTCCCATTTATGTTGACGTCATATATTCATAAAATTCACACATCCACAATGAAGAATTGTGCATGATGATAATAAACATAAAGTATTAGTAAGAATAGGCAAATATTTATGACATAACAAAATTAAAGAAAGAAATTTGTGAGTTGGAAGTACACCCAGAGAGTCAAACACACATAAAAACAAAACTGTTAGGTACACACGGTGACAAATATCTGGGATACAATAAAGGTTTGCTATTAAGAATAAAAATCAGTTGTTACTTAAGTGCGCTCAGGATATACATACACTGATATATTCTATTTTTTAAATGATAATAAATCTATACCAGTTTGGTCACCAATTATATGACTAATGCATTTAGCAGACATAAGAAATAAATCCGAAAATATATGATATGTAATTCACATGCCATAACTATTATGAGTCATCAATAATAACAAGAATGACTAAAACTAAAATAAATGTACTATGTTTGATTGAAATTCATTACATGTACAATGAACTTTCATGTTAAACACAAAAAGACTTAGACATACTGTATTTATCTTACCTTCTATACATTTCTAGGAATATGATTGGTTAAAATCAACCGCGTGGAGACCGTGTATATTCCATATTGGGTTAGTAGGCGGGCTTATTTCAATACACGGTTAGTAGTGGTGTTACGTCCCTTTATAAAAATAACACGGTGTTGAGGGAAAATCTTAAAGGTTTCAACAGACGAAGAAATTGATGATGAACGATTGAAATAAATTCATAAAACACATTTAAAGCTAACAAGTTGTTGGCATTTGTTTTGTATAGACCAATGGAAGTAGGTTCTTAATACTAACGGTATTGAAGACTTGATCACTTTGATAGGCCACTAGTCTTAATACCACATGTTAAGATAGCTGGTAAGATAAATTCGTTACATAGTGTGCTAGTGTCCTAATACGATATATATGGGATCAGTAAATTCCATATGGGATTCGAGCTTCACTCTCACCCCATATGGAATTTACTGACCCCATATATATCGTATTAGGTCAGTAGCACACTATGTAACTAATAGTATCCACTTATGTTGCCTCCTTCGTAACATTCCTTGATAATTCGATTGCACAGAGCTACGGTGTAATTTAGGATATTGAAATACTTAACATGCTATATGATATCAATACAAAAAATCAAATACATCCACAATTACCCGTCGGACACTCTGCATACAAATTTCTTTATATTTGAGACGACATTGAGAATTATGCACCATATCCACTACTAACTATAACACTATGCGACATTTACTGTTACAAGTAATTAATTGGTCAAAGTTTTACAGTATCCAAACCGGCCCTTCTTGTATATTTATATTTAAAAATATTTTCTTATGACAGACATTCTATTGTGGTCAACCAAATAGCCAAATGGCTGTCATATAGTAAGTTTACCAAAAACTAGGTCCATTGTATTGAATATATATCATATCAAATATTTACCGTAATAATAAATGAAAAGGAAATGTAAGTATACGTCAATGAGACCGATACCAAATATCACGAAAAAAAAAAAAACAGACATCTAGAGGTAAATTTTAAGGGGTCTTGATGGGTTTACAGAATAGAGAATAATGGGGAAAAAGGACCAAAAAAAGAATAGAGAAATATAGGCAAAAGAATAAAGAATACAGAATAATGGGGTGCCAAAATATAAAGAATAGAGAATAATGAGCCAAATAAATAAATAATAGAGAATAATGGTCTAACAAATTAAAGAATAAAGAAATGAAAGATTCCCATCCAGACCCTCACATAGGTCTTCAACAATTAGAATCAACGTACTGAAGTACTGAACATCGGATGACCGCAAGTTCTGGTGGATGGTCACAAGCACTTGTCTCAGAAAAAAATCACATCTCTATACCTGAAAGTTAGGTTAAGGTTCATAGATATATTTTTTCTGAGACAAGTTCCTAATGGATGATGAATAAATGATAGGAATTCAACCTCACCGTAATAATTATTATATTGTAGTGATATAATCATTTGTTATCAGTATACTCTGGTTTGTTGTTATATTTTATATTAATATTTGTATACCAGTTATATATATAGCAGATCATCTTAATAACTATAAAGGCAAATTTTCATCCATTTATATATCATTCTATTCTACTATTCTAATGATAGTGCAGTGCAAGTGCATGGTGGACACTCTTCTGTAATAATTAGTTTTCTTATAGATTGGATTTGAGTAGGCATTCATATTTTCCCGCTTTTGTTGCAAAACGTTCTCGAGATATTCTTCCGCATGCGTTAACACAAATTTTCGGTATCCATGATTTGTTATTGATATATATATTTCTCACGACAAAACATTTTCATACATTTATCTATGTTCTTAAAAATTATTTTCATGAATATTTATTGATGAAATTAATATATAACAAGCGATAAGGAATGTTATTTTGCACTCGATAATATCCGCGTAATTATACGAAATACGTTCGGTTATCAGTCAAACGGCAAGGAAATTTCTGCGGCAACATAACACCGGTATGACCTCTCAAGGTCACATCCGATGTAAAATGTAGATCTCTAAATCAGCCTAAGTCAGCAAAAGTTGCAAATAAAATGAACAGAGTGTTGAGGTCCTTTCATCGAAATTAACACGAGTGTGAGAATGACGCGTTTGATTTAAGATTAAACGACTGTCCATGTACATGAGTATGGGATGTGGGAGTTTAAATTTAAGTACATTGACAATGATAAAAGACAACTCATTCCATGCATGAACAGAATATAGATTTATTTTATTTCTGACTTTCTTCTTTAAATGTTCAACCTCATCATTTCATTTTCATTTCTAAATAGTCTTGTTAAAGACCAAAATGTTAAGCAGTTTGTATAACCGGTTTGATATACATAAATAAAATAGTTATGCAAAACGATGCATGTATGACTACCTTAACAAAACGGCTTATTACATAATATTGTCATGTTTCTGTCATAACTAATGTAACTTTAACATATTAAAATGGGCTTTAACAAGTAATGGAGGTGTTATTTTATAATTTCCATAACAATAAACATGCATTTTATGATTCCGCAACAATAACAGCACTCCCAAAGTTGTAATTTATATTTTCTGTTCGTTTAAGAAATTGCATAAATCTTCGATTGTAAAATATTTTTTGCATGTTAAATCCGGTTGTCTTTTTACGTTTAATCTTTTAGTACTTTTATCTATATGTAGAAGGCGAAACTGACACTTTTGGCTAGCCTACCATTTGTCGAAAATTTATTTTCAACTTTGTACACAACTGATTTTGTGGTGTAGAATATTCATGTTCATACTATTTTATGCAAGGTTATTTATTTTCAGCTCTTACTAGGCCAGATTATTCATTTCCAAAATCTTCCTGCACCCCTACCCCCACCCCGGAAAATCAAATGATTGTCCCCTTAGATGTGGCGATAGAAGCATGCTTTATACAGCGAATACTTGTGTGCTAGAGACAAAATGTAACACCTGTATGCACTAACGGTTGATACTGTATGTAAACTAGATAAAGTTTAATAAAGTTTTCCTGTTGCTTTGATATGCTTACATTATTGCTTAGTCTTTAGTTTTCTATGGTGTGTTTTGTGTACTATTGTTTGTTTGTTTGTCTTTTCTTTTAAGCCATGGCGTTGTTAGTTTATTTTCGATTTATGAGTTTGAATGTCCCTGTGGTATCTTTCGCTCCTCTTTTTTTTTGTTAAATGAACTTCGAGATGGGCGAACATAATTTAAAACTTTTGATTATTATAACAGCTATACAGTCGATCACCATAAGCTTCGATATGAAAAACGAGATGTAAGAGGTTTGAGTTTTATTTAAATAAGTCAGCAGCTCAACGACAAAAAAACACCACAGAAGTCAATGTTCGGTCTTCAACAATAAAGTATTTCAAGCACTAAATCGATCCGAGTGTAAAAAGTGGTAAATAAATTCATCATAGACTCTCAAAGATCTGCAACAGATATCAAAATCCCTAATTCCAAAAGACATCAAGATATCAATTGACATTGTACAGGCACATTGACATGTGGCCGGTTTAAACTATTTTCCCAAATCTCAGTATTTGTCTGTTTTTTTTTTTCAATCAGAGGAATAACAAACGCAACATCAAAAAGTTAAAAAAAAAAGTCAGTACAAGAAAAAAATAACTCTTTAAGACCATGAAAACTGGTACAAAAGAAAAGAAACATAAGTACAAGTACATATTACAACAATAATGATTAATACAGTTACTGAAAGCAATCTCAACGTACTAAAACCTGCTGGTATGCAATCACGCTGTCATACACTGTAATATCGACGGCTGTGCTTGGGATCAGACTAAATAAACAGCAAACGTACTTTCAAGCACAAAAGACGCAATCTTGTGCAATGCCAAGAGAAAATATATACAGAATTTAAATGCAAAATAAGACTTCTGATTGGAAAACAACAGTAAAACAGTAACCAATTCAATTAAGTTTATTAATCAAGACAAAAGATTTGAAGGATAATTCCCAATTTGTTTTCTTCGTTGTTAATGTAATAGCTGACTTTTGGGCTTCCTTTAAAACTCAAGTCGCTTTGCTAGGGTTCAGGATATTCATGTATCAGTAACGTAAAACACCCTGTAATAACAATGATAAAGATATAAGAAATTTACAGAACAATTATGATGATGGAAGTTTTTAACTACCTTGTCTAGCTGTACAGCCCTCGCACGGTCAGTAAAAATTAAACTGTAATACACATGATAAGTATAATATTCTTTCATTTCAATTAATGGTATTGTACAAAACATTGCACTTCAAAATACAATTAAGTTGTGAACATAATGAGAACAAATATTATGTTCAATCATCAAATAATAGTATTAATGTCTTTTCATGTAATATTCAGTTGTTCAGATTAACAACATTGATATATAAAGCGAATATTAAGAGCATCCTAAAATAAGGAAATAACTTGATACCAAAACTATGTGCATAACATACTTCGTAGTTAATTCAACATATTTCAACAAAATACAGTATAATTCTAATAGCATATTACTAATCCTTACCAACTTGTGAAGCAAAGTTGTTACTGATGTGACACAAACCATCTCAAATGTACATACTCGCATATCACACAGTGATATTTGTATAACAACTTACAAATTCTGTAAACCAAAATTACAATGTTAAATAACGGATTTTAATGAAACCGTATTTAAACATAGACATAATTATAAAACAGTGTATAAAATAAAACATAACTCGGACAATACTTTAAATATGTACAGAAACGTAGTTCTCTATCTAGTATAATTTTGTTTATGTTTTCTATTTATAATTAATCAACAATGTTATCGTGTACGGACTAATTGACACAAGTAATACACGGTAGTATTTAAAGTCTACTCATAACAAAGTCTTATCGAATACACCTCAAAGTATCGATCGGAATGTGTGTACTTTCTAAACTGATTTACATATAGCTCTAACGAATGACTACCAGTAATTTATATAAAATAAGTGTATAATATATGCATTCTATGTAGCGATAATACTTTTGGGATCATAGAGAAAATGACCAGTCATACAAAAATCATTCAATCTATGAAAATAAATTAGAAATATTAATAAAGAGGTAAATAAAGAAAACTCACGTCAAAATGTCAAGTCTTTCATTTCAATACAATCATGACTATTTAATGGCTACTGGACATAAACATCTGTCCATTTCGAATCCATTAGTCCTTCTAACTCAAACAAAGAAACTCACTACTCAGCGCTAAAACTTCAAACCAACCAATCAGATTACTTGAAATCCAAATAATCATGAATATTCAACAATACGTCAATAATGTATGGAAACGTTTCAATGTAATCAAAATTTAGAAAAGACAATATGTTTTGTAGTTTTATTTAACATTTACATAATTATACATCTTTATTTCACAATTAAATCTACACAAAATAAAGAGGCTATCACATTAACATACCCATAATGACTGGGTGTGAAATACATACAAGTATAATGATATTGCTTCTATAAATCTCTATATTTATGATAAATTTTAGTATACTTTAGACCAATTTACGATATAATAGAGGTAGTCCCATAACAGTGTGGATAATCGTAATGATTATGTTTTAATAAAACCGAATCATTTACTTTTAACCTGTTTGTCATCGGCTATCGATAACAATGATTTTACGCTCACTCAGTCTGTCAGAGGCCTTCCAGTGGGGATTTAAATAATCACTTGTTTCACATTTCGATACAAAAACTATACAACGTTAGGAGTAGAACATGTAAAAGTCTATGCATTATGATTAACCATGTATGAAGCTCTATTACCCCCCTTTTCCCCACTTAAATCCGCCTCTAAAATGTCCCGTCCTGTTAACTGCAGCAGTTGAATCACAACAATTTAATTAAGAATTGTACTTACATTTTTTTTAGAATTTATCCATGCATTAAATAATGTGTTCACACTATCTTGGTAGTAGAATAATTACCAAAAACCTCTTACTTAACAGATCAATTGTACACATAGGTTATTACACTGTTACAGGGTTTTGTTGACGTATCAAATTACAAATTAATCAGGTGTTACAGTTCATCAGCTCTCCGTTTGTTATTTTAATCTGAGCATACAACTTATGATTTATTAAACGTAGACACAAAAGAAGAAAAAGTGAGTTGTAGGTCACTGAAAAACACGTGTTCTCGATAAAGTACGTAGTAGTCCATCATGCATTGCAACCCATTCAATGGATTGGTCAATTCTGCAAATTAATAAATAATGCTTATTATGCAATCAAACAATTATATTAGCGGGAACGTTAGTATACCAATGAATGATAGTGTACCCGTCCTGATTAAATGTATTTATGTTTCGGAGGGATACATACTTTTTAAGCGGTTCTCAATCATTCAGGGAAAAAGGTAAAAAAAAAAACTAATTCATATCAATTTAGAATTAGGGTTAAAAAAAATACGACACTGAGATTAAAAAATATTGTTCCTGTATGTTCATTAGAAACGAACTAATGCCTCTCCCCTCCCCCACACACACAAATTAATTCAATTAAAATAAAATAAAACGCACTCTTAGAACAATTGAGTGGTATGTGCGTAATCATGAATTCAGGAATACGGTTCTGCAACCAAGCATGGGTTTTCATCAAGTAAAGTGGTTAGCAGAAAGATTCCAGTTTCCTGTTCATCAAACTATAAATGTATTATTCTGAATAATCTAGTCCGAATGCTGTCAGTCAGTTGAACGATGGACCAACTAATTTGAATTCTAGCTTTCAATAAATAAATTTATTCAACAATTAATTATATTTAGATATTTAATTTAAAGATTACTATTTCATAAAGTAAATGCAAATGGTATTAGGCTAGGTCCATATACATATAACTTTTACTGTCCTATATTTTGCAACTACGAAAAGACCGTACAAAAATATATTTTTCAATTTTTTAATTGCACCACGATTTAAAGTTATCATGCATTCGTTCTAAAAATGAATACTTTTAGACAAGATAAAAGTTAAAAGATACGAAGAGCCAGTACAAATTTTAGAAAGCGACAATTGTAAAATCGCTTTTAAGTCCGAAAAAGGTTATTGCTTACACATTCATTACTACTTTTGAAGCTAGTGAAATTTTATTTTAATGTTTAAAGAACGTGCGGTATGATAAATAATTTGATTATCGATTGTCGGTGAAGAATGTCAAAATATTCAATGTTAATCAATACGCCTGTAGTATTTTTTCGAGTTACTTGTTTTCGGCGTTGAGAAACCTTTGGTGACCCGTACGTTTAAATGTCCCTTGTAAAAACAACGTATTAAGTAGGCGTAACAGACAAACGGTTACCTGATCTGATCCAGTCAATTGGAGAATTGAGCGCGCCAACGAATGGTCTCGTCTACACTGTTATGAATTTGATTCTATATTATTTGTGTAATGAACTTGCACAACACTCTTAGGTAAAAAGAAAAAATATCTTATTATCTGTTTATAAATTCAATTGATTTTTTTTTTTTTTCGTTCAAGAAAACGCTAGCCCATGAAGAGATTTATACCATGTTCACACTATGAAATCTGCTCCGGGTCGAACCCGGTTTAGTTAATCCGAATTAATTACCCCAGTTCAGTTAATCCGAATAAATTACCCCAGTTTACATTTAATAAAAAAAAAAAAAACCCCTTTTGGATTTTCCCTCTCAACAAAAATAGAAATGTATGCACCAAAATTGTAATCTGTCCACTGCACTTGTTTACATTCTTTGTATCACAGTTGCATTATTTCAAAGTCTGAAATTCTTATCCGCACTCATGACCGCTTCGGAAGAAACTCGCATCAAAAACTTTCCTTGTCGTGTTTGTGAGTAACGTCAAGTACTCAAATTGCATCCATATGCAAAAAAAAGGCGACGGAAATCTGGTTTTTCTAGATACTAAACAATTTTTATTTTCATTATTTGTTATTATGCAGGTCTGTCAGAATATTAAATACATTTTAAGATATAAAAAACGGTCATATTAAAAAATCAACAGACGAAGACTTCAGTAAAGAAGTACGGAAAATCGCAGGCGACGTCCTCAAAAGGTGTACTTTTAAATGAGCAATTAAAATATGCATCCATTTAAAACAAAAGGACAAAAAGCATGGAATATAGTCAAATTGTTCTAAAAGTGTGAATAAATTAAAATAAAACATCAGTAGTAAATTTTTCGTATGCGTAAACTGTTACTGTGACTTGACTATAGGTGTTGCTGTTTACCTTTACCTATTGTTCATCCAGATTATAAAATTGACAATACAACAGGGACATTTAAATTGACCAGTTGGTATTGTTTAGTTGATGAATAGATGATCACTCATGCATTTAGAGTCTACCTGGATTCTGTCCCATCACTTCACCTTTTCGATTGTAAATACTGTAGTGTAACTGGGACAGATCTTTCAAAAGTTATCCATGTGGCAAACTTATTTCATGTTCTAATAATTGCTAAATACTGCTGATTTTAAAAATTCATATCCCCATGTTTTCATTAGAGAATCCTGAAACAAGTAAAGGATATAAACATTGTAATTACAAATGTATATGTTTTTTTCTTGCAGGGTATTTAATTGCATGTCATATAATGCACTACATTTCCTCTTAATGTTTTCATAGCCAAATACTATGAGTGCTTGGATTTCCTTTGTATTGTTGAAAAGACCTCTTTTATCTCTTTGACTTTTTCTAATGGGAGATAACTCAAAATATTTTTTTTTACTCTTGTGATTAATTATTTTATAATTTCCGTAATTTTCCAGGATTAATAAAAGCAGAACAACAGTCTTTTTTCATTGATATGACTGTATTCCTTGAAGTAATTGGCCATACAATTGCAAAAGAAACACAACATTTAGAAGGAAAAAGAGATTTTTATTTTACTGTCATTTCAATTTTAGGAGTGAGCAAGCCAGAACAAGAATGTATATGTTTTTTTTCTTGCAGGGTATTTAATTGCATGTCATATAATGCACTACATTTCCTCTTAATGTTTTCATAGCCAAATACTTTGAGTGCTTGGATTTCTTTTATATTGTTGAAAAGACCTCTTTTATCTCTTTGGCTTTTTCTAATTGGAGATAACTCAAAATATTTTTTTTACTCTTGTGATTAATTATTTTATAATTTCCGTAAATTTCCAGGATTAATAAACACCAGAGTAAATGTGTGCATTTCTTCGTTTAGACATTTGTTCAATACTTATTGACATGAGCCTTGTACAAAGTGCTTAATATGCATAGTGAAATATCAAAATAATAGCTATGAATAAACTGTTTTATTTATTTATTGACACTAGTATTTAATATCCCATCCACTCCAGTATTCCAGTTTCACTATTTGAAATAATTTTAAAATATTTTCCTAATTTTAATAATTTTTGTAATATTTTCTTAAATTTTTCACTATATCACTAGATTTTTCTATATCACCAGTATTCTGTCTAACTGCCCATGATATATATCCTAATTAAACAGGTGTAAAGTCTTTATATTAGATCCAGAATTTTGTAATTTTTACTATTTCCAATATCTCATTCAAAATGATTATCTTCTTTTACAAATTTTTGGAATATTTTATTGATATTTTCACTACATCACTTGATTTTACTATATCCACAGTATTCAGTTTTTATTTCATTTTCCTTGATATGTCCTAATTAAACAATATTAGATCCAGAATTTTATAATGATTAGTTCCAATATCGCATTCAAAATTGTTATCCTCACATTATGATTTTTTGGAATATTCTACTTTAATTTTCACTTTATCACTAGATTTGTCTATATCCACTGTATTCACATTTTATTTCATTTCCATTATATTAATCCCATTTTAACAGGTGAATCATCTTCGTATTAGATCCCAAATTTTATAATAATTATTTTCAAAATCACATTTAAAAGCCCCAGACACATGTTGGATGAACTAATTTCTCCTTCTTGCATTCCAGTTTTGAAATTTTTTACATTTCAAATCCCATCTTCTAAAAAGTTAGTTCCCTTGAGTGAATACAGTAATTTTATGCACACAAATCCTAATAGATTTCAAAGAAAAACACTGCAAGGTATACTCTAAAATTATTTTGAATTTTACATGCGCATCATGTGCAAGCCACACAAAACATTTTGAATGAATGATTTCTTCCTTGATACATTTATGACAATTCATTCTTGGAAAAGACAAGTCATATTTTAAGAAGCAAAATAAGATGGCATCTAAGAAGTGAATTCAAATAAAATAAATTCCAATATTTTATGCATATTGATTCCAAAAGATTTTAAACACTGTGTATAATACTCCAAATTCCAAAATGAAAAATTTGAAGAGATATATGAAGAAATGCATAACATATCCATCTTAAAACTGAAATTGAAAACACCTGAATAGCTTTTCTTGTTTCACTGACAACTGGATTGAAATCTCACTAAACATGTGTAACCCGCCGCATTTTGCGCCTGTCCCAAGTCAGGATCCTCTGGCCTTTGTTAGTCATGTATAGTTTTTAATTTTAGTTCATTTATATGTTTTAGAGTTTAGTGTGACGTCCATTTTCACTGAACTAGTACACATTTTATTTAGCTCTGTCTAAAATGAGGGGTAATTTTGATCCGGATTCGGCCCGGGTTAAGGCGTTCACACTACCTAAATGTAGCCCGGATTAACAAATTCGGGTCGAACCCGGATTAAAAATATATTTTGTTTTCCTCCAAGTGGTCATGGGGAATAGAATTATGGTCACTAAGGTTCTCTTCCGACCGGCAGTAAAACCCTTGCCAAAGTGGGGCGTTCGTTTGGCTGTGCGGAATGTTCAAGTACGCAGCTACGTCAGGTTAGAATGGGGCATGTAGAAAGTTCCACGCTCACCTCACGTTATGAACCCTTGCAACAGCTCTTTGGGGGTCCGTAGGTTGCCTGTTGCAAATGTCTATTCACGATAAGATTATTTTCAATTTAAAGGTCTTTTATCAAAATACTTTTGCAATGGATCAGAGATGCAAGTAAATGCTTTTAACACCTCACTCTTTTATTTTTATGTGGAAATTTATTTCAATGTTACTTTATTTATGCATCTTCAAGATTTAAAATGATTTAAAAAGGCGAAAGATACCAATGGGACATTCAAACCCATAAGTCGAAAACAAACCGACAACGCCATGGCTACCAAAATAAAATTGAGAATAGAAATGAGGAATGTGTCAAAGAGACAACAACCCGACCAATGAGCAGAAAACAGCCAAATGCCACCAATGGGTCTTCAACACAGCGAGAAAATCCCGCATCCGGAGGCGGGCTTCAGCTGGCCCCTGAAAAAATGTGTACTAGTTCAATGAAAATGGACGTCACAATAAACTCAAAACATATAAATGAACTAAAATTAAAAACATAAAAGACTAACAAAGGCCAGAGGCTCCTGACTTGGGACAGGCGCAAAATGCGCCGGGGTTAAACATGTTTTGTGATATCTCAACCATCCCCTATAACTCTAGCCAATGTAGAATAAACAAACACACAGCAATACGCACAGTAAAACTCAGTTTAAAAGAAGTCCGAGTCCGATGTCAGAATAGGTAACAAAAGAAACTAAGCAAAATGACAATGATACATAAATTAACAAAGAACTACTAGCAGTTACTGACATGCCAGCTCCAGACCTCAATTAAACTGATTGAAAGATTATGTCTTCATCATATGAAAATCAAGCACAATCCCTCCTGTTAGGGTTTAGTATCATACCATCATAAAATATATGAGAAGAACATAACCCGTATCATGCCAACAACTGGTTTTAGAATAAATGTGTTTATTCCCGATGCAAAGACCCTATGAGTGAATCAATATTAATACCAAAATATGCCATCTTTAATTACCTGACAACAGTATCGTAACTATATCCCTTCTGAATAAGTCTGTTTAAAGGTTTGGTTAGCTTTTGAGGTGAATGTCCACATTTTTGTGCTTTGTATAGAATATTACCATACCACATTGGATGTGAAATACCTACCAAAATCAGTTGTTTTGTGACTATTTGTTTTTAATTGAAATTATTTTTTTTCTGAATTCCTCCATAGTACACTTTAGGGATAAGTAAGCAAATCAACATGAAATACTCCAAGTTTGTACGCCGCGGCATGAATTATGAATAACCAAATAGGATAATTTAAACCAAGATGTTTCTTGTGCATTTGCCTAAATGACCTTGTCCTCTACAATATAACTTAATGTATTAATACTTAGAAAAACTGCACATGTATTAAGTTAAACAAGTTCAGGATTTTTCTTTTGTAGTAAACATGCACTCAAAAGTAGTAAGGTACACTCGAAACCGAAGTTAAATAATAAGATCCAGTTCTTCATCTTTGGTTGGAAATCAAAAGAGAATAAAACAGACCTAGTATTGTTCATGATTTCCTCTTTAGTAAGTTTCGTCAAGGAGAATGTTGGGTTTCCAAATTAATTGTGAATACTTTTCTCGTTTTCAGCAGGTTTTTATAGATAATATTTCAAGGATTTCCTTGTCGTATAACACCGAGGTAGGTCATGATTGATCAAATAAAATTCCGACCGTAGGCAGGTCTTTCTTTTTGGCAATCCTGTCACAAAACTGAGTTATACGACAAGAAAAACCTTAAAAATGCATTACCCGACTTATATAGCGTCAACAAATATCATTATCTGCAACGATTTGCAGAACTTTGTATTCAATTTTACCGTTAAGTCAGAGATTCCTTTTCTAAAACCTTTAGACAACCGTAAATTACCGCAAAGTAATCGCTTTTTCTTGTTACATATTTCGCTAACAATTTATGGGTGTTGTTAACTTTAATGTCGTTTTAATCATTACCTTAGTGAAAGACAACTGTGAATACCTTCCCTCGCCTCATTTTTAGACTTATACGTACCAGAATACATGACTAACGAGACGATTTTAATTTTGAAATTATAAATTTCCCCATCTTAGCAGCAATATACCAACCTGCATATGGTATATACATTTCCGAACTCAATCGGTATTCAAGAGCTTTCAGCTGCTACTCAGATTAAATATTAAACTCTGATAAATATTCCGTATCAACTTCACAAATGATACACAATGGCCTTGAAGTATAGATCCTAGGTACTGACGATGTTTATCATCTTAATTAAGCTTATAGTGTTCTCTTTATTTGTTTTTTATATTTTGACCTTTACGGTTTAGTCCATTTTGGTAATATACGTATGGCGTGGCTCGGTATTTATACATCCCGCCTTTGTGTTTTTGTGTTATGGACATTTTGTATTCTTGTCTTTCGTTTTACTTATGTACTTTGTCTATAAATTGTCTATATGTCATTTTGTTTTCTTTGTTGAAATAGTTATTTGTTTTATAGTGATTAAGATTATAACACAATGTTGACTGCTGTACCCCAATTTTTGACATTTTTACCTATTATGTCTGTTTGTTTTGCTCACACATTGTTGTCAATATAATAGAATTATATGCGACTGTCATACAAGTGAGAGGTTTAGCTAGCTATAAAACAAAATTTAATCCACCATTTCCTTCATAAGGAAAAGTCTCCGTTTTAAAATTTCCTTAGCATCGGTGTTTTGTTATTTTACTTTATACACTGTGCTCCATCGTATGGTGTTTACATAATTATCTCAGTTGACACGTTACGCTTTCTTCCAGTTGACGCCATACGAATTTCTTTAAGGGCATACGATATAGTTACAGGGAGGTAATGACGTTGCTAACATAAAATGTTATTTTCGCGACGTCAAACTGCGAAAAATCGGGAAAAGATGCATTTTCGATTGATTTTAATCATTAGCTTGAAAACGAGTACATGGACCCCTCGTTTTAAAATGACATTTCACTTGATACTGTATGAAGATTATTTATTCCAATTTTATGAAAAATCACCGATGATTTTTTCAAATTAGATATATATACAGCGAAAATTGACGGTTTTTTTTTCGAAAATCATGAAATTTAATAAAATGAATTATTTCAAAGAATTGTTACACCAATTAAGAGTACACTTTTGTAAAGAAGATATTCCAAATCTTTTACAAAAATCCGCATGTGTTTATCTTTTGAAACAAAAAAGCTAAGGATGTCTGTCTAAAGGATATTAATGTCAAGAAATCAAAATTTTAGGTAAATATCTAAAATTTCGACCTAATTTATATCTTAATTTAGAACATGAAGGTATATTTTTATTACATATTTGAATTGATTAGGTGACAAATAGCTTGTATGCAAATTTTCGCAAAAAAATCACCGTGGGATCAAAACTGTATCGTATGCCCTTAATATGGGTGTGCTCCTTACACGAAAAACTGCTTCAACAGAGTAAGGAGGAAGAACGATTAAAATCGACACTACACAAGTTCTACGGTCATCATCATGAATTGGTTGGCCGATGTTGGTGTCTCAAATAACTAGCGACATATTTTCAGTATCATGGATATTTGATCCGTAATTTTACCGTTGGTGTTCATTTCTCGATTGTGACATTTGAATGTAAAATAGCATGATGTATGCATAGCAGGAGACGACTGTCGGTGTCGCTCCTTTTGAGTTCATGCAAATCCCTCATGTTGATCATGTTTATCGCTTCCTAATCGATTTGCGAATTTGAAAATCCGTGAACTACTGTCGCTATAATTCATAACAATTTTACTTCGGGAAGGAATGTTGTACAATTCATTCAGAATAATAGTTTTGTTTCCTTTTGTCTGATTTGTACAATTATTTTCAAAATTGAGCCAAAGTCAAATAATTTCATTTACGATGGTGGGCGGTTAATTCGATCTATACCACCACGATCACGGTATTGCCTATGTTTATTTGCAAGAGATTAAATAATAGACACAAAATGTATCTATTAGTCCAAGCGCAAATGAAAGATTTTTGCGAAATTATTTGCCAATTGGCACAAAAGCAAAGCACCGACAACATGATGTGCGGAATAAACGAAGATGAACACCGTGATCTTGGTGGCATAGATTGAAATAATCGATAAATATTCAATTCTAATATGACACTCTTCTTTTGGCTTAAGAAATGATTCATGCAAGCCATAGATTTGTTGGAAATTATTACATGGCCTGGACTGTTATATCCAAGCATAAGCAACCCTATAGCTAGGCCATGTGAAATTGATAACAAATCTATGGCTTGTATATATTATTCGATTCTAATAGGACTAATACGGTATTTGATAAATGTCGTATAAAATAAATTGTAATTTCGACCGTTCTACGTTAAGTTAACCGAATAACTTTGCTACTACAGGATCTGCTTACCATTCCAGAGATCCTGAGATCACCTCAGTTTTAGTTTTCTATGTTGTGTTTTGTGTGCTGTTGTTTGTTTGTTTGTCCTTTTCTTTTTAGCCATGGCGTTGTAAGTTTTATTTTGACTTATGAGTTTGAATGTCCCTTTGGTATCCTTCGGCTCTCTTTAAGAATATTATCACTTTCAATATTGAGATCTAGTAAGTTTTAATCATTTTCATATTGTAATCTAGTAATTTTGGCCATTGCTTTAGTTTTTGCAATTGAACTTTTAAGTAAAGTTAAAATTTCTACGCTTAAAATTTAAAGCCGGTTCCTCATCTTCAATATTACTCATCATTTTGTTCATATTACCAATTTATAAAATTTAGAATTGTGTCACTCGCTCGAATATAATTCATTCTTTTCATTTTGTTTTAAAATTATGGAAAAATTTTATCGGCTGCTAGAAAAAAAATTCCCTCTGAAAACTAACATTTGTGAAAAAAATAAAATAGCATTTTCGATTGCTCTCTCCTCCTTTTAACAGTATGATACCGAAGAAGTAGACATACATGTGATGTGGCTTTATTTTGAGTTTATGTTAATAAACATCACTACTATTACGTCATCAATCCAACTCTATTACGTCATCAATCAAAGTCTGCTCATGACGTGAAAAGTGATGTAGATTTGAAATGAAAATCTATTCCAACAGCAAAAGTGAATATCATATATAGATATATGTATTGGTGGGTGTTGTCTCACCGACGAATAAAACAGATCGCCTTTTATCAACATTCATTTTTTAATTTGTTAAAAATAGTTATATGTATTTATAAGTAATTATTTCATACTTTACAACCCTTTCTGTAAATAAAATATATATCATAAAATCCGTTTCTATCTTCGTTTGAGACAGATTCATGGGTCTTCCTTCAGTGGCGGACATAGCATTAATTGTTTCAAAACCTTATGTAGTATGCAACTTTTAAAATTTTCTCACATAAGGACTGAACACTCATACCACATCTTTTTATTTATATGAAATAAAAATCTGGTTCGTTACAAATCATTAGATGAACGTTAGATATACGTATGCATTTATCATCTTATTTGAAGCTGTTAACTGCTGTTGTACATTGCAGATGAAAAATACATGGTGCAAACATTAGACATGTTTGAAATTTTAACATCATATTAGTCCTAAACTACGAAATAATATATTTGATGTAAGTATTCAATAGAACAGATGGTTTTCAGGTGTTTGCGATGAATAATAAAATTAACAACTGAACTACTAAATAATTTCTTTGATATACGTATTATACATTGACCTATAATGGTTTACTTTTATAAATTGTTATTTGGATGGAGAGTTGTCTCATTGGCACTCACACCACATCTTCCTATATCTAGATAAGTCAAATGGTTCAGAAATCACATGTCATTGATTCTAATTAATTATCACTCCATGCGAGTGAGTCTTACCCGTACCTCGAGGCGACAGGATTGATTCTGGGATACTTGAGTCATAAAATGTTGAATGTTGAAAAGAATGTTGAATGTTCAAATCGAATGTTGAAAAAAAAACCAAAAAATTTGAAAAAAATTTTGAATGTTGAATGTTGAAATCGAATGTTGAACGTTGACATCGAATATTGAAATCGAATGTTGAAAAACGAATGTTGAATGTTGAAAACAAATGTTGAATGTTGACATCGAATGTTGAAATCGAATGTTGAAAAACGAATGTCGAATGTTGAAATCGAATGTTGAAAAACGAATGTTGAATGTTTAAAAACGAATGTAGAATGTTGAATTTGAATGTTGAATGTTGAAAACGAATGTTGAAATCGAATGTTGAAAAACGAATTTTGAATGTTGAAAACGAATGTTGAAATCGAATGTTGAAAAACGAATTTTGAATGTTGAAAACGAATGTTGAATGTTGAAAACGAATATTGAAAAACGAATGTTGAAAGCGAATGTTGAGAAACGAATGTTGAATGTTAAAAACGAATGTTGAATGTTGAAAACGAATGTTGAATGTTGAAAACTAATGTTGAATGTTGAAAACGAATGTTGAATGTTGAAAACTAATGTTGAATGTTAAATGTTGAAAACGAATGTTGAATGTTGAAAAGTAATGTTGAATGATGAATGTTGAAAACGAATGTTGAATGCGAATGTTGAATGTTGAAATCGAATGTTGAAAACCTGAAATCGAATGTTGAATGTTGAAATCGAATGTTGGAAAAACGAATGTTGAATGTTAAAATCGAATGTTGAATGTTGAAATCGAATGTTGAAAACGAATGTTGAATGTTGAAATCGAATGTTGAAAAAAAAAAATGAGAAAAAAATGTTGGAAAAAAATTTTGCATGTTGAATGTTGAAATCGAATGTTGAAAAACGAATGTTGAATGTTGAAATCGAATGTTGAATGTTGAAATCGAATGTTGAAAAAAGAATGTTGAATGTTGAAATCGAATGTTGATTGTTGAAATCGAATGTTGAAAAAAAAAAAATAAATAAAAAAAAAAATGTTGGAAAAAAAATTTTGAATGTTGAATGTTGAAATCGAACGTTGAATATTGAAAACGAATGTTGAATGTTGAAAATTGAATGTTGAAAACGAATGTTGAATGTTGAAAATCGAATGTTGAAAACGAATGTTGAATGTTGAAAATGGAATGTTGAATGTTGAAAACGAATTTTGAATGTTGAAAAACGAATGTTGAATGTTGAAATCGAATGTTGAATGTTGAAAACGTATCTTGAATGTTGAAATCGAATGTTGAATATTGAAAAACGAATGTTGAAAACGAATGTTGAAAAACGAATGTTGAATGTTGAAATCGAATGTTGAAAATCGAATGTTGAAAACGAATGTTGAATGTTGAAAATCGAATGTTTAATGTCGAAAACGAATGTTGAATGTTGAAAAACGAATGTTGAATGTTGAAAAGAAAAAAGAAATGAAAAAAAAAATTTGTAAAAAAAATTTTGAATGTTGAATGTTGAAATCGAATGTTGAATGTTGAAAACGAATGTTGAATGTTGAAAATCGAATGTTGAATGTTGAAATCGAATGTTGAATATTGAAATACGAATGTTGAAAACGAATGTTGAAATTTGAAAAACGAATGTTGAATGTTGAAAATCAAATGTTGAATGTTTAAAACGAATGTTGAATATTGAAAATCGAATGTTGAAAACGAATGTTGAATGTTGAAAATTGAATGTTGAAAACGAATTTTGAATGTTGAAAACGTATCTTGAATGTTGAAATCGAATGTTGAATATTGAAATTGAATGTTGAAAACGAATGTTGAATGTTGAAAATTGAATGTTGAAAACGAATTTTGAATGTTGAAAATCGAATGTTGAAAACGAATGTTGAATGTTGAAAATCGAATGTTGAAAACGAATGTTAAAAAAAAGAAAAAAAAAAAGAAAAAAAATATTTTGAAAAAGATTTTTGAATGTTGAAATTGAATGTTGAATGTTGAAAATGAATGTTGAAAAAAAAAAAAAATTGAAAAAAAAAATGTTGAACAAAAGAAAAAAATTTGAATGTTGAATGTTGAATGTTGAATATTGAACCAACTTGACATCCGTCATTTGAATTGAAATAGCAAAGCGGGTGATGTATGCATAGCAGGAGACGACTGTCCTGTCGACACACTCGGTGTTGCTCCTTTTTGAGTTCATGCAAATCCCTCATGTTGATCATGTTTATCTCTTCCAAATCGATTTGCGAAATTTGAACATCGGTAAACTACTGTCGCTATAATTCCTTACAATTTTACTTCGGGAAGGAATTTTGTACAATTTATTCAGAATAACTGTTTTTGTTTCTCTTTTGTCTGATTTAACACAATTATTTTCAAAAATTGAGGCAACGTTAAATACGTTTGATCTTAACATGTCATTTACGATGGTGGGCGGTTAATTCGATCTATGCCACCACGATCACGGTGTTGCTTATGTTTATTTGCAAGAGATTAAATAATAGACACAAAAATGATTCTATTAGTCCCAGCACAAATGAACGATTTTTTTTTTTTTTTTTTTTGCGAAAATTATTTGCCCATTGGCACAAAAGCAAAGCACCGACGACATGATGTGCGGAATAAACGAAGATAATAGGAAAAGAAAAACCATGGGGAAAAGAGTTACATATGATAATTATCTTTCACATGATGCTTCTCAATGCTTACATACTTTATAGATATAACGCTGACAAAAATAAGCAAATTTCACGGTATGAAATCATTGCATCAATTATTAAATTTCTTGCAAATGAACACCGTGATCTTGGTTGCATAGATCGAAATAATCGATAAATATTCAATTCTAATATGACACTCTTGTTTTTGGCTTAAGAAATGATTCATGCAAGCCATAAATTTTACATGGCCTGGACTGTTATATCCAAGCATAAGCGAGCCTAGGCCATGTGAAAATGATAACAAATCTATGGCTTGCATAAATTATTTCGATTCTAATAGTATTTGATAAATGTCGTATAAAAATAAATTGTTATTTCGACCGTTCTACGTTAAGTGAACCGAATTACTTTGTTGCTACAGGATCTGCTTACCCTTCCGAGCACCTGAGATCACCCCAATTTTTTGTGGGGTTCTTGTTGCTCAGTCTTTGGTTTTCTATGTTGTGTTTTGTGTACTGTTGTTTGTCTGTTTGTCTTTTCTTTTTTAGCCATGGCGTCGTCAGTTTTATTTTCGACTTGAGTTTGATTGTCCCTTTGGTATCCTTCGCCTCTCTTAAGAATATAATCACCTTTAATATTGAGATCTAGCAAGTTTTAATCAT
Organism: Mytilus coruscus; assembly: GCA_017311375.1. Lineage (NCBI taxonomy): Eukaryota > Metazoa > Mollusca > Bivalvia > Mytilida > Mytilidae > Mytilus > Mytilus coruscus. The sequence goes on from CM029595.1 coordinate 65,323,536, forward strand.
TTTCATATTGTAATCTAGTAATTTTGGCCATTGCTTTAACTGTACGTTTAAGTAAACATAGAATGTCTACGCTTGAAAATTTAAAGCCGGTTCCTCATCTTCAATATTATTCATCATTTTGTTCATATTACCAATTTATAAAATTTAGAATTGAGTCACTTGCTGGAATATATTTCATTCTATTCATTTTGTTTTAAAATTATGGAAAAATTTTATCGGCTGCTAGAAAAAAAAAATTGTTCCCTCTGGAAAATAACATTTGGGAAAAAAATAAAAATAGCATTTTCGATTGCTCTCTCCTCTTATTTAACAGTATGAGACTGAAGAAGTAAAAATGGAAGTGATGTGGCTTTATTTTGAGTTTTTGTTAATAAACATCACTACTATTACGTCATCAATACAACTCCGCTCATGCACGTGAAAAGTGATGTAGATTTGAAATGAAAATCTATTCAAACAGCAAAAGTGAATATCATATTATAGATATATGTATTGATGGGTTGTTGTCTCATCGACGAATAAAATAGATCGCCTTTTATCAACATTCATTTTTTAATTTGTTAAAAATAAGTTATATGTATTTATAAGTAATCATTTCAAACTTTACAACCCTTTCTGTAAATAAAATGTATATCATAAAATCCGTTTCCCATCTTCGTTTGACGCAAAATCATGGGTCTTCCTTCAGTGGCTGATATAGCATTAATTGTTTCAAAACCTTATGTAGTATACAACTTTTAAAGTTTTCTCACATAAGGCCTGAAATAAAAATCTGGTTCGTTACAAAACATTAAATGTATGTTAGAGATACGTATGCATTTATCATCTTATTTGAAGCTGTTAACTGCTGTTGTACATTGCAAATTAAAAATAAATGGTGCAAACATTAAAAAGCAAAAGTTAACAATAAAATGACACTTTCAATTGATTTTCCCAGACGAACAAACATTTTTTCTTTTACATTTTTGAAATTTTAACATCATATTAGTCCTAAACTACGAAATAATGTATTTGATGTAAGTATTCAATAGAACAAATGGGTTTCAAGTGTTTGCAATGAATAATCAAATTAACAACTAAATAAAGGCAACAGTAGTATACCGCTGTTCAATAGTCATAATTCGGTTAAGCAAATACAAATCCGGGTAACAAACTTAAACCGAGGGAAACACATCAACTATAAGAGGAAAACAACGGAACAACAGAAACACTGAACTACAACAAAAGCAAACGCCAACATGCATAGAAACGGATTGTAGATAACAACTTCCATATTCCTGACTTGGTACAGGACATTTTAAGAAAAAATGGTGGGTTGAACCTGGTTTTCTGGCTAGCCAAACCTCCCGCTTATACGGCAATGTTAAAAATACCGCTAAAATGACAACACTACGTGACACGAATACAGTACAAACAAACGCAAGAACACTTAGCACAGAGAAATACATAAATAAATAATATAATAGTACATTACAACTAAACCGCAGAATAACAACGGACACCTCCCATGAATTTACGACACACCAGGACACCATAAACGAAATATAAACTGCGCATCACATGAATGGATCAACGTCACAATTTATCACAGGTAAATTTCTAAAATAGAATAGATTTGTTTTATTTATAGACACGTACAAGAATGTTAAATTGGGATTGAGTTTGTAATGGTGTTATTAACTACTAAATAATTTCTTTGATATACGTATTAGATAATCAAATGGTTCAGAAATCACATGCCAGTGATTCTCATAATTACCACTCCATGCGTGTGAGTCTTGCCCGTACGTCGAGGCGACGGGATTGATTCTGGGATGCTTGTGTCATTGATTTTAGTAACATTTTACAATTCATTCATGCTCATACATCGTCTATCGCATACCATAATGCGATACAAAATAAACACCTATCATGTCAAGATTTTAACTTGTCTATCTCACTTAAGCCTTCTCAGATGATATTCCCGCTCTAAAAATATTTATTTTATTTCACGTTTTAATTAACATACATCGATACTGTCACATTTAACCCCGCTCGTACACGTGAAAAGTGATGTAGATTTGAAATAAAAATCTATTCAAACAAGAAAAGTGAATATCATATTGTAAAAATATATGTGTTGTTGGGTCGCTGTCTTATCGCCGAATGAAATAGAAAGCTTTTTATTTATACTCATTATTGGTATGTCAAAATCTATTTTTATTTATTAGTAAGTAAATATTTCATATTTCAGCTCTTTTCGGTAAAAAAATTACAATGCATGCCCTAAAAACCGTTTCCCGTCTCCGTTTAACTCAAAATTAGGGCTTATTTCAGTGGTTTACATACGTGTGCACTTTTCATCTTATTTGAAGCCTTCAACTGCTGTTGTCAATAGCAAGTCAACAATAAAATTTCACTTTATTATATAATTTATCCAGATGAACAAGCAAATGTTTTCAAGTGTTTGCAATTGATCATGGAATTAATTAATAACTAAACTACTAAATAAATTCTTTGATATACGTATTAAATAAAGCAATTGGTTCAGAAATCACATTGATTCTATCGATTACTACTCCATGCGAGCAAGTCTAACCCGTCCGCTGAAGTGACGGCAAAAAATCTTTGGTGCTTCTGCCATTGCTTCTTTTTTCAGAAAATTGTAAAAGTATGATACGACTAAATAATAGTTTACATTAATTGCTAAATAAAATCGCTGTATTATACAAAATTTACAGCACTGGTTGTTATCTTTTGTGTTACTTATTATAAAATCGAAAAGACATATACACGCATTACTTGTATAACTGCATGGCTTTAAAATGTTTTCTGAAGGAAATAAGAAAGAACAATGAAACCTTTCCCATACATAGGAATACACACATACAAACATTCGATAACCGCGTTTCTATTTTGAAAGTGTAATCTAGCAATTGTTAATTTAAATGTTCTAACTTTAGTGAGAGTCAGGCAGTTGACATCCATTTATCAGAAAACTGTGCATTCCATATATTTGACATACCAAAAGTACCAAATATATTTTTTAAATATGTTATCCACTTAAGTTTCTATTCCGTAATCATTATAATTATTATAAAAAGCATAAGTTTTAATTATACAACACAAATTTTACTTTCTTCTCCATTAAGAACTCCACCCCAGAAATTATTCATTCGCATCTTTACAAACACCGTAATGGGGTATCTGCCAAGCTCTGCATACACAATGAAATTTGGAGTAGACTGTTTTAAATGCAAAGTCATTTTACAAAATTGTAAATGTACACGTTCAAGTTTATCTGTAATTTCAAATCCCCATATTTCTGATCCATATAAAAGTATTGGTAAAACCATTTTATCAAATAAATCTAGTAGTCTAAGACATTCTATTGACACATTGTTATGTCTACATTTTGTTACAACACTATACATAGCTGAGATCGTAGCTTTTCTGGCTTGTTCCTTTAGATATTTTTTATTTCATATAAAGGATCCACTTCTAGAAAATAAGACACCTACATATTTGTATTCTTTCACAATTTCAATATCGTTACAATTTACTGTGCACTTGAGATTTGCTGACATTCTGCAAAATTGGAGGAAAACGGAACTAGAACCTGATGTGAGCATAACTTCATAGTAAAACACCATCATTCAAAACTTTAACCTGATACGGCCGACAGGAAAGACGAGCGGACGGAATGACGGACAAACGGAAGACAGGACGCACACGCAGGCCGTAAAACATAATATCTCGATCGTGATCGGGTTATAAAAACGATACGAAAATAACTAAACAACAATAATACAAATATGTTTCACTTTACAAAGACAATAACTGAAAATAGTATTATTTTTTTTCATATTGATGATTAAATAATTGTCCAAAATTTAAAAGTCTTTTAGCTGAAGCAAGATTAATTCATTCTTTAAATGATAATTTTACAGTTTTGAAAACTTCAAGAAAAGTATACATTATTTCACAAATCCTATAATTTTATGAAATATTTATACTTCTTCGAGAAGAAAAAAACCAAAACCAAACTGTGTAAAAGGTTTGCCAAGTTTTCAAGGGGCATATCTCTTAAATTGAAGAATTATTATTGTAAACTATCAACCGACCTGTACTTTATTGTCACACAGAAGCTTTTAATCAAATCATACTCGGGTAACTATAAGATAGTTTTGTAACAGGGTAACGTAGGGAATCGGTAGCAGTTGATAAGTCTCTGCTATAATACGAGTTCTCTAACTTTCTCTGCGTGTTTAATCATTTGAAAATATACGGATTATTGACCTTTCATTTTGATATATTGTATTTTCTGAAATACATCGCACTACCTTGATGGGGCAGCAATTTGTATACAAATAATACTGGGAAATATATTGAAACTATTTAAATGCAAATGATAATTAGAAAAATAGATGGCGATCCAGGGGGCGATGGACAAACCCTATAGGTCTGAAAATTCACATGGTGTTTTTGGTACACTTTTTTTTATTCTTGGCTGCGGTTCCCCCTTATTTGTTCCTCGCCCCTCCGCCCAAATTTTTGAAATTCCTTGATCTGCGAATGAAATTTACTGAAAAACGAATTCAAATTAAATACCTTGAACTTTAACTCGAAGAATAACTTCAACTTTGATTTAAAATGTGACTCGAAATCGAAGTTTGACTTAAGTGTAACTCGAAACGCAACTCGAACTCTAACTTGAAGTTTAAGTCGAACTTTGATTCCAACTCTAACTCAAACTCGAAGCATTACTTGAATTTCAACTCGAACTTGAACTATAACTCCAACTTCAACAAGACTTCTCACTCGATAGTTAGCCACACTTTAGAACAAGCACGTTTAAGGAAAAAGTTAACTTACAGCAAAACAAAACGAGAAAACCATCAACAAATCATATTATTTGGCGTTACCTGATACCTAATATGTAATTTCCACCTTTATTAGGCGCAACAACAATGGTGTAGTGGAAACGTACGCTATTTACAGGACAAAAAAAAAGGATTATGGTTCTCTCTGGGAACTCCTGTTTCCTCCACAAATAAAAAATGACCACCACAAAATAACCAATGGTGCTGAAAGTGGCATACAACAACAATCAATCAATTCATCAATCAACACATCAATCAACATAAGGATTCTAGTGACGAGCAGTTAATAATAACTTGAAGTTGCACATATACTTATACTTTCACATCAATACTGTTATATAACTTTGTCACTATAATTTCTAAGAAATGCTCCTTAATATTGCCCAACTTGTCATATTAAAGAAAACAATATTGTATGTCCTCAATTCCTTCGCTGCACAGTTCACAGGTTGGACTAGTTTCACCAGATCTATCAATTTAAAACGTAGCCTTATCCTGTTGTAGAGTATATGTACCACACAGGATTTTAGGTTTCACAACAGCCATAGTTGAAGTAAATGGCTCCGTGCCACAGCTGTCCCAGACACTATGGGATTTTGCTGGAGATGCACTATTTACATTTAGAAACGATTAAGCTTTTATTTCAGTCATAAGTAAGTTATTTCATTGAGAAGAGATAATAGTCTTTCACTCAATCTTTCTTGGTGGCGCGTTAATGAGGTCATGTGGTGACGGTAGACCATACAATTCAGTAAGTTCGTTCACTCATTTCCACAAACCAGCTTTCCAAGCTTCTATGCATTACAGCCAGATTTCTAATAGCAATTTCACGTTCAACAGAAAAATAGTTTCTAATAATGTTTACAAAACAATTTAGTTTTTTGTAGGGTTCGTGTTGCTCAGTCTATAGTTTTCTATGTTATGTTTTTGTATACTGCTTGTATTTTGGTTATTTTTCGTTTTTGTGCAATGGCAATGCTAGTTTGTTTTAAATTCCTGAGTTTCAATATCCCTTTATCAGACATTCATTGCAGGAATGAGGTCTTCGCCGCATTTCAATTGTAATTTGTTAAAAAAAAAAAAAAACAAAATCACTTATGCCTCTGAAAGATTGTAAGAATTCTTTTTTTTTACTTATAGCTTAAAAGATCAAGAAATTGTCCATAGTACACGGATGCCCCATCGTACTATCATTTTCTATGTTCAGTGGACCGTGAAATTGGGGTCAAAACTCTAATTTGGCATTAAAATTAGAAAGATCATATCATAGGGAACATGTGTAATAAGTTTTAAGTTTATTGGACTTCAACTTCATCAAAAACTACCTTGACCAAAAACTTTAACCTAAAGCGGGACAGACGGACGAACGAACGGACGCACAGACCGAAAAACATAATGCCCTCTACTATCGTAGGTGGGGCATAAAAATGTGTATCTCAGACCATTAAATTTTGGCAATCAATTCGTTTTGAGAGTAGAAAATTAATGCTATTATACTAAACTTTGATCATCTCTAAAATAAAAACAAAGTAAGAATCACAGTAAGGTTAAGATGACATACAACAAATTCAACAACAATATATATTTAGCAATGATTTTGATTTTCGAATCTGTACAATTATTTTTACCTGAAGAATCTCTTCATTGTAACCATATACATCGTGATTGTTTTTCAATATGCAAATTTTCAAATCAAATTGTGACAGATTACTACTTAAATAGCATTCTTGTTTTCTGAATACCTTTAATTTCAATATTACGCAGCACGTCTATCATAAAGAATTTATGAAAACATGGCCAGGTAAATTTGGTCTCAACATGGTCTAAATATATGCATCTTTCATCAAAAAGTTTCATTTAAGCAAATAGTTTAACAGAATTCTTTGAAATTTCCCTCTTCATTGATTAAATCAATTAATCGTTACTTTATCTATTTATTCATTTTTCGAATTTTTATTTTTTATTATTTTTTTTTTTTTTTTTTTGCTGATTTAATATGAATAGAAAGTCATTTACTTCATTGAATGTTCATAATGAAATTACAAATCAAATAATTAGAAAATTCGAGAGGTTTTTTTCTTATTTACTGACAGTTGCAAAAGATGTTGAAATACAATGTATCATAATTCCTCCATTTAAATTTATTTTTCAAAGGAAAGAATATGCAATAAAACTGACATCTTGAACAATAAGAAAAAACGTAAACAACCCTATATAGATTTTATGAAACCGAAACGCTTTCCTTGATTTACCTTCATCAGGAACGCTAAAAGCCGAATATTTGAAAGCCAATGGTGTATAAGAACGGAAACAGTTGCAGAGCTATATGACCAAATGGGACATAAAATATTAGCCAAAATTCATCTACGGTCAACTTTATCTGAGTGAGTTGAAACCTTAGTTTATTTAAAATTTCTAATTTCATAAATATTGAAATACAATTATATAAACCTGTCCGTCCTTGACGTTTGATAGCGATTTGACGGAAATTGCACAGTACAAATATTTGACGAACGGGGACAAAAACGATAGTACATATTGAACTCTTTCAAATAGTATTTGCGTTAGTTGTATGCTTGTTGGCTGCATTTAAAATGAACGTTTATGGTTAATGTCACTCCACTAATGATATAATAGTATTCGAAATAATATTTTATGTTAGGTGTGCTCGACTTTGTTATTTACTTATATGATTAATATAGTTTATATTGTAACTAGATTCAAAAATGTAATTGGAATGGAAAAGTGGATATTTTATCTCATTTGTTGCCCCTGGACATGAGTGAGAATGTAACCCAATGACCCTAATTATGCTCTTCATGGCTACTTAGGTAAGTTTAACAAGATCTCATAACATAATTATTTATCTTTTTTTATTTTTTGAGAGCTCCGACTGCGCTTAAATAAATCGTGTAAAAATAAGATAAAACCTATTAGGTTTGTATAATTAATCGAATAAAAGAATCAGTAAAAGGAGTGTAAAGTTATTTTTTTTTTCTTCTTGTTCAAAGCGACATGAAAGCCTGTTATGCCGGAAAATTTTAACCAGCCTGCAAGATTTGAAATATGGCCGACATTATTTAGTGCTTTGTGCCGATTAAATTGTTAATATATTTTGCACGAAAGTTAGTACATAACAAGCAATCATACACCGAAAAATCAGAGTGCTTTATGTTAAATCGTACTGACACTCGGGTTTCAATAAATTTTCAGACTTTTTTCATGCCCTTATTGAAAAAAATACCTTCGGATATGATATTGATTTAGATTTGTATATACATTTTATAAATCTTAAGAAACAAAGTTTGACAGATGAATTGATATTTGCCACTGGACGATGTACAACCAACAATCAATCAATCAATCAATCATCAGATGAATTGAATTATTTGAAGCCAGGACCAAAGACCGAAAGATATTACAATAATGTGATCGCATTTTAGTTATTGATGCAAGTTGAACCTTAAACATATTAAATGAAATCTTGACTCAATAAATTTCGACCACTGGCTGTATTAGTTGTAAACGGCAGACTAAATATAGATGTGTTCAAAATGCTTTTCTGGTCTAACCTTTAGGAATAATGCCGACGGTTAAATGTGTGAATAAATCAAAGGTATAAATATTAAAAGAACATAAAAAGATGACATTTCACACAGAACAGCCAAATCATGTATGGTCATGTTTGAGTAATAATTCTATTTTTTTTTTTTTATTGTAATAATGATTTTTTCATTAGTTGTTTATTAAAACAAGTATTTATATTACTAGAAGTACATATTTAAAATGTTGTACTATAAATATGTATTGACGACAATATTGATTTTGAGTATGAACTCATTTCAACCTCACTAAAGTTTATGAAACAGCCTACTTGAATTTTTTTTTAATCTTATTTCCAGCAAAAAGGTGTTTGATTTTAACATTCTTTCCAAGTTTCGAATATCAAAACAATTGTAGAAGATAAGGTTTAAATTGAGCTGCTAACAATACAAACGACGACTGACGGCAAGTGATGACAAAGGCTCACCCGGTCATAAGAACAAGCTGATTTAAACAGAGAGGAAACAAACTAAACGATAATTCAATTCTTTATGGGATAAACTTAAACGGAAGGCGAAACGATAATGTGCAAAGTAGGGAAGGTGTAGGAAGATTGCTTTAGAACAAAAATGAATATCGGTTAATAATGAATAGCCGTAGACATGGTTCAAATAATATTACATTCTGTTTTCGATATGAAGTTTAATGAACGATCGAGAGGTTGACTCTAATTCTTCCCCTCCTCTTAAGTTCTTACCATGAGACAAATAACACAAATTCAAATTCAAAGAATGATGTACAATCCAATGTGTACCTTCGATAAAGAAGCGAACAGGTGTGGTTAAGGATGTTCGCTCCTCTGTTTCAAAATAATTAGCTTTTTGAAAGACTGATATAAATTGATAGCATATGAATAACGGAACTTAAAAAGCAGAAAAAAATGAAAGGTCCGTGTCCTTGTTTTTGGGTATATTATCAATTGGAAATTTGGTGGTAATGTTTCTCATGAAAATTGTTCATCCATTTCACAAAAACCTTTTTCTTTCACTATAAAAAAAGAAATAACAAGGATTTCATCATATTTTCAAAAATGTTTTTTTAAACTATATGGAATAACTGACAAGAGGAGCGAACATCCTTAAATGCTAATAATTTTGAAATCTAAGGCCTTTTTTAATCATTCTTTTTCAGTCCAGTGGAAAACCCAAAAATATAATGATAAAATATAAAATTATTAAGGGATTTATTTGAGGCCCCTGTGATATTTGTGTTTTGTCTTTTTTTATGAACTCGTCAATCCTTTACGTTTACAAAAAAATTAAATAACAAAAATTCCAAACTCCAAGGAAAATTCAAAACGAAAAGTGTCTTATCAAATGGCAAAATCAAAAGCTCAAACACATCAAACGAATAAAAAACAACTTACAGATTTTTTTTAAGTGAAGTTACTTTGATGAAATCAATATAAATCTTTGAACTAGTTCAATCTGTTACATGTTAATATTCCTCTTTTTTTCTAATTACGAATATTTGATTTTGTTTTATTTGAAACATTAATTATCAATACAGAAGAATGAAAATGCGTGTAGTTCTTGCCATAAAGAAATACAAATATTTGCTTTGGAAACTTTTCCTTGTATGGCTAATTGCGATTTCATTATTACAAACTGTATATATATTAGAGTTAGAGAGGTATGAAGAACCCAAGGAATACAAATTCAAACAATTAGATATAAATATAAGCAGGAGAAGCAACAACATTTCAGTACTGGGAAAACTTCAAGATTACCGTAAAACAAAGAAAACAGACAGCCATGTTCCCCAGGAGATGATACGACCATATGGGCCAGGTATGAATTAATTCTGTCTTTGTTTTTTTTTTCACAAAGCATTGGACAGTTTCTCAGAATATGTCATGTTGATGGACGTTTGACGTGGTGTGTAGTTGTAAGTTACAGTTACCCACATGTCATTAAAAGAGAGTGTGTCATATTGATGGACGTTTGACGTGGTGTGTAGTTGTAAGTTACAGTTACCCACATGTCATTAAAAGAGAGTGTGTCATGTTGATGGACGTTTGACGTGGTGTGTAGTTTTAAGTTACAGTTACCCACATGTCATTAAAAGAGAGTGTGTCATGTTGATGGAAGTTTGACGTGGTATGTAGTTGTAAGTTACAGTTACCCACATGTCATTAAAAGAGTTTGTGTCATGTTGATTGACGTTTGACGTGGTGTGTAGTTGTAAGTTACAGTTACCAACATGTCATTAAAAGAGAGTGTTTCATGTTGCTGGAAGTTTGGCGTGGTGTGAAGTTGTAAGTTACAGTTACTCACCTGTCATTCAAAGAAAGTGTGCCATGTTGATGGAAGTTTTACGTGATGTGTAGTTGTTACAGTTACTTACTTGTCATTAAAAGAGAGTGTACCATGTTGATGGAAATTTGACGTGGTATGTAGTTGTAAGCTATAGTTACTCACCAGTCATTAAAAGAGAGTGTGCCATGTTGATGGAAGTTTTACTTGATGTGTAGTTGTTACAGTTACAGTTACTTACTTGTCATTAAAAGAGAGTGTACCATGTTGATGGAAGTTTGACGTGGTATGTAGTTGTAAGCTATAGTTACTCACCTATCATTAAAAGAGAGTGTTTCATGTTGATGAAAGTTTGACGTGGTTTGTAGTTGTAGGTTACAGTTACCCACATGTCATTAAAGAAGAGGGACGAAAGATACCAGAGGGACAGTCAAACTCATAGATCGAAAACAAACTGACAACGCCATGGCCAAAAATAAAAAGACAAACAGACAAATAATAGTACAGATGACACAACATAGAAAACTAAAGACTAAACACGAACCCCACAAAGAACTGGGGTGATCTCAGGTGCTCCGGAAGGGTAAGCAGATCCTGCTCCACATGTGGCACCCGTCATGTTGCTTATGTTATTACAAATCCGGTAAATAGTCTAATTCGGTAAGTCACATTCGTGAAAAGTGAAGGGTATTGTAGTTACGACATAAGGAACATATCCGATATCATCTGTGAAACGGTTATTCCATAACGGTCAACCAACTCGTGATGGCGTCCGTAAAATTTACGAAGGACGATTTCAACTTCACCATTTGGAACTCTTGGTTTAATAGCTTCCTTGTGAGCAGCAATCCTCTATCAAGGAAATCATGATAGGAAACACAAGCCCGGGAATATCGTATCAATTGGTAGATATATACTCCGTATGCAGGCGCTGCTGGAATGTTGCTACATAGAAATGGAAAGTTCACAATTGGGAAGCTGAAATCATCTCTTTGTCGTAAAGTTTTGTTTTCAACCGACCCTCATTGTCAATTTCTAGATGTAAGTCAAGATATGAGGCCAACTTAACTGTATCTGAAGTATCCTTTATCTCTAGTTCGATGGATAGATTCGTTCAACATAGTCACCAAATTTTGTATTATTTAGTGAGAGAACATCATCTATATAGCGGAACGTAGAGTTAAAGGATATTGCTAACTTCTTATCTTTCTTCCTAAGAAGTTCCTGTATGAAGTCAGCCTCATAATAATAAAGAAACAAGTCGGCAAGAAGAGGGCACAATTGGTTCCCATTGGAATTCCGACAGTCTGTTGAAAACACGTCCTCCAAACGTAACAAATATGTTGTCAATCAAGAAATCAAGCATCTTGATAATGTCAGTTTCAGAGAACTTTTGTTTGAATCAGAGTGATTCTTTACAAAGTAGGATTTATCCTCCCAAGACAAGATACTTGTATCTACGTTCGCCATTCTTTTAATGAAACAAAGTAATACCAACTCTTTCAATTTGTCTTTAGTTTGGAATGGGGAATTAAAAGAGTGTGTCATGTTGATGGAAGTTTGACGTGGTGTGTAGTTGTAAGTTACAGTTACTCACCTGTCATTAAAATATAGTGTCATTTTTTTTCCATCACTTTCATGTATGTCTGTGATGCATGTTTACACAGTTTTGGCTTCTAGATCCTAATTATGATCACATTAACCTATTATGTCTGTTTGGGTTGCTCATCCGATTTTGTCAATATAACGGAACTATAAACAATTGTTATATAAGTGTGAGGTTAAGCTAGCTATAAAACCAGGTTTATTCCACCATTTTCTTCGAAAAATATCTGTATCAAGTTAGAAATATGGCAGGTTTTTTTTCACTTGTTCTGTTGATTAATAGCGTTTGATTTTGTCAGTTTTAATTTTATGGACTTCCTTTTTTTGAATTTGCCTTGAAATTCGGTAATTTTTATTATACTTTTTTTCATTAAGACAGTTGCCTAAAATGGTGATATTAGAGACCATTTATAAGTCTTTCTAACAGCATTTTTGTATTGTATACTGTTATGAATATTTACAGATCCTGCATAAGTGATTATAAGGTCAACAGAGTTTACATTTAGTATATATGTTAAGACAATTACTTTGAATTCATGTTCTGTCATTTTCTTAACGGCTGGGTTTATTTAATGTTACTAGCTTAGGGGGTTTCATAACATATACATTGGTCGCATTTAAATAAAGTTTCGTATCTTTTAACCAAATTGTCGTCTTTGTTTTAAAACATGTCAAATTTCCTAATATAAATTGAAACCGTGAATTAATTTAGCTGGTAATTAATTAAGACGAAAAAGAAGTCGAAAGTTGATAGTCTTTTAAGAATTGATATTCACTTCTTTTAGTATCCAGTCGATGTACAGTTCAATCTGTCATCTATCGTAAAATTCAGACCATATGTTTACCTTTAGAAGTCCTTTCATAGCCTGTTTAAAAAAACATATTCAAGAAATAGAATACAAATGTATATTGATATAATATGTAATAGCTCAATTTAAGTACTGCATAAAGAAAATATGCACAAGCAGTGAGAGTAGGATATTTAGTACTTAGTACAAGTTGTACTTTGCATATGAATAAAAAGAGATATAGAATAAATTAGACAGAATGAAGCTCTAACTTCATCACAAAAAATTGGCTGAGGTCAGCATACAGTCTAGAATTACAGATGTGTGTCTACACTGTGCAAAAATGTATCTAAGACTTTAACTTGGAATTTAGGGAAATTTGGACAAAATGTATCAGTAAACATTAAAGATCTGATTTCAAACCCCTAAAAGACAAACAACATAATATCAGATATAGGTAGACTAAAACGGACAATATTCATGACTTTAGACAGACATGTACATGTAGTGGCGTTATGCATGTCCTCACTTTTTATCTTTATTAGTGGAATAACAAAGTGACATAAAAGTGCGAAAAAATCAATTAGAAACAACAAACAAAATACTAATCCAATAATACCAGTAATACAGGTAATATCTACCTGTTCTGTAGAGCTACTAACATTATATCTCAATCCCTTGCTATGGCAATGCATAAATAGAGGAAAGCACAGATATAATTGAAATAAAAACAAAATTGAAGGTTTCAAATGGCATTATATGGTGAAGATTCTGAGAAAATTTCATCAACTTCAGATTAAGTATTTAAGAAAACGGAATATATATAAGTACTGTAGTGTGTCCATAGTTTGCAGAAGGAAACCACGAAAATGTTTGATTAAAAAATGGATGTACATGGTTGCATAATAGGGTTAAGGCTGTGAGAAAGTTTGAATAAATTGTAATAACGGGTAAGGAGGAGTTGTGCATTATAAAAGGTTGGCGCCTGTTAAAACGTTTAAACCCGCTGCATTTGGTTGCACCTGTCCTAATTCAGGAATCTGTTGTTCAGTGGTTGTCGTTTGTTGATGTGGTTCATAAGTGTTTCTCGTTTCTCGTTTTTTATATAGATTAGACCGTTGGTTTTCCTGTTTGAAATGTTTTACACTAGTCATTTTGGGGCCTTTTATAGCTTGCTGTTCGGTGTGAGCTAACGCTCCGTGTTAAAGGCCATACTTTGACCTATAATTGTTTACTTTTAACACATTGTGACTTGGATGGAGAGTTGTCTCATTGGCACTCATACCACATCATCTTATTTCTATCAACAAAGTCCATGCTTTTCTAAGGGAACCACAACATGATTATGATTTTTAAAACAAAATAGGAGGTGCACAACAGCATTAAATATTTAAGATTGTGAAAAAATTTCAATAAAATTTAAAAAGGGTTTTAATAGGAGAATTCGATACAAAATGAGTACCCTCCAAATAAAAGCAATGGCAAAGTCCATACTTTGGTAAGAGAAAGCCAAATGAAATTCGGACCATAAAACTTGATTGGAGAAAATTTAGTTAGATTATAAGGGACTTTGGAGAAGCGGGTACAAATGTATACAGATATGAAAAATTGCATGTTCTCCTGGAGTAAACCCAAAAATCATTTAGAACAAGAAATGAAATAGGAGTTGCAAAACGATTCATGTGAGTAAGATTCTTGTAAAATTTAACAAATTCTGTCAAGAGGGATCAGGCGCAGTTTTGGATACAAAAGTGGGACAGACGGAACATCGAATGAACAGCCGAACGAATAGACTCCGCCATCACTATATACGTCTGCTTTAAGAAAACAAATCATACAAATCATCGTGTGTTGAACACCAAATCATTAAAGGACTTATTTACTGCATCTGTGGATGCATATGTAATACTGATTAATAATAGTATTTTCATTGTAAAAATAAGATCAGGTTAAACTTGAATGACCTTCATGAACAACTATTCATGTTGATAATTGACATGTTTTCGTTGAGATCATACTATTCCTGTATTGTTCCAGGTGAGATGGGATACGGAGTAAGAATAAATGTGACATTGTTATCACCAAAGGATAAAAAGATCTACGACGAAGGTGTAAAAAAACACCATATGAATGTTTACATTTCTGATCTCATCTCTGTGCGCAGAACTTTGAACCCAAATATTGTCGATCCCAGGTAAGATTGTGTTTTAAATGGTAACCTGTCTGCTAAAAAAACTGTTTTTTTTCTTTTCATTTCGAATTTTCACATTTGTATTTAATTTTAAATTTTAGAGATCAAGTCACAAAAATAGACTTATTCATTGTAGAATACTATTTTGAGATAAGATGAAACAACACTTACCTTCCTCTCTGGGTTTTATACATAGTTTGACTTTAAATCGTTCTGAGAAGACATTTAGCTAAGTCTGAGCCCGTTATGCCATTTACAACATGCATAACTACCTAAAAGTAGACACATCGTGTTAACGCTCAACCATTTCTTATCTACATTTACTATTCAAATGTTTTACAATCAGTAACGTCTAACAAGATAATCATTGATTATATCTCTTATAAGAAAAGATCAGAAAATCATCAGCTGCTGTATTAGTACAAATGAAGAGGAACAAGGGGGGAACCAAAACCTTAGAAAAGTATGCGTATTAAACAAAAAATGTTCTATTATTTTTTAAGGTGTAAAAGTATAATTTATAACAAGAACTTGGATCCATGTACAGTGATAATACCATTCCGAGATGAAGCTTGGAGTTTACTGATCAGAACTGTACATAGTGTTTTAGAAAGAACACCTCATTCGATTTTGGAAGAAATTTTGTTGGTGGATGATGGGTCAAAAGAAGGTATGAAGGTTATCCCATATTTTATGTTTGGAAATAATGGCAATACTGACTGTTAGATGCTTCTAAAACCAGGTTTAATCCACCATTTTCTACATAAGGAAATGCCTTTACCAAGTCAGGAATATGACAGTTGTTTTCCATTCGTTTGATGTGTTTGAGCTTTAAATTTTGCCATTTGATAAGGGACTTTCCGTTTTGAATATTCGTTGAAGTTCGGTATTTTTGTTATTTTACTTTTTTCTAGCAATTTCGATCCTGGAAAAACTGAATGTTTATTCCAAAATCCAAAATTAATTATCTTTTGCAATTGAAAGAAACAATATATACCCTTTCTTATATTGAGTCACCAAGTTCATTTGATAGCGATGAACAGATATAACCCCATGGTACACAATATCCAACACAATATCCTATTAAATATTTGAATATATGTAATATATAAATGATTAGAATAACACAACAATAGCAAAAAAAATTTAAACATAAGCAGAATATTCTACCAGGTTAGACCTCAAGAGTCTTGTTTATTATGAACTGTTGTTTGAAATTGTTTCCTTTCGTTTGCATTTGATCGATATGAATGCTATCGGGTTTTTTGTGTCCTTTTCTGTCTGTTTAAATACATATTTTTAACATATAAACCAGGTGTATTATTTTCCTGAATACAGTATACAAATTAAAGTATTAAATCTAATTTGACCTCGTCCTGCATATGCATGAAATATTTGCCACTGGACGTTCAGAAACCAACAATCAATCTAATTTGAACAGTTCAAACGCCTGAGTCTATCTTAAAAAAATCTACATATTAAAGGGACGAGACGATAACTCTGGGAAGTAAAATGCACGAAATGACTAGTGAGCATAGAACTAGAAGTGCTTAGCATATAAAGATATAACTAAACATGCATAGCTATTCAGTTATTAACAAGTATGCTACTACATCCAACGATACTTTTATTATGGCATTGCATGGAGTTACCCATTAGGTACCTATATTTCTTTCATAATGTGTCACATACAGAGAAAGTTGTGCTTCATTATCAAAAAGCCTTTATTTTGTAAGTCTTTAAAATAGTTTGAAACCGAGTTTGTTATAATGGAATGGCAATTGTGATAATAAATTAGAGACAAACGTAGTTTAGCTGTATTTGGCAAAACCTTTCTGACCTTTGTGTCCTCAAATGCTCTTCAACTTCGTACTTTATTTGGGCCTGTATCTTTTCTCTATTCGAGCGTCACTGATGAGTCTTTTGCAGACGAAACGCACGTCCGGTGTTCAAACTTATAAGGTTGGTATCATTGATAACTATTTATTAATAAGGTACCTAATGTGCAACCTCTTCAAACATTTACAAAAGATCAAGTAAAAATTTTCGGAGTTCGTAAAGCAGTGAGGAAAAGATGTGATATAACATTAGCGGCAACATATGACATTTGGATTTTGAAAATTTATGAATTAAGATTTATGGAATTGCTATAACAGCACCATTTTCTTTAAATACATTTTTATACACTTGACCAAATAAACTCCTTTAAATTCTATTGTATAAAATTGTGAATAGAGTAAATTACCTGCTCCAATTATGGTCATTCCTTTCATTCTATTTTAATTTATTGGTCTAGTTACAGTCGATTTCATTGAGTGTGTAGACAAAGTAATATCTTTGGTTAGTTTGTGATAGCTGAACCGTGAAGTCATTTTTAGGTTAGTAAACTACCTCCTTTGAGAGTAGACAAGTCCGACAGATAACCAATCTATCTGTCTGTTGGACTAGTCTACTTGGAAAGGAGGGTAGTATACCTGACCTAATAATGACTTCAAGGTTCAGCTAACAAGCAAGCTAACCAAAGATATTACCTTTGCCTACACACTCAATGAAATCGACTGTAATATTTTTTTATATAAATATAAGCTATAGTAGGCTCCTTTTAAATCACTTGAGCAAAAATGCAGATATGTTTTTTCAATGTTGTATTTCTACAACCACAAAATCCCAAAAGCATTAATAACGTCATTCAAAACGGTGATTTTCAATAATTTGATTTTTAATGTTCAAAGCTCAAACGGACTTTATCTATATGCCAAAATTCTTATTGATCACATCGATCTAGACGTCCATGAAGCAGAACACAAAAATGTTTTTCTTCTTTGAGCTCCACTGATGAGTCTTATGTAGACGAAACGTGTGTCTCGTATACTAAATTACAAGCCTTGTATCTTTGATGAGTTTTTAGTAATTTAGATTGTACGTCAGACAAAACAATTTGATATCTGTCATATCTTAAGTTGAAGCAAACTCCGAAACAGCGGTAACGTCTTCCTTGCTACGCTACGTCGCCGCTGTTTCGGAGTTTGAAGTTGAAGGGATACAATGAAATATAAAAATAATCTCTAAAATTGAGATTCTGCATTTATCCTTATTTTTCTCATTTTAAAAATATAGTAGGTTAATGTTAAAAGTTAAATGGTGTATATAGATAAAATAAAAAGGAGGCATTGTATCCGTATAATTGTTGTAAATTTATATCATTTCATTTTACAGATTATTTGAAATACAGGCTTGATTTATATGTATCATACCTTCCTAAAGTAAGAATAATGCGTTTGCACAAAAGCCTAGGGAAAATGGCTGCATGTCAGAAAGCAGTTGATTTAATCAAAACAACACATTTTGCCCTTTTAGACTCTCATTCTGAAGCATACGAAGGTAAGAACAAGGCGAACATTTCTGTTTTCTTAATGATCAAACGTTATCAATGGACTACGTTTTAAAGTATATTATGTATACAATATACACATGGGTAGGCGTTTGAAGGACATTTAGTTTTCAGTGTGTAACTACTAAATCGTACAATACCAATTCTCATCTGTGTTACATTTCAAACTTGTACATTGGATAACCATGTTTATTGTGCTAATTTTGCTTTGTTTAGGAGTTTTGAGTCATTTTTCCAATCTAACGGAGTATTGGAGGATGCTTTGTATTTTGCCGAATCTTATCAATATATATTTTGCGTTTAGGTATTACTATCCTTGAATTTAATTATGAATGAAAATGGAGATGATGGCGATGAACATGGGCCTACTAAAATAAAAACGAGCAGCATTTTGTACAAACTAAATGTATTCATTTTCTATACAGATAAACATAATTCAAATTGTTTCTGTCATTTGTTCTCCTTCGAAATTCTATTTAAATCAATTTGGACATAAGAGAAGATCCTGTCATCCTACACTGATCATGACGTTGTGGAAAATTAGATCCGAAGTACAGCTGCAGATGACGGTATAATTTCTGCATCAGAAGGTTTTGATATTGCCTTTTGTATCTGCGAGCACACTTTGATACGGTATTATTCAGTCTTCAAGTTGTTTTACTTGTAGTTATTTCTGTTATCTTATATACCGGTATCGCAGGGTAAAACATTTTATTTTTGAGCTGATTCTTATTGACCGTTTTATATGGCATTCTTATCTGTTTTGATTAGTACGACACTGAGGAGTCTAATGTCAAAGAAGTGCGTGTCTGATGTTCGAAATTTTAAGTCTTGTATCTTTGATGAGTTTTTATTATTCTACTAATCGAGTGTTAAGGGCGCTGGTTGAGAGATAAATAAACTTGTTTAATCCTACCAAATTTGTATTTGTTGTTCCATGTCCGGAACTACGTCAGTAGTTGCTTGTAGTTATATCGCTATGTCTAATTTCGTCCCGAAGGGAGTTTATGTTGAGTAGATGTTTTATATTTTCAGTGGAATTTATTGACATCTTTTCTAGACTCATGACGATTGAGAGATTGACATAATTGAATAGCAAATGTTATTTTTACTACTGTGGATTCATTTATTCTGGTGGGTACCTATTTTCTTGGATTGGGGTAAACTTGTTTTTTCGTGGATATTTGATTTCGTGGTTCTCCCAATGTCTTCATACAAGCCTAAACAAAAAAATTGTAATTCATTGATCATTTAAATTGGTTGTTCACCTGTACCAACAAAACCCACGAAAATTGGTTCTAACGAGTAATAAAAATTCAAAATTTTGATATATGTTTCGTAACCTTATCCAATATACATTTTCAAAATTGTTGTGAAAAGAAAATATTGGAATGTATTTATTCCAAAGTTATTAATAATGTGTCATTGTTTAAAAAGTTCAATGATTCATTCCGTTACATTTTTTTCGTATCTTTGCATTTGACATTGTCGAAATTTGATTTAACACGAACATATGTAAAAATCGTAAAATACATATAAAACTGTCAATTCATATTTTGAAGGCTGGCTACAACCGTTACTCCAAAGACTGACAGAAAATCCAAAATTATTTGTCACACCTATGGTTGGTAACATCTATGAAAACACATTTGAGTACTACTTTCGTCGTCCAAAGGACTTATACAAAAGCTTAAGTCCATGTCGTTCGATTTCTTTTTGTATCAACAATGGTCGCCGTATAAGGAAGAATACATTAAAAAGTTAAAGCCAACAGAACCTATAAGGTATGCATCTATTTCGACAATTAAAATTATTTCCCTTGTAACATTGTTACTGTTTAATCTCATATGTAAATTTCACATAATGTTTGACCTGAATTACCATTGATATGGTCATAATTATAAATTAACTGTTTACAAAACTTTGATTTTTAAATACTAAGGCTTTTCTACCCTAGGAATAGATTACCTTAACTGTATTTGGCATAACTTTTAGAAATTTTGGTCCTCAATGCTCTTCAACTTCGTACTTTATTTGGCCTGTTTAACTTTTTAGATTCGAGCGTCACTGATGAGTCTTTGTAAACGAAACGTGTGTCTGGCGTACAGAATTTCAATTTTGGTATCTATGATGAGTTTATTTACAACCACTGGGTAGATACCACTGCTGGTGAAGTTTTTATTCCCGAGGGTATCACCAGCCCAGTAGTCAGCACTTCTGTGTTGACCTGAATTATCATTGATATGGTCATAATTATAAATTAACTGTTTACAAAACTTTGAATTTTTTAAATACTTAGGCTTTTCTACCCTAGGAATAGATTACTTTAGCTGTATTTGGCATAACTTTTAGGAATTTTTGGTCTGCATCAGAAGGTTTTGATATTGCCTTTCGTATCTGCGAGCACACTTTGATACGGTATTATTCAGTCTTCAAGTTGTTTTACTTGTAGTTATTTCTGTTATCTTATATACCGGTATCGCAGGGTAAAACATTTTATTTTTGAGCTGATTCTTATTGACCCTTTTATATGGCCTTCTATCTGTTTTGATTAGTACGACATTGAGGAGTCTTATGTCGAAGAAGAGCGTGTTTGATGTTCCAAATTTTAAGTCTTGTATCTTTGATGAGTTTTTTATTATTCTACTCATCGTGTTAAGGGCGCTGGTTGAGAGATAAATAAACTTGTGTAATCCTACCAAATTTGTATTTGTTGTTCCATGTCCGGAACTACGTCAGTAGTTGTTTGTAGTTATATCGCTATGTCTAATTTCGTCCCAAAGGGAGTTTATGTTGAGCAGATGTTTTATTTTTTCAGTTGAATTTATTGACATCTTTTCTAGACTCATGACGATTGAGAGATTGACATAATTGAATAGCAAATGTTATTGTTATTACTGTGGATTCATTTATTCTGGTGGGTACCTATTTTCTTGGATTTGGGTAAACTTGCACTTTCGATGATATTTGATTTCGTGGTTCTCCCAATGTCTGCATACAAGCCTATAAAAAAGTTGTAATTCATTGATCATTTAAATTGGTTGTTCACCTGTACCCACGAAACCCACGAAAATTGGTATCCAACGAATAATAATAAATCCAAAATTTTGAATTATGTTTCGTAACCATGTAACCTTACCCAAAATACATTTTCAAAGTTGTTGTGAGAAGAAAATATTGGAATGTATTTATTCCAAAGTTATTAATAATGTGTCATTGTTTAAAAGTTCAATGATTCATTCAGTTACATTTCATTCGCATCTTTGCATTTGACATTGTCGAGATTTGATTTAACGCGAACATATGTAAGATTTGATTTAACGCGAACATATATAAAAATCGTAAAATACATATAAAACTGTCAATTCATATTTTAAAGGCTGGCTACAACCGTTACTCCAAAGACTGACAATTTCACTGTTATACATAAAATATTGACATAGAAATGCAAATAAGATTCGTAAGAATATAGAATCTGCCACTGCAAAGAATGAGATTTGTAAGACTATAGACTCTGCCACTACAAAGAATGAGATTTGTAAGAATATAGACTCTGCAATTGCAAAGAATGAGATTCGATCTTTTGCCACTTGAGACTTTTTTTTCAAATATGAGACGTGTCTCATTAATATAAGAAGATGTGGTATGATTGCAAATGCGACAAAATGACGTAGAAGTTAACAACGATATACAACCGTACGGCCTTACGTTATTTGAAGCTAAACTATGCATTTGCGACAAAATTTCGTACAACAAAATATGAAATTGACAAATTTGTTAATCTAGTAAATTTCAGAAAAGTATATGTGATCAAACATTGAGACATTTCGTTTACGTTTTATTGTTCATTTGTAAAATACAATTACGAATGTCGTCTTTTGTTCAGGGGTTATACTAGAAATCGGTAACACAATTGAATTTTGACGGAGGAAAAATGAAAACATGTTGAATAAAAATCTGCATATGTGGAATTCTGGGAAATAAACATAGATCAAACTTATTGAACATGGAATTACTGTTTTTGCCTTAAATTACCGATGTTCAAATCTCCGAAATCCATTAAGAAGATATAAATCAAGGTAAAACCAAAATTGAGGGAAACGCACGAACTCCAAAAGTGGCAAGACCAGATGAGTCGACAGGATGGGCGTCTCCTTCTATACATGCACCACCCGACATTTGATCCAAAACTCCTGCAGTAAAAACGTCACAATCGCGAAAAGGCCACAATCAGTAAATTTACAGATCAGATGACTATTCTGGTATCAAAAGATTTAACACCACGAAAACATGTCTATTGTGTGTTTTGACACAAACACTCCTTATCGTTCAACCAATTACTCATGATGACCGTAAATCTTATGTCATGTCGATTTTAGTAGTTCTTCCTCTAAACTCTGTTGGGACAGTTTTTGTGTAAGGAGCACATCCCTGTAAATGAAGTCCATATAGTGTGCACATGCACGAGCGTAACGTATTAGTTGAGATAATACCACGAGAAAGAGGGTATGCTACTGTTGATTAATGGGAAGTTGACAATTGAAAAGTTGAAATCATCATGTTTGTCAAAGATTATAGTTTGAAGTCGTCCAACTGTGTCAATATCCAGGGAAACGGATCAAAATAGAAAGCAGACCTTCTAGGTTTAGTAGTATCCCTAATATCATGTTCACTATGATTTATATGATTATAAAAGATAACGCGTTTATGGTGGAAATTAATTTCTTCTGTTGTACTGCAGGGCAGGTACCACTACTGATGGACTGAATTTAATGTTAATGATAGCCAAAGATTTTGTTATGACATGGCATTAAAAGATATCGGTGTTTGAGAGAAATTTTATATCAATGCAACGGTTATCTTTTCGGTAATCTAAAACGTTTATTATCTGGTTTTGAGTCATGTTGATGTTGATTTAAAAGTTATGTTTATTTCCCTTTCAAACGGAGTTTTTAGTGGAATAATGATTATTTGGTTTCGAGATTCAACTTTCGAAATGTGAATATGGAACATGAGACTAGTAATATAACTTTGTATTAGTTCTTGCTTTAAATGTATCATCTATTTTATTTGTAAGAATTGCTGGACATCAAGGAAACGCATTTGCAGTAAACACAAATTTCTTCATGCAATTAGGAGGGTTCGATACAGGAATGGAAGTTTGGGGAGCCATACAGATGGAACTCATGTTTAAGGTAAATAAAGCAATCATCTGATTAAAATCTTCGAATTATTACGTTTTCTGGTTGGAAGGCATATAGTCGTATTGGTGTTTTATGGATTCCAAGTGCTCTCATTCTTATCGACATCTTTTCAAATACATATCAAGTAAAATTTGTAGAGAATGATTTTTGTAAACGAAAAGAATATAATCTTATCATTTGATATCAACATCATGTTCTTCCATTTTCCAAATTTAGGTTTTGTAACTTGATGCATCAATTTGGCCGAAGGATACTCAGATACAAAAAGATCTCTTTTGTACTATGATCTTCACCTGGAAATTGAATGTGAACCCTATTCGGGATTATTTCGAAACATGTGTTGACGTCAGTTGTATAAACTGGTAGATTGGTTGATTGACAGTTTCCTTGTATAGAACGAGAAAAATATCATACAATGCCTTTATTTTGAATTATTTCATATTTTAATCAGGCTAGGCATTGTATGATATTTTTCTCGTTCTATACAAGGAAACTGTCAATCAACCAATCTACCAGTTTATACAATTCTCACGAACATGTTATTACTCAGACTTTGATAGATAGTTGAGCCATAATGAATAGAAAACTGATAAACAGAAAATTTCATATGAAATCTTTGTGATTTGGTAGACCTTTAGAGAATTTGAGAGAATATAAAAGTAAAGGTCATCGTGAAGTTGTAAATGACAGACAAGTAAAGCTTTTATTATTCTAACTCGCTCCAACTTTACACAAATTTTTAACTGAGACTTCTACATTAAACCCCTTAAAGAGAGAAATGCAACCACTAACGAGTTTAAAGGTTCTGAACTTTTTTAATCAGCATAGTAAGTACACTGCTATATATCTATCTGCCTTACTACACGTCATTTCAGTAAAATATTTCCTTAAACCATCATTTATTTGATTTGCATGCAATAAATAGAAATATAGTTGCTCTTATTTTCTTAGCAAATACTTATTATTTACTTCAACTACTTATTATCAGCTTTTTGGTGTTTGGTAACATACTGCATGTAAGGAGGCTACGACTTTGATGACTACATTTTGTTTAACTTTATTGTGTTATGTATGTCATGTAGAGAATCTGTTGTTGATGGCAAATCTTACATGCTGTCTCTTACATCTATTCCAAGGTTATTTTTTTCTGTGGCGTTAAGGAGATATACTTAGTATATGTTTAACAGGTGCTTGTCTGGTGTTGAGGACCGTATGTTTCTAAAACCCAGCATCTCATTTTTCCTTCACGTGTCGATCTCCTTATGGTTTTATACAGATATCTAATTTCAAAATATTTTTTATCAACTACTGATAAGATTTTTGAATTTATAGAATACTAGAAGAAACTAAGGTTCCAACTTCCACGGGTTAACCTTAGATGGTCATGCATTTGGTTATTATTTTAGGTCCCTTTTGGTCATGTAGCTCTTTATCTGTTTCGGAATTATACATCCTGGCTTTCAAATATTTGGCTTTGCTCGATCATGGTGAAGGTGAATCCAGGAAAGCCCTTCGGACTAAAACAAAATATGGAGTGCTATTTTGATATTTTATAGCACTTGGTAGATACCACTACTGATGGACTATTAGTCCCTGTCCCCAAGGGTGTCATCAGCTCGGTAGTCATTGCTTTGTTACTGGAACTGACATGATTTGTAACGTACCTTTCTTGCATTGTCCGTTTATAGATTAAGTAAATATTTAAAAAAAAAAAGTTCCAACTCCTTCAGACAAAGTTGATTTTAGAAAGATTTGGCTATCATTTTAGTTCTCTTTTGGTCATTTAGCTATTCACCTGATTCGGTGCTTATGCAACCTTAGCTTTGATTGTTACTGATGAAGGCAAATCCAGGAGAGCGCTTCGGACACATACAATTCATAAAGTGTTAACTTCATTTTTTATAGTGCTGGGTCGATACCGCCGGTGGTGGACTATAAGTCACCGAGGGCTTAATTCATCAGATCAGAAGCCAATGCTTTTGAACTGACATGATTTATAACATTCCTTTCTTAAATTGTCCGTTTATAAATTTATAAAGTATAAAGAAGGTAAAATGCCAACTCCATCAGGCAAAGTTGACCTAAAGTGCGTTCGACTGTTTAAATATTTTGATGTCTCTTTCGGTTCTCATACATCATTGGCTTTGAGCACTTCAGGTGAATATAAATCCAGAAAACCGTTTCATTTTTTCAGATATCTAAGGCAGCTGCGTTCTAAAATATTCTTATCAAGTAATACATTTTTTAGATAGATTTTACCGATGGTTTTGTCTCGTCTACGACGAATGTCAATTCGAAATGTTCCGGGTACTAATCCGGCTTCCATTGTAAACTTATTTTTAAAGCAAATATTCTAATAATGATAAATAGCTGGATATTCCTTATCTGTTGTGTAGAAGACGTGTGTTCGAACGTTTCCGCCTGGCATATCTCCGTTGTCATTTGCCTGGTTGAATTGCACATACAAAAACTCATTGTGTGTTGTGACAGCTAGATATCTATTTCACTATGTGTTGTTCATTGGAACAACCACCCACCACCCGACAACATCAGTGCTGGGTTCCTGACTAATGATCATTACCTTTTAAAACTCAAAAAAAAGAAATAAACTAGTATGAATAAATATGATGCAAGTGTTTTTATTGGACCAACACTTTTTGATAATTGGTAATATTTCATTTATGTTTTTAAAGAAGGAATTTGAATAACGATTTATCTCTTTTTAAACTCTGTATATTAATATTACTATTGTAATATATCAGTATGTAATGTGTGGTGGCGATATGGAATCTCTTCCCTGTTCACATGTTGGACATCTCTACAGAAGTTCAATAATATGGAACAATGAGGTACTAAAATTCAAGACTTCAAACCAGTACAGAGTGGCAGAAGTATGGATGGATGAGTATAAACATCTCTTGTTTGAAAGAAATGGTAACTATACTGTAAGTGTTGCAAAAATTAGCTAAATTACAATGAAATTGCAGTTTTGCCTAAAGCCTTGCTTCATGTTAAATAAATATCTATATATTCGTCTTTAATATTGTTAATACAAAATGATTCAAAATCTGATATATATAAATCATGTTATTTCGGATTCCGGACATATTCCAATTGTATATAAACACTTACATATCAATAATGTTTGCTAATCGGTCCAGTCTTATTCTTTCTCTGTTAAATTGGTTTCAAGCACACTGACGAAAAATAAAATTCGATTTACTGATATAATGAGATAAAAGAATATAATTATCTTAAAAATTGTTATCACCGATAATGTTAGTTTGGTTAAAATCACTCAGATAAACGAGTAATGAAAAGGTATATGTGTTCCCTATCATTAAAACAGAGACCGGAGATACCAAGGAGGCATCAAAACTCATAAATCCGAGACAAACTGCCAATGACATGGCAAACAATCGAAACACGACGAAAAGAAAAGCAAGTCAACAAATCACTGCATAAAATACTGAAGTTTGAGCAACATGAACCCCACAAAACCGGTGGTGATCTGAGGTCCCCTGGAACGGTGAGAAGATCCTGCTCCACTAGTGGCACACATCATTCTGCTCATGGTTAGCACACATTCGGTGATAAGTCTCATTCGATGTCACAATCGAGGAAGAGAGGACGGTATTGTGGTTAAGACAATTTGAACACACTCGTTGTCATCTTTGACGCAGATATTCCAGAACGGTCAACTAACTTGTAATGGCGAATGTAAGTCTTTCGAAGTAATGACTTCAACTTTACCACGTGAAACCCACGGTTTAATAGCTTTATTGTTAGCAGCAACCCTCTATCAAGAAAATTATTGTAGTAAACGCTAAATCTGAAATATCGTATCAACTGGGAGAAATATACTCCATATGCAGACGCTGCATTTTTGTTGCTATATAGTAATGGAAAGTTCAAATTGGGAAACTTTTGCTCTCAACCAACCCCCATTTATAGTTTCTATATGTATGGAAATATATGAGGAAGACTTAAGTATATCTGTGGTATCCTTTATTTCAAGTTCGATGGGACAGATGCGTTAAATAAAGTCACTAAATTTTGAAACATTATAGCAGACAATATTACCTTTTTTATTCTTCCTGAGAAATCTGTTTGTTTCATGAATAAAAGAACATGTCGGCAAGAAGAGGAGCGCAGTTGGTTCCAATAGGAACTCCGATTTTTTTGTTGAAAAGCACGTCTTTCGGATGTGACACGTTTGATGTCAATAACAATCAACGATCTTGCTGATGTCAGTTTCAGAGATTTTTTTGTTTTTGAATCAGAGCGGTTTAAGTAGCTTTATGCATACGGGCTGATGATCGGAATAACTACGGTGGACAGGTATTAAATAAAATTCGGACTTCAATCATTGTTACTGTCGCATACATCAGTTTTCTTGATGACTTATCGTATTGTTAGAAAACTCTCAATTTCCAGTAGTATATAATCCTACTCATATATATACATATGTGATTAACAATTCAAACTTTTTCAGTTTCAAATTGGTGATGTTTCTGAGAGGAAAAAGATAAGAGAACGGAACAAATGCAAATCATTTAAATATTTTCTTGATCATATACAAGAGATAGTACATTTTTATATACCAGATAATCTTAAGGCATCTGGTGCAGTAAGTATTTTTTCTAATACAAATGACTGATATTGCATTTCGCAATTTCAAATAAAAAGAAAACTCCTGTATCACGTACTCGTCTTATGATAAAGGTATGTTTCGCTTGTAGATGACTGTACGGTGAGAAAAAAATTCACTCATGTCCGCAGTTTTTTGAAAAATTTATAAGTACCTGTTTTATTGATATTCATACAATGTCTGAATACTTTTATCATATGTTGCCTGTCTGTAAATTTGTTTTCTTTCAATAAGTATGGGACGTACTTAATTTCATTGATCCCGATTAAGAAATAATTTATATTCAAAATTATGATAAAATTGCATTAAAAGTTATTTATTGTAAAGCTCAAAAGTTTATTGATATCAAATAAAGCGCATCGTCTTGGTATAGCTATATAATTATTCTCCCGCTTTCGAGGACGGATCATATATAGTAATGGGTTTGTCCGTCCGTTTTATTGTTCGTCTTTCCGTTCGACTTTTGTATCCACAACTTCTCCTCAACCACTTGACAGATTTTTATTAAATGTTCACAGAATCTTACTCACATAATGCACTTGTGTCTTATTTTTTCATCTGAATCATTTTTGGGGTTTACTTTGGAATCTAATATTTGACCACTATCTGACAATGATAAACATGCGTATGCGCTTCTCCTAAAAACATATTCATAATTCAAACTTTCTCATATTCCTTACCATCTAATCATGAATTCCAGACACATCGGCACCAAGACAAATCGATACGAGGATATTTCGGCACTTGCATGTAAAAGACATTTTGGCACCCGAGGATGACATTTCGGTATCAAGACAAATCGGCACCTCATAATGACACACACCTACTTTGCTTATTTTACACGTTTAGCTTTCAGACCTTATTAATTATTGCTTATCTCAACGGTTTTAGTGGCCTTCTATTCAAGTTAGTTTCTTCATACAGGATGTTACCTTGCTTGCGCGTTATAGCTTAACAATTGGAATATTAAAAACAATAAAATCCATTTACAGGTATTTTCTTTTCTTTAAAATTTGAGAGATCAAACGATCACCATCTACTAACAAAAGCTATGCACTTTTGATCTTTATTGCGAAAAACCTATTATGGCTACTTAAAATATTCATTAATGCATAACTTTACAATCAATTATATTTTGATAACAAGTGCATATCTTCGATCAATTTGAAATTTGTGTATCTTTTCTTACGACAGATTCTCTTTCCAAATAGCTTGATTTTTTAAAATAAATGTGAAGAACAAAGGGTCCTAATTTGAAATTTCTGTATCTTTTCTAACGACAGATTTTCTTTCCAAGTATTATATTTTTTTATTTATAGATGTGAAAACACAAGGTCATAATTGAACAGTAAAGGAGCACAACTGTAGTAACATAATTTTACACAAACAAAACTGGATATATCAAAGTGCAATTGCAGAATAGAGATGGTTTATTCAATTATCATTTATGAATGAGTATAAGAATCAACATTTAATTTGAAGGAATAAAAGGTCCCTTAAATTCTACTACAAAGCTTCAAACAGGGACCATGTCAATGAAAGTATCCTAGGATATGTCCTCAGATATGTCTTAGAACAGTATTTAGGATGGCCTTGGGACGTGTCTGAGACATGTCTTAAGATGTAAAACAAAACTATCTTAGGACAGTCCTAACTACGATTGTCCTAGGACCATTCTCATACATTTATTTAATTAATAAAAATATGAAGAGAATTAAATGAAATATATTTTCATTTTTTTCATTATATAGGTAAAGGGTGGGAGGTTGCATATATTATGGAGAAAAAACGCAAAACAAACGTTTACCGTAATACTAATAGATACATTATTATATACTATTAAAACATGATAAAAAAACATACAAAAGCTAAACTAAATTGTCACAAAATTATGTTAGAGGCTATTATCGTACAGCAACTTAAGCTATATAAACTAGTTTTGTCCTTATGTCCACTCGATTTCGTTACATGTATTGCATCAGCTTTAGTAATAAAAGAAGTCCATTTTTTTTTAAACCGAAATTCAAATGTTTTCCACATTTACATTATTGTTGTATCATTTGGTCAGGTACAAACAATGTTGCTAATATTGATCGAATTTTTAAGCTTAGAAAAAGGGCAGCACGAATTATTTTAAATGAACGTAATAATACGACATCGTCAATCATTTTTTTGGAGAGCTGCGATGGATGCCCATTTCAGATTATTTTGCATATAGAAAAGCAACTTTAGTTTCTTAAAGTACATCACCAAATGACTCCGGGATATCTAAATGTATTCAGATATGTGCATCGTGTTAGTTCTAGAATAACCAGACAAAGTACTTGTAATATGCTTGTTGTTCCGTAAAACTAACACTGAATACCATAAACGCTCCTTGTTGATATCTGAAAGCATTTTATGGAACAATTTGTCTACAAAATTTAAAACAATGTAACATATATAATTGAATCTCTAAAAAAACACATATTGAAGAATATTTTTTTTAATTCTACTAATAACAGGTTAATAGTTTAATATTTGTATTAGTATTTTTAAAATTGTATTCTTTATGTTGTAATATGTTTGTATAATGTAGGACCTTATTGTAAACTAGTCTTTGGACTAAATATGTCATCCTGTTGAAATAAAGGAAATTATTATCAATATTAAATTCTGGTTGCCGAAGTAAATAAGCATAGGGGATTTTTATTCAGCATACTGCAAATGTGGCAACGACTAATATTAACGAGAAGACACAAAAAAAGTATCTACACAAAAATAAATTCTTCAAATACTGACTGAAGGTCATATTTGTTGTTTTTATTTCGACTTATGACGTCGTAACTTTTAGGACTAACCTAAGACCATCCTAAGACACCTGTATATATATCCTTACTGTAGGACCAAATTAAGGACACATCTTATCTTATGAGACTTTCGTTAACCTGACTTAGGACTACGATGTGTCATAAGACCATCTTTAGACACGTCCTAGTCCTAAGACAGCTTTGTTGATACGGCCCGAAGTCTTTATCCAATATTAACATTGTAGATTATAAGACCTGGACAGAAAACCTGTTTGGGAATCTATTATGGCAAAATTGTCCTCGGTAACTGCTATTGGAGAGGAAATTATCAGGTACGGTTACGGTTAAGAATGTTCAAAACCAATTTTTTTTAAGTTATATCATTATTTATGGGTTTTCATGTGCTAAACTTTACGAACATATAAAACGTAATAATCGGGAATCGAATGTGAAAAATAAGCACGATTGTTTACATTTTCACAAAGCTTACGAGCACTATAATTAATTTTCCCGAAAAACGTAAATAGCATAGATGAGTACTATTGCAAATATAATAAGCTACGTGTATGTAAACCCTTTTGTGTGTTGGAATGTATCTCTGTTTGACCAAACAGCATGGGAGATATCAAAATTAGTAGAACATTTAATTTTTTTTGGTCATAAACAGATTCTTTAACCACTCTTGTAGTAAGGTAAGTTATGAAACTCGAGAGCACAGTCATCGAATCTCGCGAATTTTCTTAACAATCACTGATAACATACTACACATATTTTCTATCATATACTGTGGATTCATTATTATTCGTGGGATACTCATTTTCGTGGATTTCGTATGACGGTGTGCATAAACCTGAGTCCACAAACGTAACGTCTTCAAATTACAGAAAACGACGTTATTTTCTAATTATTAAAATTGAGGTTCCGACGGTGTTCGTCTTCAAGCAATTTTTTTTTTTTTCACTACTTGAATAAGTATATTTTGGGATTACGTGTATTTGTAATTGACGAGGCGGCTAATTGTTAATTGTCTTATTTTTATTTATATACCATAAGTTTCGTTAGATGACCCATTGAACTCATTGAACATTGATTTTGGGAGTCATTAGTTAACATTTCAGGTTTTAAAAATATTTGTTCAATTTCATAGGCGATCTCTTCATCTTCTGATTCCTGATCAGCGTTTTCTTTAATCATTTTTAAAATTGAAAAGTTACCAATTTGATCAACATTCAAGCAATCATTGTAATCTGTGTTTAAACAATTTTCACACTTGTAGCAGGACAGCTTTCTAATTTCTACTGTTGCTGATTTCGGAGAACATACCTGGTGAATTTTTCTGTTCTCTTTTACGGGTTTGAAATATCGATCACGGTTTCTATTAATCGTAAAATCCTACGTGAACATTTCGAATCCTCAGCAGTTTTGCGAAGATTTTCTGATGCAAAGACATATAAATCTCGTGCACTTTGTATCACACGCTGCCCACGGATGATAGACAAGTCGGCTTGCTTTTTGATAAAACCACCGGCTGCATCTTGAGGTCCACGAGCATGTGAAGTTTCAAAAAAAAATTCCTAACAATTTGGTCATATCCTAAATCGGAACATCCATAACTGATATCTCCTATGCAGTGACGACTTTTGTACTGGGCACTACACCCGTCGGTAAACTCATGCATGACAGACACATCGCATGATATCGATATTAAGTAATCACAAATTAACTTCTGAACCTCATGTGTAAAATGATGATCATGCTTCTGGTCCGGACTGCATGATTACAAGAAAATGTTCTGTAATAATGTTTGGGTCATTTTCATTACTATTCCGTCATACTCCAAAATCGCGTGTCTATGTAAAATTGTCACATGAATAGAAACTTCTTGTTTTTGGAAATACGAAAGCTGGATTTCACACTGTTCTGTACATTTATAGTTTTCAGAGAAATCATGGATTGCAACACAATGCGTGTCTGGTAAATTGTTAATCAAAGTTTTCATTTGTTTTGACTGCCAGTAAGCTCTCAATTGGTGGGACGGAAAATTCTCAAGTAATTGTTTCAAATAATCAAACACGTCACATGCTTTAGAGCTTTTCTTTACAAGAACAAGCTTTCTAACTACTTTGTCGCCTTTTATTTTTACATTTTGATATTCATATCGTTCCCACGAGACCTCGACTGCTCCTTTTTTGTCCAATTCCTCTGGTAAAAAGTCAAGTTTGTCAACACCACACTCCGTACATTCCCGATTCAAACAAGACATTTTATGTTGGTGCGTATTGGCAGATCGGGGACATAATGTTGCATCAACAAGTTCATGTAAGGAGCCATAAACAGAAAACGAACAATTTTCTTTTCCAATAACTGTTTTCTTTCGAAATTGCATGCATGACTTAAACAGACTTTTCATCTCAACATGATGCCGACAACAACATGTAAGTTTATCTTTGTGAGTAGCCGGACGAACAAAATAAGGCTTACATTTTTCAAAAGCACGCTGACCTATCTTTATTTCAGGATATTCTCTTATGAAATCTAGATATATTTCCGTTTGGGTTTTTTCTAGTATACAGCACTGGTGGGATGAATAAAGTTTTAGACCTAGAAATTACTATAAAAAAACATAAGTCATTTAAATTCGTAGTAACGTATACATAGACGTTACCACGAATTTAAATGTTCAATTAAATACAAATTATCTATAAGTTTATATGCAGACTTTGGTAGAACCATGAAATCAATTATCCACGGAAACAGTACACAATTGTTTCTCCATCCACGAAAATACTATTGTTTCTCCATCCACGAAAATACGATTGTTTCTCCATCCACAAAAATACAATTGTTTCTCCATCCACGAAAATTGGTACTAACGAAAATAAATAAATCCTTAGTATGACTTATGTTTTTTTTAGTAATTTCTAAAAGTATTTTAATATATATATTAATGAAAAAAACTAGAATGAGTCCCTACCATCACTTGTTTCCAGTAACTCAGGCTTCAGTACAGGACTCTTACATTTTCAAGGAATTTATTCCTCCTCCCAAACATCAATATTGAAAAAAATTACCAGCGTATTGATTCGTGATAATTTGAATAACGATCAAGATTACTATTACAGTGTGACTACCACATGTCAAGGTAAGACCCATTTGACATCTTACTGATGAAGGATATTAGTTATCTGAAATATTTAACAATTGTTTATTTATTTATTTATTTATTTTTTTTTTGGTGATTTTGTACCCTTTTAGACTTGCTTATTATATATATGCAATCATAGGTTTGAACGTTGTTTTCAATTTAGACTTGTATATATATATGTGTGTATATCTAAAGCATATCTTTTACATTTAGTTCTGGGAATGGTCAGCGGATAACGAAATACGACATGGAGTTGACTGTTTGGTACCAAAAGGAAAGGATGGCGTTGGAAAAGAGGAATGTAGTTTCAATAAAATTGTGAAATGGGAATATCGAGAGGTAAACCAGGCTTTTCACCAAATAATTTGAACTTATTTTCTTATATTTAGTTGAAAGATATCAATAAATACGGTAGATATTGTAGTGAAAACGCAACATGCATTTCTTGGTGACCAACCAAATGAATTTGCCTATATTCCTTGCCTGTTATGTAACACGCTACATGATTGAATGTCTTTTAAAGAAATTCGAAAAAAAAAATGACAGGGCGTTGATAAGACAAAAGATTAAACCGCGCCTTTCAAGTCATCACGTTTACATATCAATACTATATCGTGGGAAAATATATCATATCACATTAAACAATTTTCAAAGTTTGGGTGTAATACACTTTAAAAACAGTACAACATTGTAGGTGTAAACCTCGAAAAATGGTAAATTTAAAGCATCCATTTATGGGTAACTCTCGCTGTGTACTTTAGGTGAAGATGATGTCGAGAGTATCAAATTATTTGTACCTGACAGAAATCCTTTAATTCACTATATAAGGAGTAAGAATATTCAGTCAGAATTAACTATATCGCGTGTCAGTCTAATTAAGGAGGTCAGACTATAACCTCCTTTGACCGTCTAATAAATAATTTATTTTTTTAACTATTGTATTTAACATTTTCCGTTTACAGTACCTTATCATGCTTGTTCATGACCCGCAGAACATTAGCAATCCCCTGTAAGGTTTAACAAATTACTTTTAACGTATATATATATCTTATATTTCATATCGGTTAGCATCGAGTTAATGTATCAGTGAAAAAATATTTCATATATTATATGTAATGAATGGTGATATGATATTAACAAAATACAGATCATACGTCGGAAATTATGTTAATAAAACTAATCGTGTGATACAGATTAAAGCAAAGAAAATGCGTAATAATAAATGTATTCATTTTGAGTATCAGCGCTTATCCAACAATTATGATCATATAGCAACATAATTCCTAGAACGGGTCTCGAATACCCATACTGTCAGACCATACGTATATAATTTCTTCTCCCCTTCCTGACGTGTTCCCGATTTTATAACTCATTTAAGCCAATAGAAACACAACCAATTAGCAACTAATCACAACTAACTGTTGTCTAGTAGTGATGCCAAGAAAAAAAAGAAATAATGACTGGAAGTTACTAGACTGTTAGTATACAATAGTAATAGTAGTCTCAGTTTTAATATCAGTGGGTAATAACGATTGTCACAATTATCATTATATGCAACTTTTGAATGTGTGATGGTAGAAAGTAGAACAATTGCTTCCGGTCTAAAGAAAAAAGGGTTAACTTTTAATGACATATTAATTTATCAATTGTAGGACAATCAAATACAACATACAGATTCTGGGTTATGTTTGACAGTTTATAACAACAACACATTAAAACTTGCTGAATGTACCGGAAGTGGAGAACAGATATGGATATGGAATAGAAAGGAATAAACATTTATGTACCATTTTATAACTGTTCTTTGACTTTGAACAAACACTAGAAATGTATTTTCAAATTCAACAAAAAAAGTCATGACAGTCACGATGTTCATCTTTGTAGATTGGTCCAATTTAAGAGAACACATTTACGATATAACATTGACACTTCAAGGTTATCTATATTATGTTTGATATACTTACTTTGATCTGTGTTATTAATTTTTATACTCGACGATTTTGAATTTCATTCTAATAAACTTTGTTACACGAGTTGGATTTCAAATTTAGTGGGGAAAGACCCTTCCAACAAGGTTGAGCATTATGTCCAATTAAAATAATGTCTAATTGAGACTTAAAGAGAAATAATATGGAACACACCAAACTATAAGTCTATACATCTACATCGTTGAATTGCAAAGGGTTTAAGACCAATTACTCAATTACTAAATCAGTCATTCAATATAGTGTTCATTAAAAACATATTTATATGTGCAGATTAAGATTATATAAAAATAAGGAGATGTGGTATGATTGCCAATGAGACAACTAGCCACCAAAGTTCAAATGAAGTGGATGTAAGCAATTTTCCTTTTCTTGCGTGACTACTCTATTTAATAAGATGTAAGGCTGTTTTTGAATGCCTCCGCATCATCTATATATAATAACGGGGCCTCGGTGGCCGAGTGGTCAAAGTAGTCGAACTACTGTATCACTAGCCAGTCAACACTGAGGTTGTGAGTTCGAATCCCGCACGGGTCAGGTGCACTCGACTTCAATCTTAATTGACTAGGATTGTCAGTTTTTCTACCGAAGGTAGGTGGTTCTCTCCGGGCACTCCGGCTTCCTCCACCAATAAAAACTGACCGCCACGAAATAGCACAATAGAGTTGAAAGTGGCGTTAAACACCAATCAATCAATCAATCTATATATAATAGTTTTGTTGGTAAGTTGTTCCAGTCTTTTGTGGTACGAGGAAAGAAGCTGTATTTGTAAGTGTTGGTTGGTGTTTGAAGATTTCTGAATTTTCGTTGGTGGTACTGCCTTGTTGTCCTGTTTTGTTGTTCTATATAATCTGTAAGACCGATAACAAATCACAGTCATACATAAACGACAATCTCTAAATATAAAACCGGCATTTGATATTGGTTCATTTAAAGTAACAATTTAATTCATAATGCTATTGCATTAGTTACAGCGGATTCCATTGAGTGTGTAGCCAAAGGTAATATCTTTGGTTAGCTTGCTTGTTAGATGAACCGTGCAGTCATTGTTAGGTTAGGTAAACTACCCTACTTTAAGAATAGACTAGTCCGACAGAAAACCAATCGATCTGTCTGTTGGACTATGCTACTTCGAAAGGAGGGTAGTATAACTGACATAATAATGACTTCACGGTTCAGCTAACAAGCAAGCTAACCAAATATATTACCTTTCGCTACACACTCAATGGAATCCGCTGTAAGAATATTTAAAAGACACAGTCTCCCTTAATCATCATACAATGAATTAATTTCATCATTAAAAGTATAACAAATGTCGCAAACTAAAAATAACATAAAAAAATGAAATATGGTATGATTGCCAATGAGACAACTTTATGTTGATTGGCCATCTACCGGTCCCTCAAATAGTTGTTGCGAGTTTTCTTTCCGTGCAGAGAACGTGGTACTCTCTTTGCACGAGGTCGGATTTAACGTCCCTATTTCGACCGAACGTGGTTGCGTACCGTACTTGTATATCCCGTACAGCTAAATGGACGCCCCACTTTGGCAAGGGTTTTACTACCGGTCGGAAGAAGACCAAAGTGACCATATTTCTATTCCCCAATCACCGTTGGGGCAGATTATGTTGAATTTAGCAACTATAGGTCACCGTACGACCTTCAAGGGTTGGAAAAAAAAAACATACCTCATAGCAAGCTATATGAGAAAAAAAACTAACATCTCTATAATTTAAAGATGCAAAGAAAGCAAGAGTTCTTATAAAAACTGATTTATCTCATCTGTCTTTATATAGCAATGCTATAAAAATCATGATTACTTTAAGTTGTGACATCAAGAAGTTAACATTTATGTGATATTTTATTTTCTGACATTTCCATAGTGACAATTAAAACTATCATGCCCAATATTTTTGTTTTTGTGTGCATCTTTTTTAAACTCGCTTGCACAGTCTGTCGTCTGGTGGGATAGTTAGCCCTTTAAAGTTCACAAATTTTTTGGCAAATACATAAAATGTTTCCAATGTAAACCTGTTTGATGGCATTTCTGTACAAGAACTATTTCCTCCAGGGTTTCACATTCTTTTTATTTGACTAATGTTTGCTTCGTTGTATAATATGCCAAATTGAATATGTTCTGTCAGTTGCCATTTTCTGTTTTGTTCAAGTAAATTTGGACTTTCAAGTTTAGAAAACTTTGAATGAAGTATGTTTTAATTCACTACTCTTAACGAGAATTTCAATGGCAAAAACATCAAAGAATTGGTGTACCTGCTTAGTTAATATCACTTGTAACTTAAAAACTTCACATCATAACATCAAGGGTCACCTGAAATTCTCCATCAGTGGCATTTAAGGCGATGCTAATAAAGAGGAACGTCAGTTTGGCTGTGCGGGATGTATGAATACGCAGCCACGTTCGGTCATAACGGGGACGTTAAATACGAGAGAATATTTTCAACCACTCTTTGGAGTGTCCATCGGTGACCTGTTGCTATTAATCAAAATTTATGTCCCATTTCAAAATACCATCTTTTTAAAACATGCAAAATATGCGATGTGGCCTATCAAATAAGATTTCCAAATTTCATTAGAAGTTTAATTTCCACACAGCTTTATATTTGCAGGATAACATTAGTAATCGCTACTGTGCAAAATGTATTTGGTGAAATCAACACATTCTATAATTAGAACATAGGTGGCCGAGAAATTCTACAGTATTTTTTTTTCAAGCGCTAGCGCGGATGTAGACACATTGGACTGAAGTTCCAATGATATAATGCCATGCATTACATTTTTGTTCAACTATACCTGAAAGGCTTTAAAACTTGTTGAGAATGTTTCATGTGGACACGTTGGTCATGATTTATTGAAATGCCGAAATGGACTTATTGATTTCAGACGCAGTTTAACCTGTATCACATGGTAAACAGGACAGGAAATGTGGACATAAAAATCTGGGAATTCTTTGTTACAGATTACGGTCTTTAAGGAATTTAAAATTGCTATCTCGAATTATCTGTATAGTGATAAAATGTATTTAAATTCCTTGCATCCGTTACCATAATTTTTAAAGTTGGTAATAGCGAATTTAATAGGTCCTACAATATATAATGGCTGACTAATTAATAAGTTATTCCAATTACAACTTAGAACTGATAGAAGTAATTTACAGAATAATAAAAATATTTTTTACACTTTACATTCACTTTCAAATATCTCGGAACAATAAAAAGATATGTAGATTCTGCCGACAAAGTGATGATGAATGGAAAAGTAAGACTATACTAACTGAAAAGAGGATGTTTTAGGTTGTGTCCGAATGTTTGCCATTTAGAAGGATTTCGAGAAATTATTGCAACGCTTGTTACCTTCGAGGCGCGTGTAATTCTCTTAAAACGAGATATTGCAGTTAATGCATTTGTTTATTTCAGAAGACAGTGACTTCGTATTTAAGAAACCAAACAGACACCAGATCGGGTATTCTGTGGCCTGGAGACGTCTGGATGTCTTAATTTATATACCTAGATTACAGGTGTTTGCAATATGCAGTGATTCTCATGTTATCGTTTCTCTTCCATTAAATCCATAGGGTAGGTATTCCTTATTTTGATCGAATTTGTATTTATTTGCCGGGTTCTCAATATTTGTAATCTTTCTTAATCTTACCATTCTTCCATCATAAGTTAGTGGCCTTCTTCTTCTTGAAAATTACGAACTGTTGCAAACGCGGAGTATGCGAATTAAAACTACATTTTTTTTTTAATTTTGTAGATTACTTGATATAGAGATATTTACATGAAAAAAACAACAAGTGATTAAAACATTTAGTCAGTTAATTTGTGTTGTGGAGCACAGTTGGTGTCAACTGATCTCTAAAAGTTTCAATATGTTTGACATGTTACAACGACTTGTGGCAACATGTTCATTGCATTGGAAAGTAACCATTTTTGGTGTTTTGCCTGTTTTTAGTGATTATGGTTAAAATTGGTGCGATCTGTGTTTTAGTTCTTTTAATAATCGTGGGTTATAAACTAAGATTAGATCTAGTATTCTATCATTTCGTGTTGACTAGTAGATACTGATGTTGTTTAGCATCTGGTTTGTCTAAGATAAATGCTGGTGTCGACCAATCTATGTGTCCAAGATTAAAGTCCCCTTATAACCATATATTTGTGGTTGATGCATTATCTAGTCTGTTCGAGGAGATGTTAAGTATTTCTAATAATGTACCTTTATCTGATGGGGTCTATAGTAGTAACCAACACAGTTATGTTTTGTGTGCCATAGATGTCTATTTCTGCCCATACTATTTCGCAGCCTGTTTTTAGTTCTATGATTTCAGAGCTAATGAACTCTTTTGTGCTTTGATTTTTGATGTTTGTAGATCTATTATTTCTATATACATTATAAAAGTTACTTGGGGAAAAGTCAGTTGATGGTATTGACTTGACTAACCAAGTTTCTGTACCTATGATAGTGTCTGGTGAACATGAGTTGATAATTTTTAATTGTTCAGGTTTTTTTTATTACAGAGTGATTGGAAATTTAAATATACTACTCTTATTGGTTTTCTTACTTGTAATTTTCGCTAGTTATTTTTATAGTATATGAGACCTAATGTCAGTTTCCCAGTAAAAAAAAATCGATTTTAAAGTTAATTTTGTCTCGAAATGTTAAGTGTCGTTTAATGTGGCAGATTATTTTATCTCACGAGGTTGAGGCATTTATCATTTATTTAAAAAGATACTTTTGCCTATAAAGGTCTGTCTCAAACTCTATTTTCTTCATGAGAAAAACGAATTATAGTTTTACATCGAAATATGAATAAAACTTCTCGTTTACATAATTAAACAAAATGTATGTGTTATAATTCTCCTCTGTTATAAGTATTCGAACAATATGTATTAGAACAATCAGTTAATGAAAATGTAAAATTCTATTTCTGTTAAATAGAAAGTAGATTAGCAGAGAAAATTTCGTTATTTCTACGCCTAATGATAAAATTGACAATTTTGCCAATGGTGTTTAACCTCGTTTCTCTGAGCAACAACGGGCATCAATTTTCTCGAACCTTATGCCAATGTCCGGAAATGGGTGGTTTCATATTGAACCTGTATTATTCTTCCTTCAGTCACATTTGTTATCGGTCAGCTTTTGTTGTTTCATATTGAACCTGTACGTATTTTGTCCTCGTACTCTGAGTTGTGTTGGGTCTTGATCAATTTTATATCGTGCAAATACAGCTCACGACTGTACTTGAACATAATACTGGATCAATATGAAAACACCATAGTATATAGTTTCCTTATGAAAAAAATACCCAAATCAGGAAAGCAACTGTTACTGGTACAGTTATTGCTGTTCATATATAACATGTATAATGTATGCATATAGTCTCCTTGGGGTAAATCTCTGCAGAAATATTAGAGAAGATAACGGTCGGTAAGTTTCTTTTAAATGGAGTTTAGACGAGTCTTTGATGAAATTAACCACAAACAGTGGTTCAAAACAACACAGGAACAAGTCTTTTAAATTATAAATATTTTGATAGGTCAAACAAAAAATGATATGAATAGCATACTATCATGTATACGCGTAATCCCCGACTTGCCACCTTGCATGATTTGGGACTTGGATTTGGAATATTTATTTTACAGATTTGGATTAGGAAACCATTCTTACAACCACTTTTCCATGCAGTAAAACCATACAGCATTAGTTAAAATTTCTTGCAAAAAAGAGAGGCAGTCACACAATATATTTTTTTTTCAAGTTAACTTGCGGCAAATTGTCGGAACGCCACGATATACTTTTATGACTTTTTCAACCAATTACAACTTAGCGCAAGTGTATCTAAGGATCGATATATATACAGTTTGAAATAGTAAATGAATAAAAATCAATATGAAACTATTTTCCGTGCGAACACCAACAGTGATCAAGTTCTAGATAATGACATGAATATAAGTGTTTTTATAATCGGTTATTTTTTTGTGTAATTATAGGGGACATTATATATATACATATCAAGTAATCGGATAATGGATATAACCATGATATGACAAAATATTAACCATTGATCACAACAGCTTTTAGACACAGAAATTAATGTACAGGCAATACAAAAAAGAAATTGATAAACAGAGGGTTCTTAAAGGTGACACGCCCACTTTTAGGACAGCGGAAGTCGACATTTTACTTCCTGTAGCAGACGAGTATTTTGGAAAAATGGCAGTGCAAGGGAAAGTTGATATGCTTTCCATCCTGAGGGATGAATTAGCCTATGAGGGCGGAGCAGCATCCCATGTGTTTGTTGTTTTAGGTGCATCGGTAAGTATGCTTTGTGCATTTAGTCACCAAACACGATGACATCGACTATGAAATGTCATTCTTAATTTCTTTTAGATCTCCGTTTCTTCTTTTTTTTCTTCTCTTTGAGTAAATATGATATTTTATCTCACACATGCTCTATGCAAGTAAAGATTAGACCAAAGGATGATACATAAGAATATTCATAATATATGCTTCACATTACACTGTTAACGCAAAACAGTTAATGTACACATGATTCATGAATTGCTGAAGTGTTGTTTTATGTCTTCAATATCTTGTCCTATATTTTGACACTTCTACAGTTATTTCTCCACTTGCAAATTCATTCAAATGTGCCAATCTAAAACTTTATTAAGTCAATATCCAGTTAACATGGTTAACAAGCACAGGAACTTGTCTCAATTTTTTTTTATATTTACAATGTATATACAAAGTATATAGTTTTTTTTCAAGTGGCTGTGGCTGTGTTAACAAGTTCTGAACAATTATTTTAAAATGAAACAGCAAAGCTTTTTTTGAGAAAAAAATAATCAGAACAATATTACATTTCTCTCCTATCAAATTTGACAGCTGAATAACAAATAAAACAGACCAGGAAGTTAGTTTGACTTTTGAAAATAACAAAATGTTATTCATTTTGAGGGTAGCACAGTTAGTTTTTCAACTTATCTTCCCTGAAGCCCATATATGGGTGGACCATACTGAGTAAAAGTACACTTGTTTGCATGTTTACAAAAATAAAGGAGCTAACTTCAGATTGTGAAATTGTATTTCAGACACTGGCAGAGGTAATGGTTGCAAATATCTGTACATTTGTATAGAATAAGTATTTTTGAAAAAACAAACAGATAGCATTGTTGCCCTCCCCCTATGTTATGCTATCGTATTCATGCCATTTTATCCCATGTTTTTGTTATGGATACTAGTTTTGGAGGCAGTGTTGCACGCTGACTTACATTTGAAAATATGTAGTACATATATAAAGCTTACAGTATTTAACCTGCCTAGTGTTGTTTTTATTGCAGCGGTTGAAAATATCCAGATTTGTGTTTTGTTTTGCTTTTGGTAATAAGATATGTACAGCTTGCACCGTCTCTAAGGCCATTATTGCGGATAATATCAAAATGATTATTTGTGCTTCTTGTCAGTCCTTTTTTTAGTAATTTTTAAATAACAGATTTTATAGATATCTTCAGCATTGTGTTCAGAACCTGAAAATCAACTTAA
This sequence comes from Mytilus coruscus, assembly GCA_017311375.1. Lineage (NCBI taxonomy): Eukaryota > Metazoa > Mollusca > Bivalvia > Mytilida > Mytilidae > Mytilus > Mytilus coruscus. The sequence goes on from CM029595.1 coordinate 65,367,567, forward strand.
TCAACATGATCAATGAAAATGTTGAGCAGTATTTGAAACAACTTGCCACAAAGTTGAACTTATAAATGTCAATTATTTATTATTATTATTTTTATATTTTTAAAGAACCAGCCCTTGATTTTCACACTAAGTCTTATGCACTATCTAGTCCAGAAGTGGTCCTGATGTAGGAGTAGGACACACCATGACATGTAAATCTAATAGAAGAATCAGTTACCTTATAAATATTAAGAAGTGCTGTTGCTTATACAAGTTTTTTGTTATTAAAATTATTTCTATTATTCTCAAAAATATACTTATTGAGGACTGGAAGTGTAGGAAGGCCTTGCCAGTTGTTTAATTTAACTATGTTATAGATAACTGGATCAGCCTTTGTTACTTTTAAGATAATTTGTATTACAAATGTATGAGGTAAAAATAAGATTAGAGTTTTTAAGCTCATTGTTGATTGATGAATGGCTGCTTAACACCTAGCAGCAAAGTTTATTTGCATATTCAGGACAATTCAGCATGTTCAGTAGTACAGGACATGACTGTCCTGCTTTGTACTAGCATGATACACTGAGCAGGATTTTTTATGTGCTAGTTCACAAGGTAACAATATGTAGGAAGACATGTCATCCTACCTGCCCATATCATTCTTACTCAGAGCAAACTAGTCTTTGCTGTCTTCTTTTCGCAGATATCAAACCCGTAACGTCCATCACTGGAGCCAAACAACAAAACAGTGAGACCATTCTAGTAATTGATTGTCCTGTTCTTTTGCTATGTAGTTATATTTGAAAGTATGTCTTGGTGATGTTATCTCATGCACATATTATTCTCCATATATTAGACCAACATATATACTTTCTATTGTGTCTATGAAGTTGAAAAGTAGATGCTCAAAGTCACCTGAATTGCTCTACCAGTGCAAAATTTGCCATGAATGACAAAAAACTCAGTCATCTCAAGTTTGGTTTAGACTGATAAAAGTTTTTAAATGTATTCCTGATAATTTCCTATGTTGTCTATTAAATGCTTTTCATCAAAATATATCACTGTGAGAATTGGTAATTGTATATGTTATTTCAACACCTTGAGCCCCTAAATGCAGTTAAATGCAGTAAAACCCCTTTTGGAGGACCATGCAGAAAATAAAATTGAACAATTTGTGACCAATCTTTACTAGTCCATGATATATATTCACAATGTGCCTATATTTGGGTCATTTTAATGGTATAGACACTTAATTAACATCTGTATTGTTCAAGATTGTTTGTTGATCCCATCTTTTCTGGGTTTTTTTTCTGTTTTGAGTTGTTGTCTCATTAACAATTACAACCCATATATTAATCCTTATGTTAAAAGTTGTATTTTAGCCTATGGAGTCAATAAATTATTGGTTTTTATGGTAATGAAAATTGTAAATGTTTAAGCAAAGTATAAAAATATTCAATAAGGTTGTCTCACTCTTAAGATGATTGAAATAACAGGGAAATCAATAACCCGTTGACAGGATAAAAACACCTTATTTTTCCTTTATTTCCATATAAATGTCCTTAAGGTAGTATAATTTGTCCATGTGGTTAGTCTTACTTTACATACACAATGACATACTTATACATAGGTACATACTAGGAAGTAGTAACAGGATGTCATATACAACATTAGATCTAAGCATGCATGAAGTTTGATAAGTCGTTACGTTACTTATGCCTCAGTAGTCTTATACAAGACCGTAAACTAATAAAATATTTAATTTCATATCTTGTTTAAAGGTTGATAAAAGTAGTTTATTTGATATATAAAGGTTTGAACTGACATAAGTAAATAAAATATAAATTTCACCTCTAAGAAATTTGTACATGGTTAGGTATGTATGTTTTAAAATTTAATTTTATCACTTGTTTGGGCCCAAGAGTTAGAGGTGCTCTATAGTAATCACTCTGTCTGTCTGTTGTTTGATCAGTCAAGATTGCCTCAATGAATTTTAATAATTAGTTTTGTTTATGCAAAGTGTTTATCATATAAGAATAAGAAGATGTGGTATAATTGACAACAAGACAACTCTCAACAAGAGACCAAATGACACAGAAATTAAAAACTATAGGTCACCATATGGCGTTCAACAATGAGCAAAACCCATACCCCATAGTCAGCTATAAAAGGCCCGGAAATGACAGATGTTAAACAATTCAAACAAGAAAACTAACGGCCTAATTTATGTACAAAATAATGAATGGAAAACAAATATGATACATAAACAAACGACAACTACTGAATTACAGGCACATACAGAATGTGGCAGGGTTAAACATGTTAGCGGGCGTCCATCCATTATATATCTTCTGTAGAAAGGTCCCTTCTTTTAAAATATTTTTCTATTGGTTGTAATGGAGTTATGGGACTTTTTATTTTAAAAATGCTAAATCAAACATTTTTTAGTAATTCAATAGCTAAAAATTGGTTTGACCGATTATCTCATTAGTTTTCAGCAAAAGGATAAGATTAATCAAAGAAAGATTCCTTAAAATTGTGTTTTATGATTTTCATTTTCCTTTTGGTGAAATAAGAAACACAACTGAAGTACATGTAAAAACTTAGTTTTTGTTTTAAAAAAAACACAATTTGAGAAACATTGGTTTTTGCTATGATTTTTAATGGACATAGTTGTCTTATCCTTTGAAATTATATAAGATAGAGAAAAAATATTAAATGGACATAAATGATGAGAGAGAAAAATATGAAAGTGACATAAATGCTCAGAATGACAAGATCCACCTACTTACTATTTCCTCCAAAATTATCAGACAACTCCTTTCAGGATTTATTGCCAGTTTGTCTTATCATGAAATATATAATAGATGGAGAGAAACTGTAAACACAAGATAAGACCTACAAATAAGTCAAAATATCTGATATTGAGTGACAATGGCAATTAACTCCTCATAGGATCAAATAAATGAAATTTTGTAAAATTGAATTTGGTTTGCTGTATTGGCAAAAAGAAATAATTAACATTTGAAAATTGTATATTAAGCTGTATTACTTTCATTTATTGTAGGGAGATCTTGCAAAAAAGAAAATATACCCTACACTTTGGTAAGTAATCCACAAACATGTCCTTAAAGTGTACACATGAAAAGACATCTAAGTGCTATTTATAGAGTGGTGTCTTAGAAACATGCCACTTTAAACATACCATATATTTTCTGATTCTTTATTGTTTTTTGCCTATCTGTATTAAAAATTTAGCAAAGCTATTCTGGTTCTAGATACATTGAAATGAATATCACCTGATTCTAGTTATTATTTTTTGAATGATATATGTATATAAAAATCTGAAAAATTTATGTTGACAATTGTTTCTATATTATGAAGTCCCCATTAATGTTATAAAAAATAAGATCATAACTTTATAGATAACCTTTGAAGTTGTCTTAAGTGATTGTTTTATATACACCATATTAATTTATTTCAAATATTTAGCTTTGGTTTATAAAGTTTACTTAACTTCAAATTGCATAATAGATTGACAACAGATAGAGTTTCGTTATATTATGAAACAACCATTGTTTGTTTTTCCATTATTGTTTTTTTAAGAAAAACTTCTCAAAAATTCATTGTGAAAAAAGGAAAAAGAAATAATTCTTTGTACTCTAGGGTAAAAGTTGAATCGACAGAAATGTTATGGAAAAATTTCTTTATACAGTGTTATGCAATAACTGTTTGTTTATATTTCATATATATATTAAAACCTTTTTTTTTTTCAAAGAAATATTTTGAAGGCAATTATGGTTAGATTTGGGAAAATCCTGTGTTCAAATATACATATATATGATAAGGCTGATCCTAATACATTTTGAAGAGCATAGCAGGAGAGAAGATATTAACTTGAAATGTCTCCAGGTTTTGGTAATCACCATATTGATAATTACAAGATCAATGTTTGTGGTAGGCTGTATAGGGATAAACAATTTTTATACAACCGCAAAAATTTTGCAGTTGTATATTGGTATCATGTTGTCGTTGTCGCCTTCGTAATCAGCGTCGTCCAAGACATTTGGTTTCAGACAATAACTTTAGTAGATGTAAATAGAAATCTATGAAATTTAAACACAAGGTTTATAACCACAAAAGGAAGGTTGGATTGATTTTGGGGTTATGGTCCTAACAGTTTAGGAATTAGGGGCCAAAAGGGGCCCAAATAAGCATTTTCTGGTTTCAGACAATAATTTGTGGAACGGTGTATGGATCTCTGAAATTTTACCACAAGTTTCCATACCACAAAGGGATGGTTAGGATTGGCTTTGGGGTTATTGCTCAAACCATTTAGGAATTAGGGGCCAAAAGAGGAAAACAAGGGTGTCCTGGTTAATGGACAATTAGAAAAGTACAATATTATGTTTAGATTACCTCCTTACACTGCTTTTAAATTATGTATAAAGAAATGTTGTATTGTCTTGAGGTGATTAGCTGTCAATTTATTTTTAGAAGTTACTATTATTTAAATGCTGATTAAGGAATATTAATTTTAGCCATGATTATGTATGTCATTTTCTATTTTAAGACTTTTATGATGTATTTAAATGGGTAGTTATGGTTGCAAACTCCATTGGAAATTTGAATTGAGATTATGACCATATCTTGAGGGAAAGAATTTTTTTTTGGAAAAGGGTGGTGGGGGACAATTTTTCTCATTTCAGATTTCAGAAATTAAAAGAAAAATTTTTTTTTGGATTTTGGGGGTCAATTCGCAACAGCATAGTGTATTGCACAAAAGCAAAAATTGAATATAAATTCAAATCAAATCATATAACCAATTCTAAGTTCTTTGACTACAGTTATTCAGTGTCAGAAACCTATTATGTGTCAAATATTTAATTACAATCCAAATTCAGAACTGTATCAATTACAATTTTAAGAGACAAAAGACAAACTGAATGTTTGTAGGTCATTGTGCAGAGAAAGTTTATTTCAACAAATAGATATTTTGTTTGTAACAAATATTAATATGAAATTGAATGTTTATATGTTTCTTTATAGAGTTGTATAATTTAAAAAATGTAAGTAAATAGCAGTTACAAATTTAAAGTTTATATGAGACTGCTTCACCAAATGCATATTTTATTTGTATCACTAAGTAAACAACATATTTAATGTTTGTAGGTGGCTGTTTAGAGATGGATTGTTACCACCAAAGACATATTTTATTGGTTATTCCAGAAGTAAACTTACTGTGGAAGATATCAAAAAGAAAGCACTGCCCTACATGAAGGTATACATACATACAAGTGTTACATGTATAAATAAAAAATGCAGAGCATTGACTACTGGAATGTTTTTAGATCCTGGTGCATTGAATGTGCATCTCCAAAGTCCAGAACCTTATCATTGGTTGTCTATATTTACACATTTAAGGTGTTTGGTGTTGAGAAGATCTTCAGTAGTCTCTTTTAAATTTATTTGCAACTTTTCTACAATTTGGACAATTTTAAACCTTATGGTAAAGATACTAAATGTATCCTCTATTCTATTCTTGAAGACTGTATGTTGACTTCTAGATGAATTTTATGGTTTTTCTTGTGTTGTCGAGTTACTGTATCACCAACTTTTATTTAAAGTAAAGTGAATTTTCCCAATATTTTACTGTACATCATATTTCATATTTTGAAAATAGATACATACAATGAAAGGAATAACGATATCCTCAGGATGTCAATATATAATATTTTCATCACTTTTTTTCTCAGTAATTACTAGTACTTGCATAAGGTTTTTCTTTATCCTTCAAGTGAGTATGCTAAACCTTGTGATGCATTTTCACATTCGTTGCTCATCATTTTCCTGTTTACCAAATACTATGTAGCACAGGTATCTTTTGTAAGCAATAGCTCACAGTTCAGCTTGTGATTTCTGACAATTTACATGATACTTCTCTCATTATAGCTTTGTAATTTTATTTTTTAGGTAAAGAATGGAGAGGAACAAAAAGTAGAGCAATTTTTCAAGATAAATGAATACATAGCTGGTAGTTATGACTCTCCTGGTGATTTCTCTAAACTAAACAAAGCCATCGAACAAAAAGGCAGCTGTAATAGATTGTTTTATCTAGCTCTTCCACCAACTGTGTATGAATCTGTCACCCTCAATCTGAAAGCTACATGTATGTCAAAGAGGTAAGTCTGTTTTGTTGTAGATTAATAAATCTGAAAATTGAATGTGGAACTTAATTTCAAAATTTATAAAAGTCTTACCTGAATATTTTTTTATACCCCTGCTTTAAAAAAGTGGGGGTATACTGTTTTACCTCTGTCTGTCCTTCCTTCAGTCCATCCGTCAGTACATCCGTCCCATGAATATTTTCGTCGCATTTTTCTCAGGAACTACTTGACAAGGATTTCTGAAATTTGGTTTCAGGGTTTATATAAGTAAGTTACACCGTGTGATGCATTTTTCAGATTCATCACTCAACAACTTCCTGTTTACCGAACACTTGTATTATTTTACACATGATAGCCAAGTTGAAAATTTTCGTCACATTTTTCTCAGGAACTACTTGACAAGGATTTCTGAAATTTGGTTTCAGGTTTTATATAAGTAAGTTACACCGTGTGATGCGTTTTCAGATTCATCACTCAACAACTTCCTGTTTACCGAAATATTTCGGCAGGGGTATCATCAGTGAGCAGTAGCTCACAGTTTTACTTGTTTTTCACGGAAAAGTGATTGGTGAACCTTGACTTCATTTAATTTTGTGTGGCCTTTTCAAAATGTCATGAAAGAATGGGTAAATTTATGTGTTGTAGTGTTTTACATTTGTCATCATCAATTGTTAAATTTGTAACATTGTCAGATTGAATGTATGAAGAACCACAAAAGATATAGCAATGGTATTTTATCATGGGCTTACATCTTATTTCCATTGAAAGTATTTAGCCTGGTCTCCTCAGTCATGATCCATTGACTTTGACATTTTTATACAGGGTTAAAGTTTTAATGTTAAGTTCAGTTTACTGGGAACTGCATAAGATAATTTAACAAGACTTTGGGTGCAGTTTCTTTAGCATTAGTGCATATTCTTTACTATAGAATTCACTCGGCACTGCCTCGGGGCCATTACAACCATCCTTGGCCATTATTAATACCTCGGGCATGTTACAGGGCCAATATGAAAAAGTCCATACATTAATACTTTTATTAACCAACTAAGGCAACTTCATTCAAGAACAGTCTTCGAGTCTCGGATCCAAATACAGCTAACCTCGAATCTATAATAGGACCAATACAAAAAAAGGCCAGTTCATAACACTTTTAGGATCACCTGAACTTGGCGACCACAATACTCATATACCAGTATTGTCAACAATACTCGTATATTTAAATGTACAAGTATTGTATACCCGTATTGTCTTAGTATTGTTTATATAAAATATCAATACATTTAAGTATAGTGTAATTTTACTGTATTTATTCAAAAATATTCAAAAATAATGTATTAATTTGAAAATATGTATTTCATGATAGAAAATTAGAAACATTTATTCATTTGTGTATCTCAAAAATGTTAATTATAGTTTATTTTGAAAATAAATGTTCTTTTTAATGATCATGTGTATTAAGGGAAATAAACAGACACAAACACAATTATTTCAAAGGTATTCATAATATATATACATTGTATATGAAATTCAATTAATGATATATTATTTTTCAATAAGAAAAGAAAATGATATAGAATAGAAATCCAGTGCATTGCATTTATTTGTTAGCATTTCAAAGATTTTATTAAAAAGAAATTCAAAGATTTTATTAATAAGAAATTCTAAGATTTAAGAAGTTCCTGTCAATTTATTTTTTGTTATCATGAATAAATAAAAGTATAAAGCAACAGTCTCAATTTTTATATCTGACTAAATGCATTAGAACAAAAAACACCAACAAGTTGTTAATAAAACACATATATGAAAAAAACAAACCCTATTGATTTTTTGGTTATTTTTTACAATACTAGTACATTAATTATATACGAGTATTGTTGACAATACTAGTATACGAGTATTGTGGTCGCCAAGTTCAGTTGATCCCACTTTTATTACCGTAAATGGTTTTAATTGTTCGATTAAAGAAAGGGTAAGAATCTTACCGTGAAGAAGATACAGGAATTCATAGCTGACTTGTCTTTTCGCATTCACGATGGATTTTTCGTCAACATTGTCAGATGTAATTTCTGATTTCTCATCCAAGTACTTTATTTTATGCTATTACAATTCATTTCATCTAGCAAATATAAAGTAGCTGGGAAGAATAAATCAGACAGTTTAACTATTCTTACTCTGAGTAGTCTGCGTTCTTCTGATAATTGATCAACAGAAATGAAACAGTGATACTAGTCGAAAGTCGTACTCGAAAAAGGCTGTGTAATATTTCCGTTTCAAGTCGTTACAAAACACTGAACATCATTTAATATTTTATGATATTAGGTTAAAAAAATTTTAATAAACGACATTTTGATTTAATCGATGTCCCGTTTCATCTGTTCATAATGCATGGCTGTGATTTCGTAATGCACGGGTGTGATTTCGTAATGCATGACTGAGATTTCGTAATGCATGGCTGTAGCAATTTCTCCGTTCATAATGACCAGTTGTCGAAATTTTCCTTTTATAAAGCATGGGCATTTCTATACATATTGTAGTAAGTTGGTTAATAAATTCAGATTATATACCCCAGCCAAAAAGTTCTGGAGTGTATAACATGTATAATGTTTTAACCTGTTTCTTAGTCAGCCTCTTATTACTTTTTTTATCACCATGCTATTGGCTTTCTTTTTTGTCAGATCATCTTAAAATTTGAATGAAGGTTTCCACTCATCAAAACCATAGATGAGTTTGAAGATCAGAAAAATCTGAATAAGAGGGACAATATTTTTTTGGGGGAGGGTACTTGAAAAAAAAAAAAGTCTTATGACATTTCTTGTTGCCATGCTAGCACTAACATTTATTGTCGGATCCTCTTTAAATTTGGATGAAGGTTTTCACTCGTCAAAACCAAAAATAACTTCTATATTCAGGAAAATCTTAAATAGGGAATCATATTTTTGGGAGAGGTAATTGTGAAAATAACCCATATTATCTCTTGTCACCATAATAAAACCTTCATTTTTGTCGAGGCTGGAACATTTTGTTCATTAGTTGTTATCCAAATCTAGATAAAGGTTTCCACTTATAAAACCAGAAATGAGTTCTATTTTTTTTTTAAAAAGTGGAGCTGTAAAATATTCCATATTAAAATTATATGGGAGGTGGGGTATTTGTGCTTGCTCACTTAAGGTTCCTTTATTTTTCCCTTATCCATTCATAGTTCTGAAATCTTGATCTACTACTGTTAACTGAATTGCTTAATACATTAAACATAATCATGATAATTTATTTCAGTGATAAATGGACAAGAGTGATTGTTGAGAAACCTTTTGGAAAAGATTTAGAATCATCAAACAGACTGTCCAATCATTTGTCAGCATTATTTAAAGAGGAAGAACTATACAGGATAGATCATTACCTGGGTAAAGAAATGGTTCAGAATCTCATGGTTTTAAGGTATATAAATTAGATTCAACAATTGATTAAAATTACCTTGGTAAAGAAATGGTTCAGAATCTCATGGTTTTAAGGTATATAAATTAGGTTCAACAAATGATTAAACAAATTGGGATACAATTTTATTAATACTATAGACATGATAGATAAGAATTGGATCATCAAGTGGCTATGTAGAGGAATTAACTCATTTAAATTTCGAAAGCAGTATATTGAATTGTATGATATTCAAGCTGCAACTTCGTCAGGTAAAGTTGTCCTTAGTCAAATTTGGCTGTTTGTGACAGCCTTTTTTCCAGTCTAACACTTTTAAGTGGTGTATGAATTTGCTTCCTAAATATTCGGTTTGGAACATTCCTGATAAAAGCAATTATTCCCAGTAAAAAAATTCAGGAAGGTTAAATTGATAATCTATAAAATATTCTTTGCAAAAATAATTATTTTGCATGGTCTGTAGAAAGCAACATTTAGCTTTATTGTCTATAATTACTATCTAAATTTTCTAAGATATACGATAATCTCAGATAATCCTTGCAAACTACACAAAACAAACTCAGTGTCTAGAAATTTATATTTTGCCTAAGTTGGAATTTTTTAAGTAATTGTTTGAATAACATTATGAGTATATAAAATATGGAGATGTGGTATGATTGTCAAATGAAACAACTCTCTACCAGAAGCCAAATGATATGGATGTAAGCAACTACACAATACCATCTACATCAATGAGCAAAACCCATACCATATAGTCAGCTATAAAAGGCCCTGATATGACAAAATGTAAAACAGTTCAAATGAGAAAATCAACCACATGATTTTACAAAAAAACAATAATAAACAAAAACCAAATATAAAGGACAGCAACCAAATACAAACACTGAATTACAGGCTCCTGACTATGTACAGGCACATACAGAATGTTGTGGGTTAAGCTCAACTCTACCTTAACCTGTGGTGTAATAGCACAATATAAGAAAAACTGTAAAAATCAGTTGGAAAGGGCTTGACTCTTCAGATTGGCACAAAGAACAAAAAACAAGAAACCACACTTATTATGTTATAGGAAGATATTAGAATAGATCTAGATGTATCTATATTCTATTACCATTTCTCTTTCTGTTCAATCGATAAAAAAAATAAAGGTAAAACTGAAATAGGACCCAATACTCCTAAAAAAAATAGAGAAGCGCTAGTAAAAACTTGCTATCAGGGATTCATTTGGATTCTAATTCTTCACATAGTTTATGTAAAATGTCCTATACTAGGTGTTTTTTATTTATCTGACTACAGTAAATGTTGAACAAGGAACTCGGACGACAGCTTTCAGGAAACATTTAATTGTTGTCCTTGTCTATTTATATGGAATTCAACAAATCTATCAGTTTATCCTCAGAAAATTGATTTTCTGTGCCTCGTTGTATTCATGAATATGTGTGATATTTTATCTAAATAGCCAGTATCTTTTTTACAGATTTGCCAATAGAATTTTTAGTCCTGTGTGGAACAGAGATGGAATAGCTTCTGTTGTTATAAGTTTTAAGGAACCATTTGGTACCCAAGGAAGAGGAGGATACTTTGATGAGTTTGGAATCATCAGGTATTTCTTTGTCAAAATCTGTAAAAGAACATAATTTAATATTGTAATGATCATTTCTATTGAAACATTTAGGAATGAAAGGAAGTGGTTTAAAGACAAAGAGGCAGCAACCAAACAACATAAATAAAACAAAAAAACAATTATGTAGTTGGTCTAGAAGGAGAAAATGGTTTAAGGTTGCACTTTGTAAATACAGCTGTTTTTCAAACCACGCCTCTTTTGGGGAGATATAAAATATTCATAGACAATTAATTTTGTTTACGTACTGGTTCCCGGATATGATCTCTATGTTTCATCTCATAGAGACATAACTTGGGAATGTTATCAGTAAATATACATATTCATAGTGATCAAGTTGAAGTCTGTGGAAATCCTTAAGTCAAGGTTGGGGTAGTATAGAAATTTAATGTAAGTTTAAACTCTTAGAAGTTCGGGCATATAAACATTGAAAATATGCCGCACAGCCCTATATTTTGACCTTTGAAAAAATAGTAGTGCATATGAACTTTCCATTCCAGGATATATTTTTTCAAAACTTCATAGTAAAAGTTGTACAGTTTTAGCCGTGAACGGTGTTCCTATGGGAAATTGCATTGTTGATATTTACAGAAATGCAACCTATATTGGGTAAAAAAAGGGAACATTCAGAATTTCACCAAATCTGGTTTATCTCAGAGATTTTAATGAAATTAATTCAAACATGAAATTTTATAAATATTTTATGAAGACTGAGAAAATCCTGGGCCTTAACTATGATGACTCAGCATAAATTCACAGTTTACAGTATGCATAGTTTAGTTAAAGCCCGAATACAAAATAAATTCATTATATGTGTATATTATTAATTTAAATTGTTTAGAAGTGCTTATATTTACTCTTCGCAGTCATTGAAACTCATAGATCCTTCCTGAATATTATTGGTAGGGTGTTTTTATCCTGTCGATAACCCAAAAGTATGCTGTAGCACCTAAATGTGCTTTTTTTTATCACGGCATAAAAAATACAAGCTAGAAATACAAAAAATACCTCAGTAAAACTTACAATAGTGTGTTCTATCCTAAATATGCACTAAATATTCCATATTGCTAGAAACAGCAGAATAATTCAGGAAATTTGAGGCCCCAGGGGCAATAAACAGAGAAAAATGCCTACCCCCTGTGTCATAAAACAAATAATTTAACTTGTAAATGCTATGACTTTATTATTTTAAAGGTCTTTTGTATAGAAACCAATAACTGTACTTGGAAGTTATACAAAATCAGATGTTAGCAGTCATTTCTATAAAACTTTTAGTGAATTCATACATCAGACTGGTATCTTCAAACATACAACTTTTGCAAATATGGCTTTGTTTAAACACTTCTAGTTCATATATTAGCTAAATTATGTTAGATATATGGTAAGAGATGATACTGTTGTGACAAGATTTCTTAACTGACCATTTGAGGCAGTAATTGTGAACTTTCATTGACAAATAGGCATACAGTAAGATGTGGACTGGAGACAGAGGCAGGATTGGACACTTTATATAATCTTGAATGTTGGAATGATTAGCTGCTTAACATTACATTTATAGTGTTCTGAAATGCTTTCAATTTGTTATCAAAATAGTTTCAAACAGGTTCTAGACATTTCATGTCAGAAAACATGCTCATAGGGTAAGCTGGCAATAATTAAAGTCTTGTTTTCAAATTCTGTAAAAAATTGATACAGGTGGTGGGGGTATAAAATGTACTGTAAAAGAAAACTTAGAGTATATGCAGTGATTTCTTTCAGGCTATAATTCTGAGATTTAAGTATTGTTGTGAGAAAAAGTGTTTTTAGAAAGTTTTCTATTGGAATAAATGTTAGTATAGGTTGCACTTTGGAAAGACAGCTGTTTTTCAAACCACGCCTGTTTTGGGGAGATATAAAATATTCATAGACAATTAATTTTGTTTACGTACTGGTTCCCGGATATGATCTCTATGTTTCATCTCATAGAGACATAACTTGGGAATGTTATCAGTAAATATACATATTCATAGTGATCAAGTTGAAGTCTGTGGAAATTCTTAAGTCAAGGTTGGGGTAGTATAGAAATTTAATGTAAGTTTAAACTCTTAGAAGTTCGGGCATATAAACATTGAAAATATGCCGACAGCCCTATATTTTGACCTTTGAAAAATAGTAGTGCATATGAACTTTCCATTCTAGGATATATTTTTTCAAAACTTCATAGTAAAAGTTGTACAGTTTTAGCCGTGAACGGTGTTCCTATGGGAAATTGCATTGTTGATATTTACAGAAATGCAACCTTAAGCTAATGTGAAATGAATATTACTTTTGCTGCTTGAAAGTAGCTTTCAACATGGCATAAAACTGTTTCACATTTTTACATACATTTATATCATGTATATGAATATGATATTTTCATTTTGGTAAAATATTGTATGCTTTCAGGACCAAATAGTTTATGTTTGGGCCCAAAAAATTGCATTTCTTCCGCCATAACATTTCTGATTTGGAATGGGTATTTATCCGTAGGTTCATATGATTTAAAGATATTGTATGATATCCATATATATCAATTTTACAGAGATGTGATGCAGAATCATTTAATGCAAATACTAACCTTAGTAGCAATGGAAAAACCACCAAGTACAAATGCTGAGGACATACGTAATGAAAAGGTTTGTTTCCTTTCCTATTTGGATGTCTTAGTTTAGAAATTTATTTATTCTGTGCTGACTAGGTTATTTATTCTTGGTTTTAGATTTGACAAAAAGTATATATCAACAGAATTTTTTCCTTGAGTACTTAATTTTCTGCATAAAATGAGTTGTAAAAACTCCTACTTAAATTATAAAAAATATATTCTACCTAAACAAAAATTTTTGTACTTCAGGTTAAAGTATTAAAGAGCATACAACCAGTAGATATAAAGGATACAATTTTAGGCCAGTATGTAGGTAAACCTGATGGTAAAGGAGATGAGACGCAAGGTTACCTTGATGATCCTACTGTTCCTAAAGGTAATTGTCACAACTTAGTCTATAATATGAATCAAAGGAGATGTTGGATACAAATCATTGAGAAAACAAAAACAAACCAAATAAAATCTTACCCTTACACATTCTTATTTTGTTAGTCCCAGACTAGAAATCTGTTTTCCTATGGGTTTTTTTTTTCAATGCAAAAATTGCTGAAAGTAGTTGGCAGATATTTTTTTCAGTCTTTAAACTTTACAGTGCTGTGTATTTGAAGTTATGAACCATTGATGCTGACCTTCATACAGATGTAATGTAAACAAGCTGTTTTAGATTTTGATTACCAGTGTTCCAGCTAGGATTTCAAAAGGGCAGGGTTTCAATCCTGAAAAAGGGCATTTAACAGGTGATATGCTTGTATGAAAAGGGCATGTTTTAATAAAGGTAGTAATCAAACATTGTCTTTATTCATTGAATCACTGGTTATATATATACAAGTACAACATGATTAGCCCAAATAAAACTCTATCTGTCTACTTTTTATGCTGAAAAAACTTGACAAGTTTTCAAGGCATTGCTTGTCATAGTTTAGCTTTATATGCAGTATGTTTTGCAGGGTTTCCTGCTACATTCTGTTTCTATAGTCATACAAGTTATACCTGGGAAAGACCCTTTCTGTCTCTGCTGTGCTTAATGGCAATACAGCAGCTGTGCTCAGTAAATGCACAATGTTAGGATATAGTGAACAGTGAAAATTTGTATTAAAAATAAAGAATACAGAAAAAAAAATGACCAAGTCACCCTACCCACCCTGCTACAAACACCCTCTTTAACTTTTCCCATAATTCAAAAGACCCAAACATATAAATTATAAAGCCAGAAGTATGTAGACATATCTTAGAATATCTTAAGTAGGTAACTCAATGCAGGAAAAAATAAAAATGAGTTATCTTTCTTTATTCGGGTGTGCTCCTTCTTTGGAGGATTATACACACAGTACAACAATGGTGGCCGGTTTTGTTATTTTCATATCAAAAGTGAGGGCAGGCAAAGACAAATACGTCTGAATTTGCTAAAAAAATTTACGGAAAACAAGTAAAACGATGTTTTAACAAGTTGATCATGGTTTTTGACTTTCTGTCAATTACGTTTTCTCCATGAGACTACGGTAAACATCGCAAATTGTGTTGTCGTATAAACATTTCTTCATGCTGACTTACCGATTCTTTTTGAATGAATTAATGTTGATGATCATTTATGACCCATCCGATAAGCAGATTACATGTAACAACAGATTATGACACCTGTTGTAACAGTTGATTAGCTTGGGGTCATAAACAAAATCATAAACTTGCCGCAAGGTAAAATTTCGTAATGGCGGATCATAACATTTATAAAGAACAAAAGAAAATACAATCGATCTTCAAAAAGGCAGGGCGCCCTGGAAACTGCAAAAAAGGCACAGGGCGGTACTCGGGAAAGGGCGGGCGGACTGCCCTGTGAAAACGGCCTAGCTGGAACACTGATTACATGTTGTTTATTTTCAGGGTCCGTAACTCCCACTTTTGCTACTGCTGTGTTATATGTGAAAAATGAGAGATGGGATGGTGTACCATTTATACTTAGATGTGGGAAAGGCAAGTATATATATATAATAGAATGATAGTCATCATCAGACAGATTTATGCAAAGATAGACTCAATTCCAACCCTTAAACATCAAACATTTATTTAAACTTAAGATCAAATCTTCACTGTACCCCCATTTATCGACATTACACTTGTCCTTATCCTTGAAAGGCCTTTCAGTTCAAAGAACAAGGATTCCTAAGAAGTAAATACCGGGTAATGTATGAATCCTAGCTTTTACTTTTGAGGATTTAAACATATAAAAAAAGTCTTTATTGATATCATATGAAAAAAACACTTTATAAATTTTGTACATCCAAAGTTCTTATATGGATTTAACTTCATCAGGAATGCTCAGACCTTAATATTTGAAAGACAGGGAAGCTTAAATACACTGCAACGTTAGGAGCTATATCAACAAAAGGACTGAAACAGAAAAGCCAAATTCATCTAGGGTTAATTGTGACTGAAGGATAAATGATTTGATTTGATTTTTGGTGTTTTAACGCCACTTTTAAGCACCGCTTTTGGGCTATTTCGTGGTGGCCAGTTTTTATTGGTGGAGGAAGCCGCAGAAAACCACAAACCTTCGATAGGAAAACTGACAATCCTAGTCACTTAAGATTGGAGTCCAGTGCACCCGCATGAGCGTGGTTCGAACTCACAACCTCAGTGTTGACTGGCTAGTGATTACAGTAGTAACTACTTAGACCACTCGGCCACCGAGGCCCCCAAAGGATAAATGGAAATTATGTGTATCTCAATAATGTAAATACAATTTTTTTTACTGGTACATGATAACGGTATAATAAATGTAGAAAACACTAACTTTTCTTCTTCAGCATTAAACGAAAGAAAAGCAGAAGTACGGATACAATTCAAAGCTGTTGCTGGGGATATATTCCCTGATGGGGAGGTAAAGAGAAATGAACTGGTGATAAGAGTACAGCCAGATGAAGCTGTTTATCTAAAAATGATGGCAAAGTCACCAGGAATGTCTTTCAACTGTGAAGAAACAGAGCTGGATCTCTCTTACTCTTCTAGATACAAGGCAAGTTCTACAGTACATAAATCAAGAGATGTCATCTATAGATGGGAATACTTATTTGCAGTCCTTATAATATGAGAAAATATTAATTCAAATTTAGAATGGAGAAGATTTTCATGAATGTTCAATAATGACACTTCATTCATGAGAGGATAGTTTATTTCTCCAATTGACCTTTAATATCATTGATAGCTATAGATAATTAATACCCGGTACTTTCATTCTTATATCAAGAGAATGTTAGTGAAGGATAGGTCTGTGTGCTGCTGTAAGTACAGAGTTGAATGCTTGATTGTATAACTTCTCCTTGTGAAGATGAATTAGACATCTTAACATGAAAGAATATGATAAAGAAGATATATGAGACAATATACTATAACATGTATAAATTCAGAAACTATTGCGTGCACTTATTATTGCAATATTTGAAGAATGGACAAAAATATGAGTTTAATTATTGCGATTTCAGAAAAATCTGCATACAGATATATGTATGAGATATCAAAATGCAAGTTTTTACTATTATGATACTCATCTTGTCGTATTATACGCAATAATAAAAACCTCACAATAATTTCTGAATTTACAGTACTTTGATATTTGAGGGAAAAATATATATGATCATCGATGGTCACTGTTCAATATATTAAATAAATTCACACCATAATGTACAACATCAAGAATTCTTAATAGATAGATGACAGAAGACTGCATAGAAGTGACTGATTGATACTAGAATAATATAACAAAAACAGTCTGTGAAATAGAATATTTTTAGAAGAAATATACATAGCATTAAAATTTTAATTGCAAAGTTTCATATAGAATTATTTTTAATTGACAGGATCTCAAACTTCCAGATGCCTATGAGAGGTTGATTTTAGATGTATTTTCTGGTATCCAGATAAACTTTGTTCGATCTGATGAATTATACGAAGCCTGGAGAATATTTACTCCATTACTTAACAAGATTGAAACAGAGAAGCCAAAACCTATTACTTATGTCTATGGAAGGTAAGATGTTCTGTTGTTTTGGTGTAATGCTTTGGATGTTTGTGTTTTGAATGTAATTTTACAGATTTAATCAGGTAAAAAATTGTTTGTTTTAAAAGAGTTTGACAGAGAAAATAAATCTCAAGTTTGCAATTTCATACCATATGTTTACAATATTCCCATACTTCTAAGATTGATGACCAAATATTTTTGAATATTTCTGAATATAATTGCATATTGAATTGAATATAAAACAATTGGAGACAGACTTTTTGAAATGTTATAGCACTCACAGACAACGGACTTGATATTGTCTACTAACAAAGGTCCCAAAGATTTTTTAAGATTATATTTGGGATAACATTAAAATTCATCCCAAGTGTGTACAGAATGATTACTTTAAAAAAATGATTAAAAAAGGTTCAGAAATCTAGCCCAACTGATATATTTCTGTTTCTGGAGGGAAAATTGTTAAAGACAACTTTTAATTTTCATTTTAGGTTTTAATATCAAGAATATCATCACAAAACAAACATGTACATTTTATTTGTTACAATATTCAAGCAGTGTTTTTATATTGAAATAGTTTCGTAAATTTAATTCACTAATACACATAACCTTGACATGTTTATCATTATACTAGTTATATATTATAAGATGCAAACTTCATATTCTTCAAACATTTTCTGTTTTCCATGTTACCTTAAATATTATAAAACACTACAACTTTGTTTTCAAATGGAGTACTTACCTCACAATCCTTTAAGAAGCTAACTACTGTTATTTCCAATATTAGCATGAACCTTTTTAAAATGTTTTTTTTTCTTGAAAAAAATATCATTTATTAGCATGTGGTTTTGTTAACCGTCATTGTGTTGTATCCTTATATTTACTCAGTAGCAATTCACCTTTTCCCCATGTTTTCAGAATCTAATGAATTCTGGGTAATATTTTCAATAGTTTATACCAAACTGTAGTGATTGGTTAACAATGTCCTTTACCATGGATATTTAACCAATGACATCACACAGAGAGATTTAGATTCTGAAAAGGCAAATTACATGATCTGTTTTTCTTCTTAACTGAACCACTATATAGTTCACTGCTTACTCACAAAAGATAAAATTTACATGAACAAAAGGAGAAAAATGTGAAATGCTATGTTCTTTCACTTTCTCAGAATAAAACATCTGTTTATACTTATTTAAGGATGTACTTAGGTGAAATTAAAAAAATCTAGAATTTGAAATTGATACTATAAGTCGGAAGAGCATTAATTAAGTAACAAAATAAGCTAAAAATATTGATAGGTTATGGAGCTCCTTTTTGAGATATTTGATTTTTTTAAAATGACAGGAAAAGGCTGACTAGGATTTTACCTTATATTTGCATTGGTATTATTTGGGTCTCAAATCGAAAGAAACAAAATCTAAAATCTGCTTAAATTTTGGTAAATGACCTTTTATGAGCTATTGAAGTCTTATATTATGAAAAGAAAAATGGGTGTTATGGGGCAAAATATTTTACCCTGTATTGAAGGAAAAAAACCAAGGAGTCCAAACAACTGACACAAATTCCTAAACCTCACCTAAGTACATCCTTAATGATATATGAATTTTTGGATTTTACACCAAATTGGTATTTGATCTACCGGTACTGTGGATTCGTTTATTTGTCGTTGGTACCAATTTTCGTGGCTTGAGGAAAAACTGTATTTTGGGGTTATTTGATTTTTATGATTTAGCCAAAGTCTACATGCAAGCCTATATAAAATTTGTACTTCCCTTTGAACATTTAAATTTTGGTTTACCCATACCTACGAAATCCACAAAAATTAGTATCCCAGAAATACTAACGAATCCACAGTATTTAAAATATAATGTACATGGAATAAACAAATACTGATCAACTGTTTGTGGCTATAGCATTGAACAATTGTACTAGTGGTCAGTTAATGTACTGTGAAAGTCCTTTTATTCGTGGGTATCAATTTTCGTGTTTCGAGCAAAAATTACATGTTCATGGGTACTTAACTTCGTGGATTTCAGTTTTCTGAGAGAAAAAATCGAGTGAAAAATTTGAAGCCATCAGAAGCAAAGATTCTTTAAAATAATCATATGTTGTTTTATAATGATTTGTGGGACATTCCAAAATAATGTTTAACTTCCTTGTTTCATTACTGAGAACATTCATCAATTTTTGTCGAAAAAGCGAGACATAGCGATCCTACATTCCGTCGTCGGCGTCCACAAATATTCACTCTGTGGTTAAAGTTTTTGAAATTTTAATAACTTTCTTAAACTATCCTGGATTTCTACCAAACTTGGACAGAAGCTTGTTTATGATCATAAGATAATATCCAAAAGTAAATTTTGTAAAAAAAATTCCATTTTTTCCGTATTTTACTTATAAATGGACTTAGTTTTTCTGCCAGTTAACATTACATTCACTCTGTGGTTAAAGTTTTAAAATTTTAATAACTTTCTTAAACTATCTTTGATTTGTACCAAACTTGGACAGAAGCTTGTTTATGAATAAAAGCTAGTAACTAGAAGGAAATTTTGTTAAAATGTTGTTCCATTTTTTCCGTATTTTACTTATAAGTCCATAAATGGACTTCGTTTTTCTTCCAGTTAACATTACATACGGTCTGCAATTTAAGTTTTTAAAACATTTATTAGATTCATAAACTATCCTGGATTTTTACCAAACTTGGACAGAAGCTACTTACAATCAAAAGATAGTATAGAGAGGAATATTTTTATTAATGTTTTTCCTCATTTTTGTTGAGCCTGCGATTAACAGCAAAAGTAGGCGAGACACTGGGTTCTGCGGAACCCTTACGAATTTTTAATAAAATAATTGCTTTCAGAAATAACCTGATTCATGTATGCTTACAAATGGTCTCGATTGAAGGAAATTGCAAAGTAAACATTTTAATTGTTGCACACATGTAATCAGAAGTGATGACACTAATTAACCTGATATCGAATGATCAACAGATTAACGATCATCAGAGGTGTTAATTGGGCCATAAACATGTCACTTAAAGACAACAGCTACATAAAAAATGCTACAAATGTACTTTGAAGTGTAGAATATATTTTTATGAAATAAAAAAGCAAACCCAATATGAAATTATTTTTTATCGTATGAGAATTATGAGGAAACAAAATGAACACTTCATCATTGGATATCATGACCTGAAGATTGACTTTGAATTTATGGGAATTAAAAGGTTAAAGGTTGTACAGTTTAAATTTTTTAGGTAAAATCCTGTCTGAAGTTGTATATAGAGTTCATAGTGCGTTTGCTGATATTCGATGTATTCCCTAGATCATGTGCCCGTAACCATGTAGTCACACCTACATGGGGATCTTTCTATGTCTTAATTTGGACAACATTTGTATTATTTCGTTGGACACTTAAATTCGTGGACAAAGCCATCCACGAAAACCACGAAAATTGGTACCCTACGAATAAAAGTACTTTCACAATATCTCAATATGTGTGTTGTTGTATGTTGTATATATAATCCTTGTATTTCTTGGTGTGGGTTTTATATTTGGTTTGGTTGTTGTAAGTGTAGTGTTTTCTGTGTGTCCTTTCAGTCGTGGACCTAAAGAATCTGATGAATTCATGGCAGATAGGGATTTCGAGTACACTGGGACATACAGATGGACAGAGTCTAAAGAGACTAAAGCAGGCTTATAAATCGTTTTTGTTACTTTCCTGAATAATGAGAATAGAACTATATTTTTTATAGACTTCTACAAATTGTGATATGTTATTTTCTTTTCTTTTTACCTTTTGTTTAAAATGAGCATGAAGACATGGCAGGGCTTTTTCTTAGCATAATATTCTTCTTTCATTTTGAAATTTTAATTGTTTCTTCATACATGTGAATTTGTTTTGAAAAAAAAAAAAAACATTGTTCAGAAACCAATGCATTATTAAACCTAAGAAATGGCTTATTATTCAGGGCTTTCAGAAAATACTTAAAATTTCACACTTTATCAAAATTTCTTTTCAATACAAATCACCATATAGTAGGGAGTAGGAGCACTTATCAAAAAGTAGAATACATTTATATAAACAGAACAGTTGAAAAACAATTTATCTGATATTTAGTTGTATCATATTTCACATATTTATTCAAATAGTTTTACTTCTAATGGTGCTGTAATAAAGATTTATATACAATTAACTGTAGCATAGTTACCTGAGGTTTACTAATTGTCTTTTGTACATTAAAAAATTCTACTAATTTCCAACTTTCTAACACTAAAGAGAAAAGACAATTTTGACATTGTTGAAACTAACTTTTAGAAGTTTTCTCTCTAGAAATGTTAACTTCAAAGGATTTCTAATGTATTCATGAGGATCTATACATGTAAACCTTCATTCTGGAAGTATGAATCTCAAGATATTAAGATATATAACGCTGAGACAGCTTGATGGATGAGTACGGTAACTGTTGAGGTAATCAGTGAGACAGCATGGATGGATGAGCATGATAACTGTTGAGATCAATGAGATGGAGTGAGCATGATAACTGTTGAGGTAGTCAATGAGACAGCATGGATGGATGAGCACGATAACTGTTGAGGTAGTCAATGAGACAGCGTGGATGGATGAGTATGATAACTGTTGAGGTAGTCAATGAGACAGCGTGGATGGATGAGCACGATAACTGTTGAGGTAGTCAATGAGACAGTGTGGATGGATGAGTATGATAACTGTTGAGGTAACAGCGTGGATGGATGAGCACGATAACTGTTGAGGTAGTCAATGAGACAGCGTGGATGGATGAGCACGATAACTGTTGAGGTAGTCTATGAGAAAGCAACTCAATGATAAAAAGACCTCTAAAGGGCAACATACAGTCTTCAAAAATAGACAGGTGTCTATAAAATATATTGAGCTCTAAATCTTAGTAAGTTTCAAAAGTACTATCAAATATCTGCCACAACAAGGAATTTTCCAAATTACAAAAAATCATAAAGTTATAGTATTAGACAACCATTACAGGTGCATGAATATGTTGGAGGGTCAGATAACTTTGTGTTTATTTCAACCAGCAACCCTTTAATCTGTGTCAGTGGACTAACAAGGGTCTTCTTTACTGAAATGGAATTGCAAATAATTCTGGCTTCAAAGATGGGAATTTTAGAAAAATATTGAGATAGGACTTCAAAATATTTTTATGTTCCACTTTCAATAGCAGGGGCATTATGTTTTCCTGTCTGTGCATCCGCCCATTGGTCTATCTGTTCCTTCGTTCGTCTGTTTACCATGAAGTTGAGGTCACATCTTCTAGAATTTTAGTACACATGTTTATACTTAACTTACAAGGAAAAATTAGTATTGTAGATTTACTGATCTATTATGTACTAATATTTTATGACATTATAAATTTCTGTGATTTGTTTCTGTTAACTTTTCATTAATCATTAATAAATATATGTACTTACAAAGTATTTTTGACATATTAATGACAAAAACACATAGATACTTATTGACTACTGGAAAGCTAGATAGGTGATACCCCAAATCTAGGAGTGAAGGTTTCATTGTATTCACCTTGTCCATCTGTTACTAAAGTAATCTGTCTATTCGTCTGTTCCTCCTTTTGTCCAAGAAATATTTTTTTCACACTTTTCTCAAGTAGCGTTCAAGAGCTATGCCTCTTACTTTCCTTAACAGTAAGGTTTTCTAAAGTTTGTGGGTGATAAAGATAATTCTGTTTGAACAAATCTATTTAAGGAATGACTGTAATATTTTGCTGTC
This sequence comes from Mytilus coruscus, assembly GCA_017311375.1. Classification (NCBI taxonomy): domain Eukaryota; kingdom Metazoa; phylum Mollusca; class Bivalvia; order Mytilida; family Mytilidae; genus Mytilus; species Mytilus coruscus. Next base: position 65,391,173 of record CM029595.1, read on the forward strand.
TATGAAGAAATAACATCAAAATGTGGTGCACACTGAATAACCCGCATAGCTAAATTCCATTTAAACCGCGTAAACCATGAAAAAACGTTGATGACATCACGGTCACATGACAAAATTATGTCAATGAGCTGATAAACAAAACAACGCCAGCCAATCAGAAGACGCGTTACATCAATAATTAAATTATTAAAACTTCAACACATTGTTCAATTTGAAGGTTTCAACATTTACTGTTCAATGGTCATGCCCTTATAGTTACCTTAAGAATTGATATTTTTGTCTCGCCTTGACGGAGTCAAAAAGCGAGACATAGGTATGCTGTTTCCAGCGGCAGCGGCGTCAACAATATATTATTTTGTGATTAGGTCTAGTTTATGGTGAACCACTAGTGGTAGGTCAATGAAATTAGGTATGCAGTTTTATTAGCATTGGCACATCTCATATCCATGGAGATTATTTGGCCCTGCCCCCTCAGTCATGGTCTATTGACTTTGAAACTTTTGCTTAGTTTACATGTATTAGTTTGTGATTAGGTCAGTTTATGGGGAACTACTAGTGGTAGGTCAATGATATTTGGTATGCAGTTGCATAAGCACTGGCATATCTCATTTCCATGGAGGGCCCTGCCCCTCAGTCATGGTCTATTGACTTTGAAACTTTTGCTTAGTTTACATGTACATTGTATTAGTTTGTGATTAGGTCAGTTTATGGGGAACTACTAGTGGTAGGTCAATGATATTTGGTATGCAGTTGTATAAGCATTGGCATATCTCATTTCCATGGAGATTATTTGGCCCCGCCCCCTCAGTCATGGTCTATTGACTTTGAAACTTTTGCTTAGTTTTCATGTATTAGTTTGTGATTAGGTCAGTTTAAGGGGAACCGTTAGTGGTAGGTCAACATTTGCATTATCAAAATAACAAATAGGCGAGACATATCTCTGTGTTAACAGTTTATTTTGTTTCTGGATAATAATTGAGTACCAATTGATCAAATCTTTTGAACACAATGTCATTGATTCATGTTTAATTTTGTTGGTTTTAACATTTACCTTTCTAGAGTTTTGACCTTTAGTTACATAAAAACATATTTTTTTTTTACTTTATTTCTGGATGAAAATTAAAGTTCTACTTGACCAAATCTTGAAATTTGAACACAATGGCTTGGATCATAAAATACAGGTCAAGTTTGATTTTGACGGTTTAAAAATTTACAGTTTCAGAATTATTCCCCTTAGTTACCTTAAAGCTTTGAATTTTTGTTCGTTGGTAATGAATTTTTCTTATTACAAATATTATTTAGATTTTGACACAATACTATGAAAAAAATGTAAAATAACAAAAATACCGAACTCAAGGAAAATTCAAATCGGAAAGTCCCTTATCAAATGGCATAATCAAAAGCTCAAACACATCAAACAAATTGAAAACAACTGTCATATTCCTGACTTGGTACAGGCATTTCCTTATGTAGAAAATGGTGGATTAAACCTATGAATCATCATTTGAATTTTGATACATGTATTGTCTTTTACTGTTTAATAGTTTTTCTGCAATTTTGATCACTAGATGACTGAATTCTAGTTGTTTTTGTATACTGTATAATTGAAAAGAGATTCATGGTACATCAATGAGACAGCAACCCAATGCCTAAAATAACCAAATGACATCTACAGGGCAACATAGTCTTCTTTATAGACTGGTGCCTATACAATATGTCAAGTTCTAAATTGTAATGATTCCCCAGTAAGAATAGTTTAAACCAAAACTATCAAACATCTGCCATTAACACACAATTATCAAAATAACATAAAACACTAAGATTTAACATATGACGAATACTGATGAGGTTGCTGACTTGGGACACACACATGAAAAATAGAAAAACAAGAGAAACACGTTAGTATTGCTTTTAAATATAGAGTGATTGAATGACAACAGTATAATTAAAACTTCTATCAATGAGTCTATTTGAGCCAAGGAGACAGATTTAAGGACAATTCTTAAATTCGTAAGCTTATAAACAATATTAGGGTTACAAGCTGGAATTAAAATACTTCTTTTTATTTAATTCCTATCAAATGAAATCCTATAATTCATTGCAAACATTTGCATTTTGAACCAACTGGGAAATATGCACATAATCTTTATTGTCCCCTGTATAACTGGTTGCTGGGGACATAGAAATACCGGGCATCCGTCCGGCCGGCCTTGTTAGCACTCTCACGTGTACAATTCTTGCCAGATTTTTATTAAACTTATATTATAGGTTTATATCAGCAATGTCTTGGACAACTTTGAAAGTCAGTGCCGATCAATTATTTTTAAAAGATTATGCTCCTTGGAAACATTAATTTATATGGAAAATTGCATCCTTAGCCCTCTCGTTTGTATAATTCTTGCCAGCTTTTTATGAAACTTTTATCATAAGTTTATATTAGCAATGTCTTGGACGAGTTCGAAAATCAGTGCCAATCAATTATTTTTAAAAGATAATGCCCCTTGGAAACATTAATTTATATGGAAAATTGCATCGTTAGCCCTCTCATTTGTACAATTCTTCCCAGATTTTTATGAAACTTATATCATAGGTTTATATCAGCAATGTCTTTAACGAGTTCGAAAATCAGTGCCGATCAATTATTCTTTAAGGAGTTATGTCCTTTGGAAACATTAGTTATATGGAAAATTGCTTTGTTAGTGCTCTCATGTGCACAATTCTTGCAAGAATTTTATGAAACTTAAATCATAGGTTTATATCATCAATGGCTTTGACAAGTTTGAAAATCAGTGCTAATCGATAATTATTAAAAGAGTTATGCACCTTGGAAATTTTAATTATATGGAAAATTGCCTTATGAGCTCTCTAATGTGTACAATTCTTGTCAGATTTTTATGAAATTTATATTATAGGTTTATATCATCAGTGTCTTTGACGAGTTAAAAAATCAGTGCAATCAATTATTTTTAAAAGAGTTATGCCTCTTGGAAATATTGATTATATGGAAAATTGCATTGTCAGCACTCTCATGTATACAATTATTGCCAGAATTTTATGAAACTTATATCATAGGTTTATTTCAGCAATGTCTTTGACACATTCGAAAATAAGTGCTGATTAAATAGTTTTAAAGAGTTATGCCCCTTAGAAATATTAGTTATAATGGAAATCACATTGCATTTGCTCTAAAGCCTTCATTTCTCTAAGATATTACCTTAACTAGTAATAAAAAGTTTTAAAGAACAAAAAAAAGTGCTTTTTATGCCCCCACGACAAAATGTCAAGGGGCATATTAATTTACCCCTGTCCTTCCGTCAGTTTTAGAGGTACAACTTTAATATTTTGTATGATGTTCATACACATAATGAAGGTGTGCATGGCCACAGGATTTTTATTTTTTTCAAATATTCTGAAAATGACAGGTAGTTGGACTTAGTCATTTTTTAGGTACTAGCTGCATAAAGAGAATAAGAGATCATGGTTTGTCTGGCTATCTCCTCCTACAGTTTTGGCGATACAGCTTTAATATTTTGTAGGATGTTCAAACACATAATGGAGGTGTGCATGGCCACAGGATTTTGATTTTTTTCCAAATATTCTGAAAATGACAGGTAGTTGGACTTAGTCATTTTTTTGGTCAGAATTTGTGTCTTACAGACAGTGTAACGTAACAATTTCAAGTTGTATGCCAACATCACTGTTTGTCAAATCTAAAATATGTGGAACTATACTCATGCATATGGCAGAGAAGAAAAAAAGGGGGGGGGGGGCATTGTCCATCTCTAGTTTTAGTTATTGCCCTTGTACCTTGGATAGATAAAATATGTGCAATGTGGGGGACATAGGAACTCTATTCTTTTATTTGTTGTAAACCAATTGGCATAGTGTCAAGGGTCGGGGGAACTCATGGATATAAATGTTCAATGAAAAAACATCCATCTTCAGTTTTCAATGACACATTTAAACTAGACAGTAAGGTTTTACTGAGGGTCTGGACAGCATGACCGTTTGTTGGTAGTTGAATATTAATGTAAAATGTAACTGACTCATGTTCAAATTGATGGTACTTCAAGAGATACCTATCACTGTGGAGATTTGTGTAAATGATCCTATGTAAACTCTTGGAATAAGTTGGAAGGAAAAACACACTGCTGTTCTAATTTTAGGATACAAAATACCAAACAGTAGATATTTAGAAACATTGCTTATAATAGAACCAGCAATCATTCAGCTTAACTATGTCAATTTTTTTTTGTATCCCTAATCCAAAAATTTAAATTTTCCATGAAATGTTTATTTTTCTCAACAAATATTGGTGAAGCTATTTGGCAATGGATCTATGGTATATTAGCCATTACATCCAATGTAAAGAGACTCATAATTTTGTAATGGCAGAGCATCAAATTCCAGTTATGCCTGGGTGCAATACACCTGGGCTATTTATGATTATCATGGTAAAGCATGATAGTTAGGTGAGCAATCCAGACTTATTGAATCTTAAAATTTGTCCTAAAGATCCTTTGTTGTATTCCTATAAGGTCCTGATTTAATGTTCATGTAGTTTCATGACAAATTCTTTTTAAGGTCTTTAACCAATATACATCTACCTCATTGGGAAACTAGAGGCCTTGGTGGCCGAGTAGTCAAACTACTGTATCACTAGCCTGTCAACACTGAGGTTGTGAGTTGGAATCCAGCACATGGCAGGGGCTTTCGACTCCAATGTTAATTGACTAAGATTGTCAGTTTTCCTTCCAAAGGTGGGTGGTTCTCTACTGGCACTCTGGCTTCCTCCACCAATAAAAACTGACTGCCCCAAAATAGCTCAATAGTGTTGAAAGTGGCATTAAACACCAATCAATCAATCAATCAATCATTGGGAAACCTTGATATCATAGTTAAGTAATTTCTCTTTTTTTGGTTATTTGAACCCCTTTTGCTGTATGAGACGCTGTTATTTAGTTTTAACAGGTTTACAAAAGCTACAGCTATTTTGTTTGTAGACTAAGATTTTTTATTCATTTATTTCATGCAAATATGAACATATTTTCAAAGTGTTTTAATTTTTCAGTCGTGGTCCAAAGGAAAGTGATAAACTCTGTCATGACAGGGATTTTATATACACTGGGACATACAAATGGAGTAAGCCAGAACCTGCTGGCAAATTGTAACTGAATGGAACAAAGTTTGAAATGACAGTACTTATTACTGTAGAGGCAGCAATGAAGATTTGTAACGATTCTAGATTCACAGGGTATCATACTGTGATATAAATTATTCAGAATCTTTATTAAAGAATACATTCAAAACTGTATATAAAGAACAGTAATGTTTAGTTATAACCAAGTGTGTGTAAAACAAAGGTTGAAATATGTAAACTTCACAATTATCTGCCGTTACTCACTAGTAAAACATTTTTTAATGCCAAACTCACTAGAGAAAATGTTTTAATGAAACATTAATTGAAATTGTTCTAACGATATTATATAACCTTGAAATAATATGCCTTTAAGAAGTTTTTCAGTCAGTTCAGAATGATTCAAAGTGCTATTTTTATAATAATTAAAAGTGCTATTTTCATAATTAAAACATACATTAAACAGAAAGTGCTTTATGTAAGTCAATAGTAATGGCAGATGAAACAAGGTATATATCTATTCAACTAAGAACTTAAATTCCAAGTCCTAAGGTTCTTTTAATTATTTTAACTTTTAAATTACTTTATAATACTAAAAATATGTATTATTACACGAATTTGGTTTAAATTGTCAAATATAGTAGCGTTTCATGAAACTTGTCATTAAATGTCATCATTTATGAGAAGAATAAGTCTGAAACTACAACTAAGTTAGATAACTCAAAGCAATAAAGGGAGATAACTAATACAGTCTTATATAATTATAAAGTAGCTTGGTTGAGAGTTAATAAAGATTTTTTTTTTACTTGACTGTTGGCACATTGAGACAAGACATTCTAATGATTGTTATATTTTCAGACTTTTAACTTCAACTTTAAATGAACAAACTTTGTTTCAATTGCCAAACTTGAATCTCAGCTTGTTTTTTAACCTTTGAAATTTTTTTTTTTTCACCAGCCAAAAAATTGTATGAGATTTGTTTATATATATTTATACAAACTTTGTTGCAGTGTTTCCTGTTACATATATAATTTGTTTCTATGAAATGTACAATTGATATATTATATGTTTTTATACTGAATGTAACGTTAACTTTAAATTAGTTTAAACTACAATGTATTTTAAACAATGAACATATAATGGATTGCAAAAACATGGGGATTTAAAAGATAAAAGTTAATAAGATAACTAAAAGGTTTGCTGAAGTTATCGCTATGTCTGTTAGATGATTATTTTTCATCTTTTTTTAAATAAGATTTAAGAAATCAACTTTTACTGTACAATTTAAAATTGACTGTTGAGAAGAAATATAATTTTGCCTTGTTACCTGTCCATAGTGTGACAGGCAATATAAAGAGCCTGCTGATTAGAATATATCTGTCCAATTCTATTTAACTTTAGATATATATTACACAATGTATTCATTTTGAATAACTATGCCTGTAAATTATGTCCTTTGAATATTCTGTTTTTTAATTAAGCACAAAGGGCAGCAGGAAATACACCACTAATATTGCATGGATTTTAATTTGAATAATTTATATTTATGTAACTATTCTTAACATTTTTCATGTGATATTTTATGTCTGTTTTTTTTTACATGAATGCACTGGTTTTGCATTATTTTGTAAGATTTTGCCATCCTAAGTCATCCTTTGTCAATCTTTCAAGGGCCTCAGTGGCTGAGTGGTCTAAGTAGTCCAACTACTATATCACAAACCTGTCAACAGGTTGTGTCAGTTCAAATCCCACACATAGCAAATGCTCTCGACTCATATCTTATAGGACTAGGATTGTCAGTTTTCCTACCGAAGGTCGTGGTTCTCTCCGGGCACTCCGGCTTTCTCCACCAATATAAGCTGACCGCTATGAAATAGCACAATAGTGCAGAAAGTGGCAATAAACACCAATCAATCAATCCTTCAATCTGTTCATATGGAACAGTTATTCTCTCTTTCTAATTATGACTATGAAGTAAACAAGTCAAGACTTGGTTGATCAGTTTAGGAATATATAAGGCAGTTACTTGTCTTTTTTATGTAGGGACATACCCTATAATGTTGTACAAAAATGTATATTTGTTTAGATTGTCTATTGTTTTAGTTGTTGTTTGACCACAAAAGGTTTTGTAGATTTAAATTCTAGAATATGATATTAAATAATGATAATACTGGTTCATTTGTTTGATTGGTTAACACTGCTGGTATCAGGAGATTGGAACCAGCAGATACATTTCCATTTGACATACCTCATGTCCATTTGCCTGTTCAGAACCTTGTCAATTGTCTTAATATACCTTAATGCGTTTCTCATTTTGGGAGCAAGTGTGGTTTTCAGATCTTTGATAATGTTTGTTAAATTCATTCATAACTGTTTTTGACCCAAAGTAATGAAGAGGTTGATATATTGGATAATAACCTATCAATTGTTGAAAGCAGTATTTTGATCTGTAGATGGTTTCGATATTTTTGGTGTTGTTGGGTTTTTGACACATTAATGAATACCTTTCATTTCTTGATTCATTTTCCTTTTGTCTTATTAAAAAGGTTTAAAACACACTGTATTCTTAAAACTATTGTGCCATCATTAACAGTAAGCCAAGCAGAAGTAACAAACAATTCTCATTTCTTTTTCTCTTAGAAAGATCATTGAGAGGATGTTATGAATTTTGATTCACATCTCTAATAGCTTGGAAACTCCATAAAGGTCCTCATATGATCCTCCCCAATCACATGGCAAACATGGCTAACTACCTTTTTGATGTGTCGAGACAGACTTTGGCAAGCTACTAGTGTTTAATTGTTCTTTAGAATTACAGAGTTATTAGTACATGTATTAGTATTAGTAGTAACTGTGATATTGTTGTTTCTATTTTTTTTTTAGTTTTATTTAATATGTTTATTACCTAATTTGAACCAAAAACATGCAGCATTATTTATTATTTATTCATTATTTTAAAGGTTGAAACAATGGTTTTAAGTGACTTGCAACTGGTATCCTCTTATAACAGTAGATTTTTTTTGTGTGTGTCTGATTTTACTTACACAATGTACTCTGTTGTATGTATGTGAAGAGCTCATCTAGAACAATTTTACTAATTTCAGCTTCACATATTTCTATGACAGACATTTTTCCTACTAAGACTAAAGAAAAAGGTATAATAAGGCCACTACTTTTCCCCATGAATATAAAAATTACAAATTACATTTGATTTATTGAGTATTAGCCTTCAGATGTTTATAAGACATTAGTCTGTTTCAGACCTGTTTAACAGTAACATATATGAAGTTTGTTTTACATAATTCTTTAGGCTTTTAAACTTTTTGCATTTAATTAAGGAAAATTGCAAATGTAGCAGTTAGAGACATAATTATTAATGTTTTTAAAAGTATGAGCAATACCCAAACCAAATTACATACTTGCAGTATGCTTGTCACACACAAGCTTGTAGTAAGCATGCTGCTAGCTGCAACCAGGTTGATGATTGCAGAATGTCAACCTGCAAACATATTGATAGTAAGACCCCAACCTGCAGTTACCAGTAAACAGTTATCAGTCTGCAATCAAACTGTGACCACCTTTCAGTTAAACTATGACCAACCTGCAATCAAACGGCAACCACCTTTCAATTAAACCATGACCAACTGCAATCAAACCATCATCAACTGGCAATCAAATTATATTGTTGCTTGCTTTCCAAAACTTTTTGTGAAGTTCCTATCCTGGCAAATCGATTGCATTCTACGGCTCTTGCAAAACATGGTTGCAGCAAACATGCTGCATACTTTTTAATGCTGGTGCATGTTTTTTTGTTGTTGCCAAAACCTATATGTCAATTATGATGCTCTTTTATAACAATCATGCACGTTTCTTCTTTTAAAGTGACAAGATTACAGCATCCTGTCTATTTATCAATGATATTAACATATTCTTGATAAAAGGACGAAAGACTTTAAACATTTAAGCAATTTAATGGCTTTTATTATAACAACTCTAAATGACTTATTTTGTTTAAAGACTGCAAAAAAAAAAAATACTACTAAAGAATAAACTTATCAGTATTCAAAAAAGCTATAATTTTCATAGATGTCTTACATTTGATTTTTTCATCCGATTCAGGTTTGATTTTACAGTAATATTTACTGCTTGCTTGATGTTTTGTTTTTGCCTATTTTTGAGTTGACATTTGTTTACAAGTTTGTATTTTGAACAGTTCATCCATTATTTACATTTATTCTCATAGCAGAAAATATCATTCCATGTGATAAAAATATTTTTCCACTATATTATTATTAAATCATATTTATAATAAGTAGTAAGTCTCAGTTATGTTATAATTTTGGATTTTATTGTTGTACAATATATACATAAATTATATCATTATATAGACAGAGTACCATTATTTGTAATTTTGCTTAATCAAGCAACTACCAATGAAATCGAAGTATTGAAATTTAAGCTATTTGGGAAGAAGATATTTCAGAGTGAGGGGTGAAAGTCAACATAAAAATTTTGTAAATGATAAAGAAAAAAAAACAAACAAACAAACAAACCAAAAAGTTATTGCAGTGATTCAAGTAAACAATTTTGTAGATTTCACTTGATTTAATGTTGATGAATTTATACTAGAGGGCCTTGGGTTTACAGAATAGAAAATAATGAGCAAAAAGTGCAGAATAATTATGGCTAAGAAAATAAAGAACAGGGAAAAATAGGCAAAAAATAAAAATAGAAAATATAAGGCCCAAAAAAATATAGAATAGAGAATAATGGGCAAAAAAAAATTAAAAATAGAGAAAAATGGTTTAGAATAATAAAGAATAAAGAAATGAAGGACCCCCATCCAGACCTTCATACTAGAGATCCAAGTTTGTCATAGTCAGGACCATTTTTGCATTATTCTCTGCTTGTAAAAGTTAGTCTGTTAACAGTAAATCAATGAATAAATATCAAAACCATTAAATTTTGCTATTAGATAAACTGTGATTATGCACAATCAGCACAATGAAACAACTGAAGGCATAGCAGGGTAATATATACAGTAAGTATTCATATAGAGCTTTATTTTTTATATAATTTATTCAACTAGATTGAGATTGTAAAATATGTCTTATTTTGATTTTGTATATTTGGAAGAATTTAAACAAAGCATAATGGAAAAATGTGATTTTGAACTTTTCATGGTAAGAAAAAATCTGTGAAAATGCTAAACCAGCAAATCACAGACACCTTTGGTAACATCTGAAGGCTTTTGATAAGTTTTGTGTTATAGTAAATGTGAATATTTACCATAAGATATGTGATTCCCCTTCCTTGCATTCTCATCAGTTAATTTAATAATACTATGTCATTGACTCTTGAGACAGCCCTGAGCAACCTTAGCATGTTCAGACACATTTTTTGCACTGTTGGGATTTTTTGTAATTTTGTCTCATTTTCAGATTCAAGTGTTACACCAATTTACACAAATGTTGACCACTGTTACTCCATAATTTTGTATGATTAATAATATATTTCAATTTTATAACAGTTATATATTTTGTTTTTGAACACCTGGCTTCCAACTGTTGAATTGATTATTATTATATTTGTTTCTTCATATACAATGTACTTGTAGTTTCTGTTGTTAAGAAGTCTACTTATTTCTATTATCAACAATTAACAATAAATAGATTTTCATTACATTTCTTCTTTTGTCTTTTTTCAAACAGAAATAAACTTGAGGCTCTAAAAAGCCTGTGTCGCTCACCTGCATCTTCAACAATTTCTACTTTTTTGTAAAAATATCATTAAAAGGGAATAACAGTATTAAGAGTTAACTGCAATTTCAGTCATGTAGAGGTATTTGTAGATCTTATCCTGTGGATCAATTTTCTTTTTAAAGCTTCTATTTATCTATTATAGTTTTCAAGATAATGGAAAAAAAACACCCCAAAAAATGGTAAAACTATCATTAAAGGGCAATAACTCAAATAAAGAGTTGACTGAAGATTTCTACCATGATGGATGGCTTATTTATAGATCTTGTCTTGCAGATCATTTTTGCTTTTTAAAGTTTCGATCTGTCTTATAGTTTTCAAGATAAAAGGCAAAATGAAAAATTGGGAAAAATCATCACTTAAGGGCAATAACTTCAATAAGGAGTCAAACCAACAACTACGGTCGTCTGACTTATTTGTAGATTTTGTCTTGCTGATCATTTTTGTTATTTATTAAAGTTTCTATCTATTATAATTTTTCGAGATAATGGGCAAAAATGAAAAAAAAATGGTAAAATTTGTTTTTAAAGGGCAATAACTCCTATAAGAAGTGGTCTGACAGTTTTGATGTTATAGACAGATTTTCTCTATCGTTAACAGTTTTCAAGATAATAATTAAACATTGTATTTAAACCCTATGTTCTATTTTTAGCCATGTCGATCATGTTTGTTTGTTGGCAGGCAGGGTCATCAGACACACTTTTTACACTTAGATACTCCAATGATGATTGTGGTCAAGTAATTTCAGAGGAGAAGATTTTTGTAAAGTTAACGGATGGCAACGGACGCCCAATGATGAGAAAAGCTCTGCAGGACGCAGCTTGATATGACCACTGAGGTCACACCTTGAACAGCTGGGGCAAGTATGGACACAGCATTCGAGCTTGATACGGCTTTGAATTTGGATAGTGATTGAATTTTGACACAGCATAGGTTTCTGACACAGAATGAATGTTGTCTAAGAACTTAAAATTTGAAATTTACCTATTATGGTCCAATATAAAAAATCTCAATACATGGTTAAGATTTAGCATATCAAAGAACCCCAAGAATTGATTTTTTGATGAAATCAAATAAAGTTTAATTTTAGATCCTTTGGACCTGAATGTGGACCAATTTGATAACCGGGCCCAACATCAAAAAATTTAAATACACAATTAGATTCAGCATATCAAAGAACCCCATATATTCATTTTTGTTGAAATCAAACAAAGTTTAATTTTGGACCAACTTGAAAACTGGGCCCAAAATCAAAAATCTAAATATAAGTTTATTTTCAAGATATCAAAGAACCACAAGAATTCAATTTTTGTGAAATAAAACTAAAGACCCTTTGGACCTCAATGTGGACCAATTTAAAAACAAGGCCCAAAATCAAAAATCTGAATACATGATTAGATTCAGCATGTTAAAGAACATCAAGAATTCAAAACTTTGCTCTCCACCTGTTGCAGTTTATTAAATATTCTGACCAGATTGCAATTTTTTTTATCAAATCAAACTGTTCAACTGGTCAGAAATATTAACAAACTAACAAACTGCTGCAGAAAAACACAGTCAAGTGGTGAAAGTGCAAGGTGATATAATAAAGCATACTTACAATCATAAAAGAATTTAATTCCACTTCATTGATATAATGATAAAATGTTCCGCTGGGCGCAGCTTGATACGACCGCAGAGGTCGAACCCTGAACAGTTGGGGCAAGTATGAACACAACATTCAAGCTTGATACAGCTCTGAATTTGGATTGTGATTAAATATTTGACACAGCATAGGTTTCTGACACAGAATGAATGTGGTCTAAGAACTTAAAAATTTTTAATTTACCTATTATGGTCCAATATCCAAAATCTAAATACATGGTTAGATTCAGCATATCAAAGAATTCAAAGAATTCAATTTTTGATGAAATCAAACAAAAATTTAATTTTGGACCCTTTTGACCTCAATGTGGACCAATTTGATAACGGGGCCCGAAAATCAAAAATCTAAATACATGATTAGATTCAGCATATCAAAGAACCCCATATATTCAATTTTTGTTGGAATCAAACAAAGTTTAATTTTGGACCCCAATTTGGACCAACTTGAAAACTGGGCCCTTCCCCAAACTCAATCCCAGCCTTCCCTTTGTGGTATGGTACCTTGCAGTACAATTTCAGAGAGATCCATACACTTGAACACAAGTTATTGTCTGATAACTAGAAAAATGCTTATTTTTGGCTTATTTTTGGCCCCTTATTCCTAAACGTTTTGGGCAATTACCCCCAAACTCAATCCTGCTTTCCCTTTGTGATATGGAACCTTGTAGTACAATTTCAGAAAGATCCATACACTTACACACAAGTTATTGTCATGAAACTCTTTTTTGGCCCATAATTCATAAAATTTTGAGCAATAAAAATCAATCCCAGCATTCCTTTGTGATAAAGAACCTTGTTGTACAATGTCAATCCATACACTAACACACAAGTAATTGTCTGAAAGTTACAAAATGCTTATTTTTGGCCCCTTATTCCTTAACTGTTCGTACCACAACCCCCAAATTCAATCCCAACCTTCCTTTTGTGGTATTGAACCTTATAGTAAAATTTCATAGAGATCCATTCACTTAAACTAAAGTTATTGTGCGAAAACCAATGTGTCTTCGGACGACGACGTCAATGACGCCAACGTCATACCAATATACGACCGCAAAAATTTTTTGTGGTCGTATAAAAATCAGTCAAACAATTTCTGTACAAATTTGATTGTAATTGTCATGCTAAAAGTCACAGTAAACCCCATTGAAATTTGTCAAGAAATAAGCAATTTATACAAAGAATTAGAAAAGTATTGTTTTTGGCCCCTTTTTGCCCCTTATATTCCTTGACGGCTATGGCCATAATCCCCAAAATCAATCCCAACCTTCTTTTGGTACGGAACCTTGTGGTACAGTGGTAATTTCATACAGATCCATACACTTATTCACATAAGTTATTGTCCTGAAAGAATAAAAATGCTTGTTTTGGCCCCTAATTCCTACACAGCTAGGACAATAACAATCCCAGCATTCCTTTGTGGTATGGAAACTTATGGTACAATTTTATAGAGATCCATATTCTTATACTCAAGTTATTGTCTGAAACCAAATGTCTTCAGACGACGATGTTGACATCATCGTTATACCATTAAAATGCTGCAAAAATTTTGCGGTTGTATAAGGAGATGTGATGAATGCTGTCAAGACAGCTATGCATAAATATATGTACCGATTATCAGGTTGTCTGCTTATTGATATTTTAAAATATCAGCTGTGAGTCACAATATGAAGCTTTTGTTGAGTGAGTGCAGCAAATCAATTAAGATTGTATTTGTGTATTTTGCATGATAGAAAAAGTGTGTGTCTTTGTTTCATCAGCAAACTGGAAGATGACTTGATAAGTTCCGTTTAAACTTGTCAATGTCGGTTTATTCATTATGATATGTCCAGGTCATAGTTATTAAGGCCGGGTTAACGTATTTGATGTCACAAAACAGTGATATGCAATTTATGAAGAGCTGAGCATAGTGATATAGACAGTGTGAACACCGATAAGAACAGTTACAGGTCACCCTAAATGTTCATATCTTTTATTCTAATTATTGACATACTATGGGTTCATTATTTTTCGTGGGATATCAATTTTTGTGGATTTCGTCTGTATAGCTGAGCCAGTTTATAAGTTCAACAAAGGACAAACTTTCTAAATGCTTTTTTGTGAACCTTGACACAACCACTAAATCAAATATCCAAGAAAATACAATCTTCATCAATCCACAAAAAATTGTATAAAACCACAAAAATAAATGAATCCAGCCTTTTATTTCCCATTACTGTTTTATCTTTAAAGAATTGTTTTCATAGTCATAAGTCAAAGACAAACTGTTAACTCCATAGCAAAAAAACAACAAAAGACAAGCACAGTTTTATGAAATGAAATGAAATTTTTACCTGTACGATATGTAATGATAGTTGTTAGGTTCTATGAATGAAGTCTAGAGCATCTCTTTGAAAAATTGAGACCAATGGCAAATTGACATGTGACATTGCTGCCTAAAATTTTTGAGTATCAGATCCTGTTCATGATGTAAACAAGAATGTGTCCATAGTACAGGGATGCCCCACTTGCACTATCATTTTCTATGTTCAGTGGACTGTGAAATTGGGGTCAAAACTCTAATTTGGCATTAAAATTAGAAAGATCATATCATAGGGAACATGTGTACCAAGTTTCAAGTTGATTGGACTTTAACTTCATTAAAAACTACCTTGACCAAAAACTTAACCCTGAAGCGGGACAGACTGACGGACGGATGCACAGACGGAAAAACATAATGCCCCTAGGTTGGGCATAAAAATATTAGGTAGTAGAATCAAAAGGGAAAATGTACAAATTGCTAATAATATCAAATATCAGTCTTAATGTCTTTTGTTAGAAAATGTCAGGGATTTAAGCCATGATGTACTCTACTCAAAGAAAACAGACAATTTAGACATGACCACTTACCAAGTGAGAAACTGACCAGTTAATGAGAAAGCAGAAGGAAAAATTGTGCCATGATAAAAGAACAGAGTTCCAATGTCCCAAACGATTTTCATTATAATTTATATTTCCAAGGGCATAACTCAATATTTTATCAGAACTTATTTTCAAAAGTGTCAAAGATATTGCTGATATAAACCTATGATAAAAGTTTCATAATAAACCTTGTGGTACAGTGGTAATTTCATACAGATTCATACACTTATTCACATAAGTTATTGTCCTGAAAGAATAAAAATGCTTGTTTTTGGCCCCTAATTCCTACACAGCTAGGACAATAACCCCCAAAAACAATCCCAGCATTCCTTTTGTGATATGGAAACTTATGGTACAACTTTATAGAGATCCATATTCTTATACTCAAGTTATTGTCTGGAAACCAAATGTCTTCAGACGACGATGTTGACAACATCATCGTTATACCATTAAAATGCTGCAAAAATTTTGCGGTTGTATAAGGAGATGTGATGAATGCTGTCAAGACAGCTATGCATAAATATATGTACCGATTATCAGGTTGTCTGCTTATTGATATTTTAAAATATCAGCTGTGAGTCACAATATGAAGCTTTTTGTTGAGTGAGTGCAGCAAATCAATTAAGATTGTATTTGTGTATTTTGCATGATAGAAACAAGTGTGTCTCTTTGTTTCATCAGCAAACTGGAAGATGACTTGATAAGTTCCGTTCAAACTTGTCAACGTTGGTTTATTCATTATGATATCAATGATATGTCAAAGTCATAGTTATTAAGGCCGGCTTAACGTATTTGATGTCACAAAGCTGTGATATGCAATTTATAAAGAGCTGAGCAGAGTGATACAGACAGTGTGAACACCAATAAGAACAGTTACAGGTCACCGTAAATGTTCACATCTTTTATTCTAATTGTTGACATACTATGGGTTCATTATTATTCGTGGGATTTCAATTTTTGTGGATATCGTCCGTATAGCTGAGCCAGTTTAAAAGTTCAACATAGGACAAACTTTCTAAATGCTTTTTTGTGAACCTTGACACAACCACTAAATCAAATATCCAAGAAAATACAATCTTAATCAACCCACAAAAAATTGTAAACCACAAAAATAAATGAATCCATAGTCTTTTATTTCCCATTACTGTTTTATCTTTAAAGAATTGCTTCCATAGTCATAAGTCAAAGACAAACTGTTAACTCCATAGCAAAAAAACAACAAAAGACAAGCACAGTTATATGGTTGGGAATATGAAATGAAATGAAATTTTTACCTGTACGATATGTAATGATAGTTGTTATGAATGAAGTCTAGAGAATCACTTTGAAAAATTGAGACCAATGGACATGACATGGGACATTGCTGCCTAAAATTTTCGAGTATTAGATCCTGTTCATGATGTAAACAAGAATGTGTCCATAGTACAGGGATGCCCCACTCGCACTATCATTTTCTATGTTCAGTGGACCGTGAAATTGGAGTTAAAACTCTAATTTGGCATTAAAATTAGAAAGATCATATCGTAGGGAACATGTGTACCAAGTTTCAAGTTGATTGGACTTCAACTTCATTAAAAACTACCTTGACCAAAAACTTAAACCTGAAGCAGGACAGACGGATGGACGAACGAACGGACGCACAGACCGGAAAACATAATGCCCCTAGGTGGGGCATAAAAATATTAGGTAGTAGGATCAAAAGGGAAAATGTACAAATTGCTGATAATATCAAATATCAGTCTTAATGTCTTTTGTTAGAAAATGTCAGGGATTTAAGCCATGATGTACTCTACTCAAAGAAAACAGACAATTTAGACATGACCATTTACCAAGTGAGAAACTGACCAGTTAATGAGAAAGCAGAAGGAAAAAATTGTGCCATGATAAAAGAACAGAGTTCCAATGTCCCAAACGATTTTCATTATAATTTATATTTCCAAGGGGCATAACTCAATATTTTATCAGAACTTATTTTCAAAAGTGTCAAAGATATTGCTGATATAAACCTATGATAAAAGTTTCATAATATTCTGGCAAGAATTGAACACATGAGAGCGATTAACATTGCAATTTTCCATATACTCAATATTTTTAAGGGCATAACTCTTTTAAGAAAAAATTGATCGGCACTGATTTTTGAACTCTTCAAGTACATTGATGATATATATAAAACTATAATATAAATTTCATAAAAATCTGGCAAGAATTGAACACATTAGAGCACTCATAAGGCAATTTTCAATATAATTAATATTTCCAAGGGGCATAACTCTTTTAAAAACTATTGATCGGCACTGATTTTCAAATTTGTCCAAGACATTGTTAATATAAACCTATGATTTAAGTTTCATAAAATTCTGACTAGAATTGAACATATGAGAGCGCTAACAATGCAATTCTCCATATAATTTATTTTTCCAAGGGGCATAACTCTTTTAAAAATAATTGATCGGCACTGATTTTTGAACTCGTCCAAGACATTGCTGATATAAACCTATGATATAAGTTTCATAAAAATCTTGCAAGAATTGTACAAATGAGAGCACTAACGATGCAATTTTCAATAGAATTAATGTTTCCAAGAGGCATAACTCTTAAAAATAATTGATCTGCACCGATTTTTGAACTTGTCCAAGACATTGCTAATATAAACCTATGATATAAGTTTCATAAAATTCTGGCAAGAATTGTACACATGAGAGTGCTAACATTACAATTTTACATATAATTAATGTGTCCAAGTGGCATAACTCTTTTAAAAATAATTGATCGGCACTGATTTTCCAACTTGTCCAAGAAATTACTTATATAAACTATGATATAAGTTTCATAAAAAACTGGCAAGAATTGTACATGTGAGAGCGCTAACAAGACCGGACGCCTGGTGTTTCCATGTCCCCCACAACGCATTCCACAGGGGACAAAAATGAAGCAAGTATAGAAGATATCTACATTTTACCATTTATAGATTTTCTCCACAAAACTTTAATTTTCAGCATTCCTCAAGGTCTGTTTACTCCAGTTAAAATGCTTGAAAATTTAGGAATCCAGATTAATGCACCAAACAAAAAGACACGGACATATTTCAATATAAATTTATTTTTCTCTAGATTTCTGAATGTAAAATGTAGCATATATGTTACAAATAAAATATATTTATCCCAAACAATAACTTTCACATTCTATTTACAGTATCATTCATAACAAATATTCTAATTTACAAGGTCTAAAATAATCTCTTAATCTTCTCTTCATTCAGATATAAATTAAAAGATGTATGACTGCTCTTATAAAATTAAGAATTGGCTTAATAAGCCACAACAACTGTCCATTAGAAAGATAATGATCTTTTCCATAGGAATGTATTCTGATAAGACAACACTGTTCTAAATTCATTACTACTTTGTATAGAAAATTTTATATACAGAATAAAGACAGACATATTTTTAAAGTGAGTATGAAATAAAGTAATTTTTAGACATTATGATGTCATATCAAATAATCTTAAAAATGCAGTGTTTACAGTACAAATTACTCTATGTCAAGCTACCCCTTAAATTTCGAAGAATTCTTTGCATGTAAGAATAGAACTTTACCCTGAGTTAGGTCTAAAAATGTCTGCACTCTTTTTCAAATTTGAAAATTTGAGAAACTTTTAGTGAAAACATTTTTACAAAACCACCTCAAAAACATCTACACCGAAAGATAGACAATTTACATAGAACTATTTGGTTTGCAATACAACACAGGGTCGGACTTATGAAAAACTGAAAGTTAAGTTATTTCCTTGATTATGTGTTTTTTCAGCAGAAGTTACAATGCCGTTTTGGCAGTATTATTAATGTGACATTAGTTCAGTTTTTCCTCTCATACAAAATCTTATTTAATTCTTCATTTTTGTTATGAGTATTTCAATTCAACATTGATATACATTACAAACAGACATAAAATAATTTCTTAAGTTACCTTGCATCATAATTCAAAGTTTAATTTATACTATGCAACTTGTACAACCGTTACATTAATGCCATATGAATATCACACAATAATGAAAAAACTTTCACTCTCTATCATTTACTCTATATCACAGACAAAACATTCACAATTTCATTCATTACATATATGTCCAATCATCTGTCAGAAAAAGATTCATACACATTGTTTCCCCCGATAATTTCACTACATCCCTCCCTCCAGCATTCTTAGATAATTTGAAACAATTTCCTCATCTCCATGAATTATTCATTAAGTTCAGTAATAATAGAAAATAATATAGTGTAATCAGCTAATAGATCCAGACAATGGCTCTCCAACTAACACAAGTGTTCACCTCTGTTGACAGTCAATATAGAAAATACTGAATAGGACAATATTTCTTTTTATCTACATGGGGAAATGTTCTAAATTTTGTGTAATGTAACATTTGAATTGAATAAATGAAGCTTAAAGAAATTTTATTTCAATGAAACTTTGAAGTTGCAAAAATCATCAAAATGTTAAACTGCTTAAGAATCAAGTTAAAATTGAAAAAGATTTAAAAAATAATGCAGTCAAATTTATAATCAAACTAATAATAAAAACAAACTAAGGTATCTGTGCCATATTGAAATTTATAACAATATTTGAAAATACTCAGAATGTTGTACACCTCAATAATATCACAAGCCAGAAACTTATATGCAAATAACTGGCAAATAAAATCCCAAACTTAACAAAGCCTTTAAATATAATAAACTGAGTACTTCCATCCTGGGTATTTTTAAGATCACATGGTACATACAGCACCCTTTTAATTTTTATTTTATTTTAGAGAAATTATTTACTATATATTATAACGTTAAAAATTACATGAAAAGAGTTTATTTTTTTCTATAACTGATAAACTGGAGATTGGTGTTAAGAATTATTCATGAATTCATAAAACCACTGATTTAGTGAAAATCTATAACTAAGCACATTAATATTAGTCGAAGAAAAATAACGCTGATGTATGAAAAATAGAAAAGATTATTTGTATCTTTGTATAAACATTTTTGTCAAATATGCATTAACAGAAAAGCAACATTTCAATAACACACCAGAAGAAAGAAGATAATGTCCACAAAAATGAGGATATGAGAAACTTACGAGATAATTTTAATATTTTATCTAATTGCAAAAAAAAACAAGAAATTTATCTCATAAAATTTTTCAACTTCACAATATAAGGAATGCTTAGTGTCAATATTTAGAAATGGCAATGTTATGTTATAAAAAAAAAAAACAAGAAATAAATGTCATTAAAAATTCAAAAAAACAGATACACAGCTTCACTTCCTGTAGAAGATCGTGTTTAGGTTCATTGATTCAATCAAATGATATTAGAGAAATAAAACATAAGAAAAACAAACAGTGATCCTTAAATGAATATCTTCAAGCAGCAAAACAATAAATCTCCTTTCCCTTTATCCTACTTTCGGACTAAACAAATAAATCTAAATGTCAACAAGAATGTGTCCCCAGTACACGGATGCCCCATCTGCACTATCATTTTCTATGTTCAGTGGACCGTGAAAATGGGGAAAATCTCTAATTTGGCATTAAAATTAGAAAGATCATATCATAGGAACATGTATTCTAAGTTTCAAGTTGATTGGACTTCAACTTAATCAAAACTACCTCGACCAAAAACTTTAACCTGAAGCGGGACGAACGGACGGACGGACGAACAGACGAACGTTCAAACGGACAGACGGACGCACAGACCAGAAAACATAATGGGGCATAATAAATGGGCATAAAAATATTTTTCTTACCCCTACTTAACCTAGCTCCTTCCACAGATATGTTGATCGCCATTTCTGGCATTCTATTAACTTTAAATCAAATAAAAACTTGAAATGTTGGCATAATGAGGAGGCATAAACCAAATTTAACCACTGCAGAATTAATGATTATTAAAAAAAAAACAAAGCTCAGCATAAAAATAAACATTAGTATACTGAAATGACAGTTATTATAATTGAGAATCAAGTAACACAATCAAAGACCTGCTCATTTCAATCCTTCTATAGTTATTCTATTTTTAGCACTTTTTAACAAGAAAACCTATAAATTAATTAATGCTATGACTTTTTGTTGAGATGATTAGGTGCATCAGCAAACATAAATTTCAGTTTGAATGCTTCTGCTAAGAGTTCTCCTATTTCTTCATCATGCCAATGATGTGTAGGTAAATTCTGTAGAAACATTAATATTCCCTGAAATTGAGAAAATGGTAAATTAAATGACTGATCACAAAATTATGGTAAACAATGTAGATAAATCAATATTCCTTGAAACAACATATCAAAACATAATTTCTATATGATTATCAGCAGTACTGTAATCAGCCTTGTAAATTACATACTGGTACATTGTCTGCAACCCCCTTTTCACCATTGGAAAAACTTTTTTCACTTTTTGAAAACATCTTTGAGAACTCTGGTAATTTCAAAGCGTGTGTGATCGTTTGCAGTATTTTCATGCATCATCAATCAGAAGTTGAAAATAATTCTAGAACACTTGACGAGTGTAAAAATAAGCAAAAATCACAAGAAAAAGAATTGTAAAAGTCGTTTTTACATTAACCGGATATCGGAATAGAACATGTAAAGCACAAAACAACTATGGTGAGAGTGTGCGGAAAATCTGTACTTAATAGATATCACTAAAGAATACGACTTTGAAACTAAAACTAAAACAGTTCCGTCCTTTAGTGAAATACTGACAGATATATTCATCACATTAATGTTTGACAAACCTTTAACTTATATTAAACACATGCAGCAGAATGAAACACAAAAACAGAATGATTAACAGATTACGTTTTGTAGTTTAAATATCGTTATGTTTAAGCTGGTTCCTGGCTGACTTCTTTACTACTTCGCAGCATTAATAACAATCGGATTCCAGTGAGAAAATTATAAATTTAAGAAGCATTTGATTTTAATACTTATGAGTTAATATTGGATTTTCAAATATAGATTGCATACTGTAAACCAACTAATTTTGGCAAGCGATTTATTTTTGCGACTTTCGTGAGTAGAAAAATAACGCAAATATAAATCTTCGCGAATATGTAAAACTTGAATCTTTCCTTAGTACACTATATCAAGTTAATTAGAAAATTGCGAAATTAAATAGCCGCGAAGTGACATAGAAAGTGTTAAACGCGAAATAAAGTATCCGCGAAAATAAGTTGGTTTTATACAGTACTGATATGGATTAGGTAAAATCAATAGTTTTGAAAAGGAACAATTTCAATAAAAAACATGGCGGACTTAACCAAACATCAAGTTTTTCTCTTATTTCTTGCTTATAGTACTCTATAATCCGCACCCTTGCCTGGCAATCTTAATTTTGGAGTAAAAAAACGCGGACAATAAACGACTGATTTCGGTACTTAGAGTTAGTTTTTCAGTAATTGTGAGCAGTCTGTATATGGAATTATGTGCTATTGATTTACATATGGTTGTGCTTTTTTTGTCATTTTTATAATGATATTATTTTGTTCTCTCCTGGTGGAATTTTTACTGTAACCCTCTGAATTAGGTGATTTTAGTTAAAATTTTGATAATTTAAAATTTTAAAACTTTTTATAAATTCTGAAAAGCATATGCTTGCTATACGGTATGGGCTTTGCTCATTGTTGAAGGCCGTACAGTGACCTATGCTAGCTTCTACATCATTTGGTCTCTGGTAGAAACTTGTCTCATTGGAAATGGTTCAACATCTTCTGATTTTTAGATATTATTTATTTTCTTTGAAATGACAGAAAATGCTAAAGCCACTTTCAGAGGGCCATCCCTAGTAACGAACTCCGATGGTTGCTAACCTCTGACAAACACTGGTTCAAAAGTGTATCTTCAGATAAAATGTGTTACATAGTAAAGTTTCATACCTGAAAGTCTTTTTCTCTCAAGCAATCACCTGAAAATCTGTCTAAGAATGCAGCACAAACATATAAATGAAAATCAGCAAACCCATTCTGTTCAGACTGAAAATAACACAAAAATCGTATCAATCTAAAAGGGTGAGTTTTTCATTATTATAAAGACCATCCAGAAACTTCTATGATTAAAAAACGCAATGAAAAAATGTTAAAAGTATTTCATAGGTTTATTGTTTTGTGTACTTTCACTTCATATGCTTTTCTTTTTACAACACTGTAAAAAAATAAAAGAAGAATGTGTCTGAAAACACAAATGGCCCTGCTCAAGCTTTGCAATTTTAACAATAAATGACTCATAGTAGCATTGTGTATGAGTTTCATAAAAAATGGATGAGATAAACTTAAGTTAGAGTGCAGAAACAAATTTTTTTTCAATTTTCCTATTTATAAAGGGCATAACTCTAGAACGGTAAGCGACTCTCTGCCAAAATTTTAACCATGTTTGCGTGTTTTGGTTCTTAGCATTGTGTATGAGTTTCATTAAATTTGGATGAGAAAATTTAAGTTAGATTGCAGGAACAAAAAAAAATTAGCAAATTTTCCAAAATATAAAAGAGCTTTACTCTAGAACGGTTAGTCACTCACTGCCCAAATTTGAACTCTGTCTGCAAGTTTTGGTTCTTGGAATTGAGTATAAGTTTCATAAAATTTGGATTAGGGAAAATCTAAGTTATAGTGCGGTAACGAAAATTGGACGATGGATAGATGGAATGACGGAAGGACAGACGGTCCATGGTAACACTTAAGGCCCCTATTGCCTACGGTGGGTGCATAAAAACAGAAATAAAAACATTGAATGGTTAGTAAATAAATCTTTGGTATAACTGCATTTAAAGAATTGCCAAGGCAAAGAAATGTTAACCCAAAAATCAGCACCATATGTTTATATAATTCAGTCACTTTTACATAAAATCCAGTTTCCCTTTGCATAAATCATTATGGTGTACAAGCTTGAAATTTAAAGGGTATCACTGCAACTTATTAATGTTAATACATGTTTGAATTACTGCATTCTAAATAATCATCAATGGCACCATGATGTATCAGACTAACATCTTGAGAAGGTTCTCCAGGTACTAAGAATATAAGCTATATTTTATTGACATTGATTTTTTTAATGCAAATTTTTAAAGTTGTACTTACAGAATATCTTGTTTAATGATTAACAGGAACTATATAGCTTAGAATTGTAGTTATCAGTAAAATTCTTTATTGTTCGTTTGTTTGTTGGTGTTTTATTGTCACTAGCAGTGATCTTAGTTATATCATGGTTGCCTATTCAATTGGTGGAGGAAACAAAGAACTCAACAAGAACCACCAATCTTCAACATGGAATCTGGCATTCCTATGTAG
Source organism: Mytilus coruscus (assembly GCA_017311375.1). Lineage (NCBI taxonomy): Eukaryota > Metazoa > Mollusca > Bivalvia > Mytilida > Mytilidae > Mytilus > Mytilus coruscus. Next base: position 65,415,936 of record CM029595.1, read on the forward strand.
TTAATTAATACAGTCAACATGCAGCAACATAGGGTAATAGTTGCATTATCTCCCTCTAGTAAGACAAAATAATATTCACTGAAGTTTATTTTTACCTGATAAGTATCCCAGAGTCTGACTGTACATCTTAAGGGAATTTCCCTCATTAATAAGTTATTCATCCATCGGAAGGAAAACTGTAAAAATTCTACATTTTGTTCTTCTAAATGGTCATATAAAGGAACTGGAAAGAAACAGAAGAAAGCTAACTACAGGTTCTATAATATATAAACAGCAAAATACAACATGTAGTAGGTTGTCATGTCAATTAAGAAAACATGTACATAATACGAGAGGTTCATGTAAATCCTCAGGTTTTTAAAATTTATTATGAACAAAAAAGATGATGGAGTGGATGTCATCAAGACAGCAAATTTACACAGTAGCTATGGATGGCATTTTGAACATAATATACCTAACTGTAAACAAATTTCAATATTACTCCTGCTTTTTTTTTAAGAATTTTTCAGTATCCACCCATAGATGAAATTATGAGGGCATTTGTTTCATTTGCTAAAATCTGCATTAATAATGAAAAGAAATTTTTTATTACTTTGCAGTGGAAACTTAAGATTAATAATTGCATTATAGTAAAATTGGAAGGCAATATTTTGAATAAGGAGATATCTTCCTTTGATTCAGAATTTAATTTTTTGTTGTTGTTATTGAGAGTATCCATTTGTTAAATCCAATGGCAATTAATATAATGTATCTTTATCTGCAGTATATGAATTAACAGTAACCTTTCAAAGTTTGCTTCATTGACTTACCATTTATTCGTTTAATGAGACCTTTAAGAGCATTCACTTTCATCTGTATACCAGGCTGAGCAAATGTATAATTATCTTGTATACCATCTAACAATTTTGACATACACCAGTAGCTATCAGCTTCTATTATGTTAAGAGTATCTTGTGGTAACTCAGTCAGATCACAGTTCTCAGATTCTAAATCTGTATAAACAATAGGTTTTGTCAAAATATAAATACTGTAAATTCCAAATTTTGCAATGTTTTAATCATTACCTGTTACAGAATAAAATTGTTAAGTATCAAATTACTTGTATGTTAAATTCCAATATAGTTATTGTTTGTAGTAATCTTTGAAATTGCATTTATTAATCTCACCTCTTTATTCTTGACAAACAATTGTATTAATGTATGAATGCAATAGTTTTCCTATATGTGAGCACTGAAAGACTGCATTCACTTTGAATTCAGAAGTAAAGATTGATTATTGCATTGTAGTTAGAAATGGAAGGCAATTTCTTGAATTAGGAGATATCCTCCTTCATGTCCTTTGTTCATAATTGTATTTGGATAACTTTCCTACATTCAGAATAGCTTAAAAGTGTTTCCCCTCAAAATCCAAATACATTTCAAAAATATGCAACAATTCAGACATATAATAAACCACAAGTCTTCTGTTTTATTTGAAAACAACAAAATATTTCTTTTGTAGCACATGATTTGTAATTTTAAGCAATATCTTATTAACCACTATTATTTCAGTGCTGCATTTATCAGTGTGTAAAGATGATCATTTACAAAATATTTCAAAATTTTTATCGAATTTGTAACTTTGTCCACAAGAATGTATAACATGGTTTGGGTCAGTAAAGAGTACTGGACTAAGTGAGCAGTGAGCTCAGAAAAATACAAAAGTACACTATGTAAAAGTTCATTAAAACAGTTTTACAGAAAGCTACTTTTTACTTTTTCAATTATTCTACATAGACTTTTAGAGTAACTCAATGGTAAGATTATGACATAGAAAAATGTAAAAAAATGTGTATTGAATTTTCACTTCGAATAAATAATGATATCATTTCTCAATATTTTCATTTTGTTTCAGAAATTCTTTTCATTTCTACATTTTGATATTTGTGCATTCTAACCTGATATAATGAAAATCACTTACTAGAAAAGCGTTGTATCTGATAATTTTTTTTTTTATTGTGAACATATATTAATACAAACTGCAGAATTATTGAAGACTATATGAAAACTCATTCAGAAATAGTTTTACATACCATTATCTATATATTCTAACAAAAATACAACAAAGAATGGAGTAACTAAATCATTGATTCCCTGAACATAACCACTGGCAGGATGTCGTATAGCCCATATATACAGTATTCTTTCAAAAATCTGAAGAAAAAAAACCATCATATATAAATACATATACTTTTCAGCAGCAAACACCACTTTGCATGATGAAAACAAATAACTAATTACAGTGGTTTGGTTATCAAATCAATTTCAATAGGAAGGTGTAATTTTCATACTTTGACAATAATTCAAATACATCATTAAAGTAAAGTTTCAACTACTTTTCATATTTTAAACCAAAAATAACAAACGAAAACAAAAAATTCTGCATGTCTTTGTATTCTTTTACAAAAACTATCATGCTTTCTGTAGAATACATTTTAAACATCTATAAATAAATTTAACAATAGAAAACATGTGAGAATGTAAGTTATTTAATATCATAACTAAAAATTTTAAACTTCAATATGGCTGTTTTAATTTCTTTTCATGTTCTTAAAATTTCATGACTTATAATTCACATAGACAAATATCAATGAAGTTTTTGTGTTACATCATACAATCTGAAGATAAAACTGTAGTTGAGTACTGCAACAAACATCTCATGTTTTAATTTACCTTCAAAATTTCATCATTTTAAAAACCAGATGCGGTTTCTGTAGAATGCAATCAGCAAAAATGGAAATATCGGTACTAATATATGTTTGATCTTAGATGAATAAATAGTAATACATGAAGATGCATTTTATCATATATCTCAGTTTTAAATTTTTTGCATAGTAGCTTGCAAAATTTTGTGAATGTCTAAAATGTATAAGTCCTTTTCATTGTTAATGTTGTTAATTGAATAGTGAATATTAAAGACCATCAGCTACATCCCCTATGTTCTGGTCCCAAAACTGCTGAATAACAACACAAGCAAACATATTTTAATTTTCATAACCTTAAATATTTCAAAGTAATTGATATCAGATAATCATAAACATACATACACCATGCACCACATTTACATACATGCATACATTATAAGCTACTAGTATGTCTACGGTATTTTTTTTAGGGAAAAAATATCTTATTATAAAAAAGAAATATATTGTTCTTGCATTCTTTTTTTCAAAGCCATATACACTATGCAATTGATTTCTGAAACATACTAAATGATTTAAAAACACTTAAGGTGGATCATCGGTATATATTTCCTCGGATAGAATTTTCTTTTACTTTGCCAAAATGAAGTTTTTTAAATAAATATAATAAAAATATAAACATTTTGGATAATGCAATAAATCACTTATTTTTCTTTATATTATTAAATAGTCTTACACATAAATTGAAAATCTGTCTCAAAATTTGCAGATTTAGGCAAAGAACTAGACCGATTATGTACCAGTTGTTATTGTACAATCCAAGATGGTTGTCGTACAGTGAATCTACCTTAAATTAACCTTTTAGCAGATAGACATTTCTTTTGTTCAAAACTGTCAAAGTTATAGATATGGTGACATTTTTCAATCAATATACCCTCAAATTACATTACTCCTTATCATGCTTATAGAAACATTTATACCTTTGGTACATATTTCAATCATTGTGGTACATGCACTAGTATTTGTTATAAGGGATAAATACAATTTAACAAAATATTTTACACTATGTGAAAAAAAGTTTTCTGATATATTTAGTTACTTCATTATTAATTCAATATATATTTTTTCTCATTTGATATTGGAGATCCATGCTTATGAAAATTTAATTATGAATACAAATCCCTACTAAGAATAAACAGCTGCGCCATGAGGGCATGATATGCCTGTCGTCTTGTGTGTGAATTTTTATGCAATAATCATAAATAGTTTCTGACATACGGCGTGACATGCGAAAACCCCTTTTACAAAAACTCAATATCTCTAAAATAAAATTTTGAATCAAAACCAAAAGTATACAGATCTTTAGATTAATATAACTAAGAAGTGTGTAAAATTTTAAGCAATAATCATAAATCGTTTTGAGATACTGTGTGACATGTGAAAACCCCTTTAAAAAGAAAATCAATATCTCAAAATAAAATTTTGAATCAAAACCAAAAATATACAGATCTTAGATTAATATAACTAAGAAGTGTAAAATTTTAAGCAATAATCATAAATCGTTTTTGAGATACGGCATCACATGTGAAAACCCTCCCCTTTTTACAAAATACTCAATAACTCAAAAAAAAAATTTTGAATCATCACCAAAAGTATACAGATCTTAAGATTAATATAACTAAGAAGTGTGTAAAGTTTTAAGCAATAATCATAAACTGTTTTTGAGATACGGTGCAACATGTGAAAAACCCCTCCCCCTTTTTTAACAAAATACTCATTATCTCTAAAATAAAATTTTGAATCATCACCAAAAAGTATACAGATCTTAAGATTAATATAACTAAGAAGTGTGTAAAGTTTTAAGAAATAATCATAAATTGTTTTTGAGATACGGCGCGTCATGTGAAAAAAAAAAAACACACACCTGTTTTAGTTACTAAGACCCGTAACTCAAAAAGTTTTAATCTTATTTTCACAAAAAAGTATACAGATCGTTTGACCATCATAAGAAACAACTATGTTAAGTTTCATGAAATTTGGATAAGTCGTTCTCAAGTTACGGTGCGACATGTTTACGCCAGACAGACAGACGGACAGAAACATTTGTATACATAATACGTCCAAAATTTTGACGGGCGATAAAAACATTTCAATTTTTGAAAATCTTATCTAAATCAAAATCTACATTTTATATATTCAAAAGGATTTCAATATGTTCAAAATAGATTCCAAATAAATTCATAATAAAATTAATATCAATTTAAAGACAATATGGATAAATGGTTTAAAACACATCTATACCTCATACTGAAGGAAGAAAATTGCCTAACACTTCATAAAGTGTAGCAAATTTTGGAAAACAGTGGTGAATGGAATATTGCAATGGAAATTAATGTGCTCTTGTTTATTATAGATAAAATAAGCTATATCTACATATTAAGTTCATATGAGTATAAAGTTATAATTTCTTATCTCCTAATTTTGTGTTAATAATTATATGTTTGTTATCATTTTTATCTACTATTTTTGTGTTAATAATTATATGTTTGCTATAATTTTTAATCTACTATTTTTGTGTTAATAATTATATGTTTGTTATAATTTTTATTTACTATTTTTTGTGTTAATAATTATATGTTTGTTATAATTCTTTATCTACTTTTATTGTGTTAATAATTATATGTTTGTTATAATTAGTTAGTGACTACTGTTAGTCCTGGGTGTCAGTAAGGGTTAGTAAACTAAAGTTACAAACACCCGTTCTGTATACTCACTTCTTGAACAACCTTTTGCTGCAGTAAATGTGCTAGCGAGGTCATTCTTGGTATATCTTTTAATATCTGTAATAAAATCTTATGTGAAAATCTTTATTAAACCTAAGGAAAAGTATTTACTATGGTTGGGTACAATTTTCATAGACATTTTATTCCAAAAATCCTAGAGATCCAATCAGGGAAATAACTCCACACAAGCTTTTTTCTTCTACAAAAGCATATCAAGTTCATTTTCAGTAAAGACATTAGCTAATTTACCCACAACAATTAAACAAATATTGCATGATGGACTTAAATAAATTTCTTAAGTAACACATATAATGTCTCCTCCTTTTCATGCAGTGTTTGTATAATGTATCATTGAGGATTGCCTCTGCTGATAAATCATAGGAGCACTATAAAAGCTAAGAAAATTGTACCCAAAAAAGTAAATAGTTTTCATGATAGCTTTAAAACAGAAGGTGACATACAACATGCTATTGTGTAACAAACATGCCTTATATGGAATTATTGTAGTATTCTAAAGTACTGCCGAGAAAAACAAAACAAAACTTTGATATTTTCTATAATCCAAATAAGACATGCTTGAATAAAGGAAATAAGGCAAGTCTTACGACTACCATGTGACAAGTCACATGGGTAACATACAGACATGGGCAAGGCCATCACCATGACAACAGAGGTTCCTGAAAACTTACTTCTTGTACAAGTAATTGTTGAAATATAGGTATTAAAGGATTCATTCTAGGTATATCAATGTGTATCTGAAAGTAATATTTTATTCAAAAATCTATAGGTTATGTAATTTATCATTTTATAATATTTTATGCAAAACATCTATTTTTCATGCAAGAAAGTATAAGAGAAAGAAAACTGACGTAAAAAAAGGTCTCTAAATGTATTGGATCCAGTGCAGCTTTCATTAGTCGAAGACATATTAATTATGTGTATCGTATTCAGTTTTTTTTTTATGTAATTAAACAATTTTTTTTTTTATTTTCTTTATAATAAATATTAGGTAGCAATACAAATAAACACAATTTTCATCAATTATTATTTTGTTTACTCTTTTATAACCAGAACATATGGCAAGATGAATTCAAAAGAGAACCAAAACATCAAATATCTTTCTCCAAAACAATTATTTATGAAGCTTTTATTCATCATGTTCAGAGGTTTCATGTGTTAAAGAATCAACTGCTGCTACACCCAAAATGATTTCTACCTATAAATATTTTTAGAGAATTCTATAAATTTGTTAAAACATATCTCATGCACATTTTATTATCTCCACCCACATTTACAGAAAAACATGTTGGAAGAGGCTTAATATGAAGCTTAATGCCACAAATAAAAAAAGTAATAATTTGTGGGCATTTTTTCCTTTTTTTTCTAAAGAGTTAGAAATAAAACCTATTGATTGTTTAGACAAGGATATTCTGATAATGTTTACTATATTGGTTGTAAGAAAACTGGATTTTGCTTTTCAATAACCAATCTGTTGTGTCTTGGTTTTTTCTGTTCTAGTTATATTGTAATCAATATTTCTAATTTGGTACTTTCTTCAGCAATGTATCAGTCAAAGATCAATCTAACACTCATAACATAGAGGATATCTTTGTACACAAATATTAATCAGAAATTTGTTTACTTCATTCTATTCAATAAATGTAAAACTGTAGTTACTAAGTTATAACACTTTGAACAATATACCTGTCTAAATGTTGATTCATGCATTTCTTGAAATCTTGTTTCAAAATACTGGTCTATAAAACCAAAGTATTCATTTCGTTTCCTCTCTAATGTTGGGGCTCTTCTGTCTACACTACAAGGAAGATAACCCTGAAAACAGACATCTATGGTGTTACACATATACCCATGATATTAAATTGATTTTGAAATAGTGTATATTGATATTGATGCTTTCTAAATAAATAATTTCAACAAAAAGGAAACTAAAATAATGCTCATATATGTAATATGAGGCAGGTTGTACCTGATGAGCTCCAAAAGGTCATTGGTGCATGTTTGTTTTATTTATCATCATACTTTCAGTAATCAGAAATATAAATTTGCTGGAAATTGTATGACCATCTGATACTAATTTGCAGGAAGACCTAAGCTCCTTAATGATTTTTACGAAAAATCAAGAAAAAGGAACAAAAACTGGAAAGATTTTTATCAACAACCATGACATGATTTGTGCTGAAATGGATTACACTATATATTTAATTAATGTACATTCTTTTATCTGTGCATATTGATATATATATATTCTAGATAAATAGCTTGATTTTATATGTTGACAGAAGCTGAATCTTCTTTTAAACATTATTCTTGTAAAAATTGATGTCAATGTATTAACAATGAAAGCTTTTAAAGCTTTCATTGTGAATACATTGACATCAATTTTTATACATGAATACAGCATTTAATGAAATAAGATGACTATATTTAAGCATTTTAAGTAAAGTTTACTTAAAATGCTTAAATGCATAGTGCATTATCTTATTTCATTAAATGCTGTATTCATGTCTCATGCTTTTGAAGATATTTTTCAAATACAAAAGACACCACCATTATTCTGAAAGCATCTGTTCTACCGAAAAGTCTGTCACAGCTTTGAACTTCTATGAACTTTGATGAGCTTGTATTTATGTTTGAGGTATCATGAAGTACTTATTCAAAGTGTATATGACTTAACAAATTTAGAAAATTATGTCACACAGTACAAAAGGTCTCCTTTTATACAAATTTACTATTTAACACACCGATAAACTTAAAAACAGAATCATTTCTCAATTGATCACTAGAAAGCATACTCACTGATAATATCTTCCATGAAGTTGGACGGACAGGTTTTGGTATCCCAGACCAACTTAACTTTCTTAATTCATCTGAATTTATACAATATAATATAAGAATATATAATCAATTAAGCATGCAGGATAAAATGAAATCATTTACATCCTTGGCTTTTAAATATTCCGCTGTGAGCGTTCCTGATGAAGGTAAATCCAGAAAAGAGCCTTGGACACATGATATTAATAACGTGTTGTTTTCATTTTTTTGTCATTACTAATTTAAAACTGTTTGAATTTCATGTTAAACCCTTTGATATTGTTGTGGACTTTACTGAATACTGCAGTACCAGTATATTCAAATTTGTATTCCTTCTTTCTATTTTTCTAATTTTACAATGACTCATGACATTCAGACAATATGAGTGATTAAATCATAAGCTAACAGTTATTTTGTTTAATAAACTTTCAGAATGGTCATTGAGAAAACTTGCTAGCTTAAGGAAAATAATAATATCTATAAAGTAATCTAAATTCATGTGAAACTTTGCAGCTCATGTGCACATAACAACATTGACAAAAGACCTTTGGTAGTCTCCATTAAATTTATTCATATATTTTCTAGATTCACTATAACTTGCATCCTAAAATATGTTATTGACACTTGTCTATACCTGAAAGACTCTAAGTTAACAACAGGACATCTCTTTTTGTTTTATTCTGATTTTGCATTACTGTCTCATTCACATATACCCCCATCTCTTTATATTTACATCATACTAGATCATGAAATTGCTACCTCATATACCTCAAAATTGCCTAAATAAAAAAATTCACATGAATGAAAGGTATATAAAGTACAGTGTCTTAATTTTTTAACACACAAACCTAAATCAGTATTTGGTCCAGCCAAAACTGAATTAAACTTCTCCAACTTTGCTGCCTCTCTGTCAGGAATTGTTGGTTTAGAGAATTTGATAGGTGTAGATTTCGGTGGCTGCCATCCATAATTCAGACGGACACCAACACCAGGACCTGCGTGTCCTGATAAAGCTGAAGGAACAGCTGTTACATGACCTGAAAATTACATTTACATGAAACATCATTATTGCTTTTGTGTGATCATGATGTTGTCAATGGTTCTAACAATATACTATCTCAAAAGTTTTGCATTATATAGCCATATTTCCTTATTGCAGAGAGAGCTTAACAAACTAAACAAGACTTAATCTCCTTTTGGGTGATACATCATTCAATTGGGCATTCCTGTATTCTGAACTTTTTAGATACACATAACAAACTAGGGGTACTTTGGGCATTGTTTTTACAAGCAAAGCTCACTAAATGATACCTCCAACTAGCAAAAACAAATGAAAGCAGTGTTCTCCCAGGTTGTTTTAGCGTCGCGGTGCCGCGACGCTATATTTTTTCCCGTGATGCTATAATAATTTCCGCGACGCTATAATTATTTTGAGGATGCTATTTTCTTGTCTCTATCGTAAAACCATGTCCAAATTTTGAACTTTCATCTAATTACCGCTTGTGATCATAAAAATTATATCACCTTTAATTGTAATCCCTGCAAGTCGGACACTAGAGACAATTTAGAGTGATTAAATAGGTGTCAATTGCCCTTTGGGTGATAACTGTTTGATACGAATACCCCAAGCTGACACTTGTGACATGACTTATACCACGTGGTCCAATCGCAAATTTCGACATGCAGAAAATGTAATCAGAAAATCATAAAACAATTCAAATCTATGTTTGCATAATGAAAATTCAAAGATACAAACGATTTATCTCTTTAGAAAAGAGGTTTGGTCGTATGTTTTAATACTTTCAAAAATTACTTTCTTTCCTTCCGTACTACTTGTCAATCAAGACCGATATAAAACATTTCGATTTTGAGCTAAATAAGTTTGATACTTATTTAGAAAGTGATCATAATTGGCTTTAGTTAATGTTTCATCCCTTTAATGCATTAAAAGCGTCATATGCATTCCCAATCTCTTGTCAAACATTGTTTATTTTCGTAAATTTTTCTTCGCCGACATTGAAATATTTGTGTAAACCACGGATCGAACCGGCCAGATACGATAAAATCCGCATTTTAACGATAATGACTACAGATGCACAAATGGTACAGTTGACAGAAAAAATTATCCCAAAAGAGAAAACTACGCATTTCAAACGCATTAACTGACTAATTGTTAGAACTTCTTACTATATGTATACTTTTTGAAAATGCATTATTTCAATATACTGATTAAAGTAGCTTAACTTTTGTTAAAAATATATATCATTTTGATATAAAGAAGCAATTGGGACTAATTCATTGAGTACCACGAAACAATGAATTTCATAGACATGACAAAGAAAAAATTGAAATTTTATTGCTATATGATACTTTCTCTTCCCTTTTTATATAAAATTCATTCATTCACCCATTCTTTAGTTGGGTAGGTAGGGTAACTGGAACCACACATTTATTTATATTTGGCCCAAGAGGAAAAAAATAACTATAAATGGATATAGAAAACATAAATTGAAACAACTGTTATCATGGGTGTAGTTAAATTGTATTCTCAGTTATGATTTGAACAATATAAACATATAACATAAAGGAAATAGAGCATCGCTGCGACGCGACAAATGACATTGAAAAAAATAGTTTTTTTTACGCCAAATGTGATGCTATCCAAAATTTCTGGGGAGAACACTGATGAAAGAGTCTGTGATTTGCTTAGGGATTCTAAAAAATAATGTGGATCAAACACCAAAATATGTGGTCCGATGGCATTATATGGCTAAGATTCTGAGAAATTTTCTATAAATTCTAAAAAGGGTTTTAAAAGAAATTGTGGATACAAATATATACTGTATATTGTAGTGAGCTGATATGACAAAATCTATGTCATGTCAAAGTAAACCCCATAAATTATTTAGATGATGAAATGAAATAGGAGAATGTGTGCAAAAAAAAAAGATTCTGTGAAAATTTTTCAAATCTGTCAAGCTGTCAACATGAGATGAGCAATCAAACGAAAGGACAGACCCATGGATTCTACTATTACTATATAATTTCTTGATGGTTTTAGTCTTTCTATCAAGTCGTACATGATAAGTAAGATAATTTGGTAGATTTTAATGCATTGTCCACGTCAAATTTTACATGTTACTCATTTATTCTACATCATGTACATGTACATGTTCAACTCATTGTAAACTAGACTTTCTTTATTCTTCAAATGTTTAGGGTTGGGTATACACATCATTGACTGTCTGCCAATTTCAATAATCTTTAGCTTTTGACATTATTCATGCTTACTTTTTAATGCATTTGTTCTCTGTGTTTCACTTTTTGCCTTTTGTTGACGGCTATGATTGTCTATTACTGCTCTAGCTGTTGACTGAACATCCCGTAATGACATAGGAATGTTTGACATCAACAGTACGTCATCATCCCCATCATCCCAAGCATCCGATGTTTTATTCTCAAAGTCATGAAATGCATCCTTTTTGCCACTTCTCATTTTCTCTTCCCTAACAATAAAATTAACATGATTAAGAAAAGCAATTTAATGATGTTTCAAATTCTAGGGTGTGTTTTCTATAAATTAATTTTGCATTTATCATAACACCAATTGCTGACTACTCATCCTGAATCAAATGTTGCTTTTTGTTGCATACAATCTTTTTCTCTCAACACAACAAAAAGCAGCAATGGTTCTAAAACTTTAATCATACATTTTTCTCTTCTTCACATGCAGGTGCCTCGGTGGCCGAGTGGTCTAAGTAAAAAAATTGTATTTACATTATTGAGATACACATAATTTCCATTTATCCTTCGAGGGCCTCGGTGGCCGAGTGGTCTAAGTAGTTATTACTGTAATCACTAGCCAGTCAACACTGAGGTTGTGAGTTTCGAACCATGCTCGTGCAGGTGCACTCGACTCCAATCTTACTTGACTAGGATTGTCAGTTTTCCTATCGAAGGTCAGTGGTTTTCTCCTGGCACTCGGAGTCTCCAGCTTCCTCCACCAATAAAAACAAAATCAAATATCAAAGAAAATAAGTCTTCCTCAATCGACAAAAATTGGTACTCCAAAAATAAATGAATCCACAGTAATAGAAAATTAACTTACACATAAACATTACAATTTCATTTTTAGGTCTTTCCACTTTTCCGTGGAAAGACCTATTGCTTTTGTTCTGATTATTATTAGGTCTTTCCACTTTTCCGTGGAAAGACCTATTGCTTTTGTTCTGATTATTATTATTATTATTATTATTATTTTTTTTTTTTCTTCCGCTAATTTTTTTCTTGCGTAGTATTGATGTTTCAAAAGATGTCGCTTAGATATTTGGAATATGATATCGTATAGTTTATACGCTTTTAAAACTGACAACTGCGTAACCAAATACTTTACATTGTAAGAGTTATCTCCCAAACACTGTTTTTCTTGTGGCCACTACTCCTTCGCAACCGTAAAAGATTACGACAAATTTATTTTACCAAATTGCTCGTTACATCTTCAGGATTAGGATTTTAATTTTGACCGAAGCCGTAATGCGATTCCATATGAGAGTTATTTCCTTATGCATTTGATATAAGTAATATGCATGTGAAACTGGTAAACCATAAGTGATAGAGACCTAGGGTCTTTTGATTTGAGGTCCTTGGTCCAAAAAATAAATAAGGTCAAGGTCAAAGGTCAAGGTCATATTATAAATTTTGATTTTGGCTTATTTTCACTTCTTTTCAAAAACCGTATAAGATATTGACAACATATTTTATTAAATTGTTAGTTGCGACATGTCGTAACACATACATTTTGGTTTAAAGGGTACGCTAACATTAAATTAGAGTTTTCCCTATTGTATTTGAAAATACTCTTATGGTGATATAACTCATTAACCATATATAATTAAGACCTAGGGTCTTTTGATTTGAGGTCTTTGGTTTATGACCTTGAAATTGAGCTCAAGGTCATATGTTATTTTGACGTTCTAGATTATGACCTTTGCTGTTACCTCATATGTATATATGATAAAGCCATGGGACTTTTGTATTAGGTTGCAAGCCACTTGACCTTAGAAAGCCAACCGGAAGTGACCTTATGTAAACCGGAAGTAGCTATTTTTGTATTTATTTAATACAAAAGTATATAGAACCATATATTTTGGAATCAGTGTCAAGTAAACATTCAAATAATACCGAAGTAAATTTTTCAAACCGAAGTAACAAATTATCTCCTTATTTATTTTTTTTTGTATATAAACCTCATATTTTGGAATCAGCGTACATAAAGCTATCATTTGACGCTGGAAATGACATGTTAAAACGAATTTTATTATTTTCATATCAAAATAGATCTTTACGAGTGGAAGACATTCAATTGTTCTCTGAACAATTGGTTTTAATTATTATTATTATTTTTTTTTTTCTTCCGCCTAATTTTTTTTCTTGCGTAGTATTGATGTTACAAAAGATGTCGCTTAGATATTTGGAATATGATATCGTATAGTTTATACGCTTTTAAAACTGACAACTGTGTAACCAAATACTCTACGTTGTAAGAGTTATCTCCTCAAACACTGTTTTTCTTGTGGCCACTACTCCTTCGCAACCGTAAAGATTACGACAAATTTCTTTTACCAAATTGCTCGTTACATCTTCAGGATTAGGATTTTAATTTTGACCGAGCCGTAATGAGATTCCATATGAGAGTTATTTCCCTTATGCATTTGATATAAGTGATATGCATGTGAAACTGGTAAACCATAAGTGATAGAGACCTAGGGTCTTTTGATTTGAGGTCCTTGGTCCAAAAAAAATAAAATTAGGTCAAGGTCAAAGGTCAAGGTCATATTATAAATTTTGATTTTGGCTTATTTTCACTTCTTTTCAAAACCGTATAAGATATTGACAACATATTTTATTAAATTGTTAGTTGCGACATGTCGTAACACATACATTTTGGTTTAAAGGGTACGCTAACATTAAATTAGAGTTTTCTCCCCTCTTGTATTTGAAAATACTCTTATGGTGATATAACTCATTAACCATATATAATTAAGACCTAGGGTCTTTTGATTTGAGGTCCTTGGTTTATGACCTTGAAATTGAGCTCAAGGTCATATGTTATTTTGACGTTCTAGTTTATGACCTTTGCTGTTACCTCATATGTATATATGATAAAGCCATGGGACTTTTGTATTAGGTTGCAAGCCACTTGACCTTAGAAAGCCAACCGAAGTGACCTTAGGTAAACCGAAGTAGCTATTTTTGTATTTATTTAATATAAAAGTATATAGAACCATATATTTTGGAATCAGTGTCAAGTAAACATTCAAATAATACCGAAGTAAATTTTTCAAACCGAAGTAACAAATTATCTCCCTAATTTATTTTTTTTATATAAACTTCATATTTTGGAATCAGCGTACAAAAAGCTATCATTTGACGCTGGAAATGACATGTTAAAACGAATTTTATTATTTTCATATCAAAATAGATCTTTACGAGTGGAAGACCTTCAATTGTTCTCTGAACAATTGGTTTTTAATTTCTTATTGTGCTTTTTGTTCTGTTGTATTTTTCACATTAATATAAATATTGCATTCATAAACTTCTGAATTCTTAAAATTTCATGTAATATAAAATATCTAAAAATAAAAATAGAAATGCATGTATTCAGTAGTATCAACAACTTACTTTTTTGGTATTGACTGGTGAAGAGGTGGATGTTGGGCTCCATACACAGGTTTTATGCTGTAAAAAAAAATATTCAGGTTTTGCTCTTGTTAAAGACATTTGAATACTATGAATACATGAAGGTAATTTCAAAGATTTCAAAATGTATCACAACTATCAGACCTGACTAGCAGAGTTATACTGATGATTGTCACTGCAGTGTGACCAGAAAACAAAATGCTGACAAAACTGGTCCTGTTTCTATCTAACTAATTATAAGGAATAGTACCATTCAATATCATTTCACTGGTTATTGACTGTCAGATATCTGACTTGGTATAGTAGTGCATTTAATATATAGCATGTCAAAACTCCCATTTGTATGAGTCATTTTGGTAAAATTGTGCATGATCATGAGAAAAGAAACTTAAATCAATTTAGTTCTTTTTCTTTTAACTTTTGGTGTTTGAAACAATAATTACTGTACACTTTTAAACAAAACGGATATTTAGCAATGTAAACTATAGCAAAAGTTTTAGTGAGTTTTTTTTTACAGAAGAGCTACAGTGACATGTGGTTCAGTACAAAATGAAGGAATCTACACCATGTACATGTACAAACAGGAGTAAAATATCTTAGAAATATGTACAGTACAGAATATCATAAATCAAAGTGCTGAAGTACTGAACATCGGATGACCGCAAGTTCTTGTGGATGGTCACAAGCAGTTGTCTCAGAAAAATCAAAGTGCTGGATAGCACCTCTGGGAAGTTTGCAACTGTAGATGTGTATTTTTTCAAATAGATTATAGATGTGTATTATTTTGAATATGTATTCAATCACAGCTTTGATATTTTTAACTAAACCATTTTCTTTTTTTCATAAAAGTTTGTCATATAAAATTTTGATATTTTCTATTGCAACCTTGAACTGTTGTTCTAAAATAATCAAATATACAATAAGCTCTGTTAATTTCTTTATGTGCCCATGCCATATCTAGGGCCTGTGATTTTATAGCATTTTTTCCATTCGTAACTGGGCATAACCCTAACAACAACAGTAAAATGACGGCACCAAATTCAAACTTGATCTTGGTGTTGTGGTTAAAAGTATTTTGTATAAGTTTCAGTAACATTTGGTTGAGGCACACTAAAGTTAGAGCACGGAATTGAAAAAAATCGTAAGTGTTCCGGGAACCCGTGTTTCACTTACTTTTGCTGTTAATCGCAGGCTCAACAAAAATGAGGAAAATTAATAAAATATTCCTCTCTATACTATCTTTTGATTGTAAGAAGCTTCTGTCCAAGTTTGGTAAAAATCCAGGATAGTTTATGAATCTAATAAATGTTTTAAAAATAACTGCAGACTGTATGTAATGTTAACTGGAAGAAAAGCTAAGTCCATTAAGTAAAATACGGAAAAACAAGAACAAAATTTTAACTAAATTTCCTTCTAGATACTAGCTTTTGATCATAAACAAGCTTTTGTACAAGTTTGATACAAATCCAGGATAGTTTAAGAAAGTTATTAAAAATTTAAAAACTTTAGCCACAGAGTGAACATAATGCTTCCTGGCAGAAAAACCAAGTCCATTTATAAGTAATATACTGAAAAAAATGGATTTTTTTTTACAAAATTTACTTCTGGGTACTATTGTATGATCATAAACAAGCTTCTGTCCAAGTTTGGTAGAAATCCAGGATAGTTAAAGAAAGTTATTAAAATTTCAAAACTTTAACCACAGAGTGAATATTTGTGGATGCCTCCGCCGCCGCTGAAATGTAGGATCGCTATGTCTCGCTTTTCGACAAAAGTCAAAGGCTCGACAACAATCAGTTTTAAATTTGTAAAGGGCATAACTGTAAAGGAGCATAACTCTAGAACAGTAAAACTGACGCCACTAAAACTCAAATTTAATCAGTGTTTTGTGATAATGAGCATTGTGTATAAGTTTCATAACATTTGGTTGAGACAAACTAAAATTAGAGATCGTAAACAAAAATTCAAGCAACTTTTTCATTTGTTAAGGAGCATAACTCTAGAATTGTAAAATCGACGCCACCAAAATTCAACTTGACCTGTGTTTTGTGGAAATAAGCATTGCGTATAAGTTTCATACAATTTGGTTTAGGAAAACTAAAGTTAGAGAACAGATGGGATGTACGGACGTACATACAAGTAAGGGACGTAAATACTTACAGAAGAAAAGGGTAAAACTTAATACGGTGGAGACATAACAATAGCAGTATGACGACATGAATAAAAAGTTTATATACACTAGATTCATAGAGGTGCTAGTAACCCGGCTGTAACACATTTTATAGTTGATGCTGTGAAATTTAGCATTGAGACAATAACATTTGAGATTTTGGTTTGTCATAATTATTTGGACTAGCACTAAGAAAAGAAAGTCATTTTCCTATTACATGGACAGATTTTATTTAATCATGTAAATAATTGCTACAGCACTTGTCTTGATACACTGAGTTATTCTAAGTAGAAGCTGACTTGTCTGCCTTATATATCCTTGTAACGATTTGTGTACAAATGTAATTGTTAATCGTAACGCTGAGGAGGCTGCGATATGTACGAACTGTCGCTCAGTCAATGTTTTTCAGCTGTCAGTTTGACCCACATGACTGAGCATGCTGGACGAGTGAAGGTCCTTAAATCCACATTGGAATGTGAAATAGCTAGTATTTAAATAGCGGAATTTAAAGTTTTCAAATGTTTTGGCATCAAAACATTCTGATCGATGTTTTAACAAAACATGCACCTTTCTATCATAGCCGGTATTTACCTTTACTCATCGATGGCGTGTGACATAAGCCATATGATTATCGAGTATTTCTGTCACCTGTGTATAATTGTTCAATCAAACATTTATCACTTGTCAATTATCCGAAGGCTTGGTCAAAACATATCAGTAATGTCAGCCATACGGGATTCTTTCGATACACTCGGACTTTTACTTATTTAATAATAAACATTTGTAAATATCGTAAATAGTAAAAAAGAGCGGAAAATGTTCATTCATGAAATATTCATGAATGAATTAAACGCTGTCTCGCGAGATTTCTTTGATTTTCTCTTCAGCGCATGGAAGATCCGCCAGTAGTGTTTGTGATAGTTATTTTCAAAATGATGTTAAATTCATCTGAACTGTCGATGAACATTCATTCCTTTTTATTCAAGCTGTAATCTTTTCAAAAGGACTCAAAATTTTAAAAGAATCTTCTTACAATCAGTATTCAAACACTAGCACTACATTATCTTGGAGCAGAACATTTGCGATAGTCTGTCACCGGAAGTTTGAGGCCGACGCCTAAGGAAAGTATTGCTATAGCAAACTTCCCAAAAATAAATGGGGAATGTGTCCATGGGACACAGATGATGCCCTTGCTTGCATATCATATAAAGTTATAAAGGGACATAACTGAAGAACAGTAAAAGTGACGCTAACCAAATTTGTTATTGATCTGAGTTTTGTAGTAATAAGCATTATGTATAAGTTTCATAACATTTGGTTGAGGCAAACTTAAGTTAGAGAACTGAAACGAAAAATTCAGCAATTTTTCCTTTTATAAAAGGCCGTAACTCCAGAACAGTAAAAGTGACACAACCAGAAATCAAAACTTGATCTGTATTTTGTGGTAATAAGCATTGTGTATAAGTTTCATAAAAATACATTGTTGACGCCTCTGCCGCCACCGCCAACGCCGGAAACAGATACCTAAGTCTCGCTTTTGACTTCGTCAAGGCGAGACAATAACATTTTGGTTGAGGCAAACTAAAGTTAGAGAACAGAAATGGAAAATTCAGCAATTTATCCATTTGTAAAGGGCATAACTCTAGAAATGTTAAAGTGATGCCACCAAAATTCAAACTTGATCTGTGTTTTGAGGTAATAATCATTGTGTAAAAGTTTCATAACATTTGGTTGAGGCAAACACAAAAGTTAGAGGACGGAAACCAACTTTGGGACGTACAGACGTACGTACATATGGACAAGGGTAAAACTTACTGCCCCTCCACTACGGCAGGGTCATAAAAATCACATCTGTATACCTGAAAGTGAGGTTAATATACAGAGATATATTTTTTTCTGAGACAAGTTTGTGCGTGGAAGATGAATAAATGACAAGGAATTCAACCTCACCGTAATAACTATTATATTGTAGTGATACAAATCAGTATACTCTGGTTTGTTGTTATATATTATATTAATGTTTGTATATAATATAACAGTTACATGTATATATAATTTTCATCCATTTGTATATCATTCTATTCTACTATTCTAATAATAGTGCAGTGCAAGTGCATGGTGGACACTCTTCTGTAATAATTCGATTTATCTAATAGATTGGATTTGAGCAGGCATTCATATTTTCCTGCATAACGTTCTTGAGAAATTCTTCCGCATGCATTAACACAATTTTTCTGTACGTGTGCATAGATATTATTAATGATTTTTTACTTATTATACGACCACAAAAATTTTTGCGGTCGTATATTGGTATCACATCTTCGTCGTCGTCAGCGTCGTCCAAAGACATTTGGTTTCCAGACAATAACTTTAGTAAATGTAAATAGAAATCTATGAAATTTAAACACAAGTTTACAACCAAAAAAGGAAGGTTGGGATTTATTTTGGGGGTTATGGTCCTAACAGTTTAGGAATTAGGGACCAAAAAGGGGCCCAAATAAGCATTTTTCTAGTTTCCAGACAATAACTTGTGGAACGGTGTATGGATCTCTCTGAAATTATACCACAAGTTTAGGATTGGCTTTGGGGGGGTTCTGCCTCAAACCGTTTAGGAATTAAGGGGAAAAAAGGGGGAAAACAAGGGTGTCCTGGTTAATGGACAATTAAAAAAAGTACAATATTATGTTTGGATTACCTCCCTTACTCTGCTTTTAAATTATGTATCAAGAAATGTTGTATTGTCTTGAGGTGATTAGCTGTCAATTTATTTTTAGAAGTTATAATCATTTAAATGCTGATTAAGGAATATTAATTTTAGAATGATTACGTATGTCATTTTCTATTTTAAGACTTTTATGATGTATTTAAATGGGTAATTATGGTTGCAAACTCCATTGGAAATTTGAATTGAGATTATGACCATGTCTTGAGGAAAGAATTTTTTTTTGGAAAAGGGGAAGGTGAAAAAATTGGGGATGGGAATTTTTCTCATTTCAGATTTCAGAAATTAAAAGAAAATTTCTTCAAATATTTTATTTGTTTTGCCAAAAAAGGGGGCATGGAAATTTTTTTTGGGAGGGGAGGTCAATTCGCAACAGCATAGTGTATTGCACAAAAGCAAAAAATTAAATATAAATTCAAATCAAATCATATAACCAATTCTAAGTTCTTTGACTACAGTTATTCTGTGTCAGAAACCTATTATGTATCAAATATTTAATTACAATCCAAATTCAGACCTGTATCAAGCACGAATATTGTGTCCATTTTTGCCCCAACTGTTCAGGGTTGGACCTCTAAGGTTGTATCAAGCTGCGCTCAGAGAAGCAATTTATATATATATTTCTAACGACAAAACATTTTCATATTATTAATTTCTGTTCTAAACAAAAATAGTTTTATGAGTATTCATTGAAGAAATGAATTTATAACAAGCGATAAGGAATGTAATTTTGCACTCGATAATGTCTGCGTATTCATAGATCAGTCACCAGTCAAAAACAAAAGTTACGTAAGTAGAAATCTCTGTGGCAACAATACTGAATACATCGGAATGCCTTCACGGTCATCGCGATGTAAAAACTGCTAGACCTGTATTAATCTATTTTCCTTTATCTCAGATTTTACCAATTTATTGCAAGCAAGGTTGGGATTTCACCACAGAACTACACTGCACTGTGCCAGACCTCTGAACACAACCAAACTCTAACTAACCATCTCCAGCACTAAAAGTTACAAAATGTAGCAAACTACAGCTCAACCCCTACCTCAATTCACAAAACACTAAAGGAAGTGTAGTCCGAGATTACTCTGACGTCCAATGGCTGTTTTGCCAGACAAGCTGGGGCAGTGGGACGTCAGAGCTCGTCCCATATCAAAAAGTGGATATTTGCCCATCCAAAATAGATGCACTGCTTCGTCGCTTCTGGTGCCAACAGACGGCCTTGGAATTATATAAATAGGGTATCAATTTGTTCATTTTCATTTATCTCTTCATTTACACCAATTAACATTGGCCTACCACTAATGGTTCCCTTGAACTGACCTAATCACAAACTAATACATGTTAACTTAGCAAAATTTTCAAAGTCTATAGACCATGACTAAGGGCGGAGCCAAATAATCTCCATGGAAATGATATATGCCAATGCTTATACAACTGCATACTAAATATCATTGACCTACCACTATTGGTTCCCATAAATTGACCTAATCACAAACTTATACATGTAAACTATGAAAATTTCAAAGTCAATAGACCTTGACTGAGGGGCGGGCCAAATAATCTCCATGGTAATGAGATGTGCCAATGCTTATACAACTGCATACCAAATATCATTGACCTACCATTAGTGGTTCACCATGAACTAGACCTAATCACAAACTAATATATTGTTGACGCCGCCGTCGCCGCCGACGCCAGAAACAGCATACCTAAGTCTCGCTTTTTGACTTCGTCAAGGCGAAACAATAACATTTGGTTGAGGCAAACTAAAGTTAGAGAACAGAAATGGAAAATTCAGCAATTTATCCATTTGTAAAGGGGCATAACTCTAGAACGGTTAAAGTGATGCCACCAAAATTCAAACTTGATCTGTGTTTTGAGGTAATAATCATTGTGTAAAAGTTTCATAACATTTGGTTGAGGCAAACACAAAAGTTAGAGGACGGAAACCAACTTTGGGACGTACAGACGTACGTACATATGGACAAGGGTAAAACTTACTGCACCCTCCACTACGGCAGGGTCATAAAAATCACATCTGTATACCTGAAAGTGAGGTTAATATACAGAGATATATTTTTTTCTGAGACAAGTTTGTGCGTGGAAGATGAATAAATGACAAGGAATTCAACCTCACCGTAATAACTATTATATTGTAGTGATACAAATCAGTATACTCTGGTTTGTTGTTATATATTATATTAATGTTTGTATATAATATAACAGTTACATGTACATGATGTATATATAATTTTCATCCATTTGTATATCATTCTATTCTACTATTCTAATAATAGTGCAGTGCAAGTGCATGGTGGACACTCTTCTGTAATAATTCGATTTATCTAATAGATTGGATTTGAGCAGGCATTCATATTTTCCTGCATAACGTTCTTGAGAAATTCTTCCGCATGCGTTAACACAATTTTTCTGTACGTGTGCATAGATATTATTAATGATTTTTTACTTATTATACGACCGCAAAAATTTTTGCGGTCGTATATTGGTATCACATCTTCGTCGTCGTCAGCGTCGTCCGAAGACATTTGGTTTCCAGACAATAACTTTAGTAAATGTAAATAGAAATCTATGAAATTTAAACACAAAGTTTATAACCAAAAAAGGAAGGTTGGGATTTATTTAGGGGGTTATGGTCCTAACAGTTTAGGAATTAGGGGCCAAAAAGGGGCCCAAATAAGCATTTTTCTAGTTTCCAGACAATAACTTGTGGAACGATGTATGGATCTCTCTGAAATTATACCACAAGTTTAGGATTGGCTTTGGGGGGTTCTGCCTCAAACCGTTTAGGAATTAAGGGGAAAAAAGGGGGAAAACAAGGGTGTCCTGGTTAATGGACAATTAAAAAAAGTACAATATTATGTTTGGATTACCTCCCTTACTCTGCTTTTAAATTATGTATCAAGAAATGTTGTATTGTCTTGAGGTGATTAGCTGTCAATTTATTTTTAGAAGTTATTATCATTTAAATGCTGATTAAGGAATATTAATTTTAGAATGATTATGTATGTCATTTTCTATTTTAAGACTTTTATGATGTATTTAAATGGGTAATTATGGTTGCAAACTCCATTGGAAATTTGAATTGAGATTATGACCATGTCTTGAGGGAAGAATTTTTTTTGGAAAAGGGGAAGGTGAAAAACGGGGAATGGAATTTTTTCTCATTTCAGATTTCAGAAATTAAAAAGAAAATTTCTTCAAATATTTTATTTTTTTTGCCAAAAAAAAAGGGGGGATGGAAATTTTTTTTTGGAGGGGGGGTCAATTCGCAACAGCATAGTGTATTGCACAAAAGCAAAAAATTAAATATAAATTCAAATCAAATCATATAACCAATTCCAAGTTCTTTGACTACAGTTATTCTGTGTCAGAAACCTATTATGTGTCAAATATTTAATTACAATCCAAATTCAGACCTGTATCAAGCACAAATATTGTGTCCATTTTTGCTCCAACTGTTCAGGGTTGGACCTCTAAGGTCGTATCAAGCTGCGCTCAGAGAAGCAATTTATATATATATTTCTAACGACAAAACATTTTCATATTATTAATTTCTGTTCTAAACAAAAATAGTTTTATGAGTATTCATTGAAGAAATGAATTTATAACAAGCGATAAGGAATGTAATTTTGCACTCAATAATGTCTGTGTATTCATAGATCAGTCACCAGTCAAAAACAAAAGTTACGTAGTAGAAATCTCTGTGGCAACAATACTGAATACATCGAATGCCTTCACGGTCATCGCGATGTAAAAACTGCTAGACCTGTATTAATCTATTTTCCTTTATCTCAGATTTTACCAATTTATTGCAAGCAAAGTTGGGATTTCACCACAGAACTACACTGCACTGTGCCAGACCTCTGAACACAACCAAACTCTAACTAACCATCTCCAGCACTAAAAGCTACAAAATGTAGCAAACTACAGCTCAACCCCTACCTCAATTCACAAAACACTAAAGGAAGTGTAGTCCGAGATTACTCTGACGTCCAATGGCTGTTTTGCCAGACAAGCTGGGGCCGTGGGACGTCAGAGCTCGTTCCATATCAAAAAGTGGATATTTGCCCGTCCAAAATAGATGTACTGCTTCGTCGCTTCTGGTGCCAACGGACGGCCTTGGAATTATATAAATCGGGTATCAATTTGTTCATTTTCATTTATCTCTTCATTTATGTAAGTTTCACCTACCCTTTATTTTCTCATACTTAGACAGTTTTTACAGTGACCCTACAATTCTGGCATTTTAACTTTCATTTTGAAAGATTGTCATGTGATCACGAGAAAAAAGCAAGGCACAATGGACTATGGGAAATGATGTATGCATATGACCCTAGGTCAATATGAATATATAATCTAACACCTCGCTCATTTACGATGCAAGCAATGTAAATATCCGAGAATTTCCGAATGTTATCGTGGTTGGCACTACTATGGCACTAAATGCTTAATACCAATCTCCTGTAAAGGAGGTGAAAAATCGTGGTTGGCTACTAAATGTTAAATATCCATCTCCTAAAAAGGAGGTGTAAAAAGTAAAAATGTCAGAATCGATGGATCACTGTGAAAACTGTCTAAATATGAGAAAATAAAGGGTGGCAGGTAGGTAAATCTTACATAAATTAAGAGATAAATGAAAAATGAACAAATTGATATCCCATTTATATAATTCCAAGGCCGTCTGTCATGTCTGTTGGCACCAGAAGCAACGAAGCAGCACATCTATTTTGGATGGGCAAATATCCACTTTTTGATATGGGACGAGCTGTGACGTCCCACGGCCCCAGCTTGTCTGGCAAAACAGCTGTTGGACGTCAGAGTAATCTCGGACTAAAGGAAGTGTAGTATGTTTTTAGAATGACACTTTATCTTAAAACAACAAAAAAACTTTTCTTTATCTAACTGTAGAGTAAAAAAACACTAATTAAAACATGATTGTGAACATGTAGGGAACAAAAAGATCTCTGGTTTGAATGTGTAGGACCCATGCAGATTCCATTGCCATATTGGACCATAACACATGTACACATATTAAAAAAATCTGGTACACATAAAGCTTTCCTGTATCGTTAATTTATACATGTAAATATTGATATTTTCGTGGGTTTTGTGGTTTCTGTGAATTATGTTAAGTAAAACAAATCAATAGTTTACACTGACGCTAATGCTGACAGGTAACGTTACAAACACTTCTGCTTTAAAAACAGCCAAAAATTTTTATGTGCGGTGTACCTTCCTGGAACATTTGATTCTTTCTTCCAGAAGCTTTGTTTGTTTGTGTCTTTCACAGGATTAGAACTGATAGCAGACATGTCCTATGAAGTTTTACTGCGCCGATCTGATGCATAATAACATCGACATAAACTAAATTCAGTTTTCTTTTTATAGAAAGTTGTTGATGATATGGCTGACGTTTACTTCCGCTGATTGAGATGTACTCCCAATTCTTGGTCCATCCGACGTTTGAATGGTCGTCTCAAAACTTTACATTTACAAAAATTGTATAATCGCCCACCTTCGATAAAATGATTTACCAATCAAATTAACAAATTCAGCAATATTCGCAAAACAAAATCAGTTATAGAAATATGCCGTAGTAAATCGTCAAGGCAAGTGAATCTTTCACAACATTTGGGGCAGAGACATCTAATAAATGTATTGATATGTATGTCTCGGATAGTAGTCTCATACCTT
Source organism: Mytilus coruscus (assembly GCA_017311375.1). Classification (NCBI taxonomy): domain Eukaryota; kingdom Metazoa; phylum Mollusca; class Bivalvia; order Mytilida; family Mytilidae; genus Mytilus; species Mytilus coruscus. Next base: position 65,441,540 of record CM029595.1, read on the forward strand.
TTGCCGGGACGACCCGAGACTACTATAACCTAGGACTATACTGTCAATATGTATTATGTATCAGCTGTAACACATTAAAGTAATAGCACCGAGAATAACATATAGAAGTCTTTAGCTATAAAACACTGATTATATGTTATAGTAGTCTCAGGAGATTATAACTATTTTATATTATTAATTTATCATGTCTAATTTTAGTTGCTAGTCATTTGCGTGAGAGAAAATACTACTAAAAATGAAAAATATAGGAACATACCTTGCGCTCGTCACGGGCCGGGAGCCTGTTTACTATCTATTTCTCATGGTTAATCTTAATTATTGGCATTTACTTAGGGATTTTTTAGAAAAAACAATACTAAAAAATACCTTGCGCTTCTTCTTCTTTCAGTTTCCGCACTCCATCATCATATTGATGACTATGTGCCGTGCATGCGTGGGTAAAATTTACAAATATATATTTACATCAAAAAATAAATAAAGAAATAATAACTTGTTTTTGATTTTCACTGTACATATAAGATAAAATCATTTACAAGGTGTTACAATTACATGGTGTAGTATTGGTTGAGAACATATGTAGGAATCTGTTCTCTGGAGGCTTCAACTATGGTGCATTGGACAGCAGTAACTGGTAAAAGGTTCCATTGGATAATTGTCCTTGGATAGAATGAGAATTTATATGAGTCTTTTTTTTGCCTGTATGTGCCTGAATGAGTGACTGTGAGTGTATTGTCTTGTTCGACTGTCTGATGGTATTAACAAATTCGTAGGTTATATTGCTACTTGGTGGTGTATAATTTTGAAGAAAAATATAAGTCTTGTTCTTATTCTTCTAAGTTCAAGCGTTGGCCAGTTGAGATGGTTAAGCATGTTTGTTACAGAGCTGGTGTTATGGTATCGATTGCACGTATACCTGGCTGCTCGTCTTTGGACCATTTTTATTTGTGATTTTGTATGTGGGTCCCAGATGCAGCTACCATACTCTAGCTTTGGTCTCACAAGTGAGATATAGGCCTTTTCTTTAACTGACTGTGAGCTGACTTTAAGGTTTCTTTTGATAAAATTAAATTGTTTAGTTGCATTTGCTGTGATGTTACTTATGTGTTTGTTAAATTTTAAATCAGTTTGTATTGTTAATAGATATAAGAAGATGTGGTATGAGTGCCAATGAGACAACTCTCTATCCAAGTCAAAATTTATAAAAGTAAAGCATTACAGGTCAAAGTACGGTCTTCAACACGGAGCCTTGGCTCACACCTATCAGTAAGCTATAAAGGGCCCCAAAAATTACTAGTGTAAAACCATTCAAACGGGAAAACCAACGGTCTAATCTATATAAAAAACAAGAAACGAGAAACACTTATGAACCACATCAACAAACGACAACTACTGAACATCAGATTCCTGACTTAGGACAGGTGCATTCAAATGCAGCGGGTTTAAACGTTTAAATGGTACCAAACCTTCACCCTTTTCTGAAACAATAGTGTAACATCACAACATAGAAAGACACACTATAAAATATCAACTGAAATAGCTTAACTCAAACAAAGGACATATTAACAACAGTGAACATACACTGAACAATTAAATTTGACCTATGATACAATGTAAATACAAAATAAATAAACTAAGGGAAGAATAATAAAAGTAACATGTTATATCGGTATGAAATGTTAAACAATTTAAGAAAACAATATGCTCGAACAAAATATCAGCCATTTGCAATAACTTTAAAACAGGTAAATGAAAATAATTTTGTTGTTAGGTATACGTGTACAGTTCCAATACAGAAAGGAAATAATTTTGATGTTCATAGTACGAAGTGAAAATTTATAGTAGTACCAAACACTTATCAAAGTTGGTATATGGACCAGATATAACCCTGAATAACATTAAATAACAAAAATGCATTACAATTAGTATCAACAGATCAAATAAACAAGAAAGTACGATTTGAGAGTACTCGCAGTTACTGACAGCTAGTTTAAAAGCCAAAACAATTAATAATAAAAAATCATGCATCAAAGACTAAAATCAACTAAAACACATCCCAGGGATTTAGTATTTTAACGTCATGGACAGTCAACGAAGACATGACTTGTGCAATGCCAAAAATAAATGTATCAACAGACAGTAGGATAGTTAGGAGTTTAACCTCTTTATAGATCAAAATGAACGTGGGTGTGTCTTTATACATCCCGTTTGAAAAGAATACAAATTCATTTATGTTTTAATTTGCTGATGACAAAATCGATATTAGTGCCAATGTAAACTATATTCAAAGATCTAATTACAACATTGGTAAGATAACCTTTACTAATAAGTTTATTTAAAGGTTCGATGAGTTTACACGGATCACATAGTGATTTCCGCGCTTTAAGTACAATATTACCGTAAAATTTAGGATGTGAAATACCGTTTTTAATCAGTTTTCTACAGGTACAGCCAAATTTACTAATCAAATCTTTGTATCTATGAAAGAACTTAGCAAAAGTTTTACGTAATTTATGGTAACGAAATCCCTGACTTAATAATTTACCAGTGATGCATTGATTACGTTTGTTAAAATCTATGACATCACTACACACACTGGCATAACGAACGAGTTGGGATATATAAACACCGTATGATGGAGCCACAGGAACATCGCCGTCTAAAAAAGGAAAATTTTCAATAGGGAATGAAAAATCGTCACTTTTGTCGTAAATTTTCGTATGGAGTTTTCCTTTAGAGATTGAAATGTCCAAATCCAGAAAAGGACAACTTCTGCTGTTTATGTTAGATTTAGTTAAAGTAAGTTCTATTGGGTAAATTTCGGTAGTATATTTAGAGAACTCTGGATTATTTAATGAAAAAATATCATCTAGATAACGGAAGGTATTGTTGAATGTATCAACCAAATGTAACAATGACGTGTCTTTACTCAGTTTGGTCATAAACTGAGATTCATAGCAATACAGGAATAAATCTGCTATTAAAGGGGCGCAGTTAGTGCCCATAGGAATACCTACTACTTGTCGATACACTTTAAGCCAAGATATTTAGTAGATGTTTCTTGTTGCAAAGTGTGCCCATGTAAGATGTAATCATATGGGAGAGGGGTTTCTTCGTTGTTACTTGGAGGACTGAACACTTGTCCGGATGGAAGGACACGAGTCAGTCCTTTTTCCACTTTGCTGATGCTGTTAGGTCTTCTTGTAATTTTTCTGAGTCATGTTTATTTTTGATGGTTTTATAAATAATGCTGTCATCTGCGAAAAGTCTTAGAGTGCCATGTTTAATATATTCATTCAGATCGTTTATGTACACTTCATTTATGAAGACTGAGACTACTATAACTCTGATTGATACATGTAATTGTCTCAGATGATGACTACAAAAATGTATATGTGAAACTATGACTCGTAAAATCAGGTTTACGGCCAACATTAAAATAAGAAGGTTGAGAACTATGACCATAGAAAATTTAGAAATACTACCTCTATATCTTCATGACATTAACAATAAAAAGATACTTATTATTCTTTTAGAAGAGATGATATATCAGAAGTTCCTCATGCAGGTGAGAACATCTGAAAATGGCATGTATTGTGTAAGATATCATGCGTGGGTCACACTATGAAATGAGTTGCCAAAGATAATACGGTTAGTATATGTAAACAAACTTTAAACAAGTTCAACAGTTTCAATAATACATGGCTCTTCTCGTTCTTCTTTTAACACTTAACTAGAAATCTCTTTGCTATGATCTATAATTAAAACGTACTCAATGATATAATGCAATTAAAACAATTTATATTATGCCGCTACCTAATTAATTTTAGGACATGCCTTCAAGGCAGCTCTGAATCCCTCAACATTGTTGGACGATGATAATGATGTTGGCAGTTTGGTCCAATCCCTGATAATCCTTGGAAAGAATGATTGTCCGTATGCGTCTGTACTTTTTCTATTCTGATAGATAATCTTTTTTCTGATAGAAACGACTTTTACCTCTGATTGTTTTATCGTTTGGGGTCGGGTATTGTTGATTGATTGTTGTTGGTTGCTTAATGTTCAGTGGCAAATATTTCATGCATGTTCAGAACGAGAAAAAAATAATAGTAGATACAATAAGTAGGTCCTGTAATAGAGGTCGTCCGGGATGAAGGTCGGGGAAATTTGGACTACCACTGGAAAATGAGTCTATATTGGATAGGGACAGAAATTTTGCCTTGCAACAGCCACCTACAGACCCCTCAAAGGGTTATTACAAGGGTTCATAACGTGCATAGAGCGTGGCTTTCTCTCTACACGAGGCATCGGATTTAACGTCCCGATTCTGACCGGTCATGGCTGCGTACTTGTACATCCCGCACTGCCAAACGTATTCCCCAATTTGGCATGGGATTTACTGTCGGTCGAAAGAAGACCATGAGTGACGATATTTCTATTTCCAGTCACCCTTGAGGGGTCAGGTATATTGTTGAGGTATTGTTGAAGATCTATGTCGATTTGATCATCATGGATCTTGAATACCATGCAAAACCTGTTTGTTTTTTCTCCACTCTTCGAAGTTTTTTCTCTCCATTTTAATGATTTTGCCTTATTTGTGACACAGCCATGCAGGTGTTCCGTATAGTTGTTGTGCACAATCTTTCTGCTCTTTTCTGCTCTTTTCTGTACTTGCTCTATTGCTTTGATCTATCTTATCTTGGTTTGTCATCATGTCATGCCCCATACTGTGCATGAATGATTTCACTGTATAGAGGTCTTACAATGGATGTAAATGCTGTTACCTTTACAGTTTTTGTGCAGCATGTCTTATTTGCTTTGCCAACTGTATTACCAATATCTCTATCATGATGCACAGTTTAAGTTGTTACTGATTGTTTCACCTATATAAACTTTTCTTTGACGGTCTTATTACAATGCACTTGTCTTATGGCGTAAAGGCTCACTTGTGTGACGGGATTGCTTCCCTTAATAAATGTGGTAGATACTAAGTCAGCCGTAAGCGGTTGAGCTAAGGAAGTACTTCTTTGGCTCAGTCGGTTAACGCGCTGCCTTGTAACACAGAGGTCCCGGGTTCGAGTCCCGGTGGAGACAAAGATGATTTTGTATGAAGAATCATGCTCTCCGGTTACACTTGTCCGATTAGTTTTCAGTCTTCCGGCAATGATGTGTAATCTTTTTGTACAAGGTAACTGTCTGTGATGATTGGTGATGGTTCGAAAAAGAAGGCGGTTAGCTACAAATAAGTTGTCTTTGGTGAAGTTACTTTTTTTGGCATATCGTTGATGTCGGCAAGGTTGGAACCGCAATGGTCCAAGTACTAGTTCTGTGCCCTAGCTGGGCACACAGGAGATTATTTGGTACTTGCATAGAGATAACACCCCCAAATATAACGGTTTTTGTTCTGCAGTTAAAGAGCGAATCCATCTGATGGTTTAAGGGTTGACGCCTTATATTCAAACTTGTGTAAGGCGGTGATGTGGCGTTTTGTCGAACGCTTTTGCAAAAACTATAAAAAATGATATCAACTTGACAGTTTCCTTTTAATTTTGATGCGATGTTGTAAATAGTTATGATAAGTGATTTTGCGGAATACGTGTTGTATGTTAAGAATTTTGATTAATAAAAGGCAGTGGCTACGATTACCCGCAAAAAGTAACAATAAGAAATAAGTATTGTTACTTCCAAGACTAATTGACGAAATTTAATCCGGACAGGGACCCGATTTCATACGTGAATTGCAGGTAACAATAATATAATTTTTATTGTTACCTTCAAAATTTTCATTTGCAAATTATGTCTTTTTTGTGTGTAGCATCGGGATACTTTAGACTGTCTTCGTGTCTTTGTCCAGTATACGTTGTTTTACATATTTGAACAAGTTTATATGAATAGAAAATTATTTATTGAACATACAAATGTAGCAATGATAAATTGAAAGCACTTATATATATATTTAGAATTCTTGTAGCTATTTATTTAGTTACATTTCCTGCATATCCTATATGTAGCCGTAGGTGGCATTTTGGAGGCCAACACATTTCAGGTGGTACCACTCAAGACACACGTCGCAATCTATAGATCCATATATATGCACGTCTTTACCGCACACTAAACAGTTCAATTCTGCTATGTCCTTCTTTAGCAATATCTTGATTATTTGAGCGTTTTCCAGGACTTATTGAAAAAATACTTTTTGATCCGATAAAGATTAATATTCTCTTCGAGTAATTTCATTTCAGAAGAAATTTCTCAACTCGAACAAATTTTTCCTCTGAAACAGAATAGCGGAGATCGAGTTGTTTTAATAGACCCTCTATGGGAAAGGTGAACGATATACATCTAGAAGTTTAATCATGTTTTTACATCATGATTTAATTGTTTTAATTTATTTCTGAATCAGATTGCTCGCAAAGGAAACATTTTTTAGATCAGTGCCTTCTGCCTGGGTATATTTTACGGGTACTGATAATAACTGCAGGTAACAATAACAAATGATATTATTGTTACCTGCAATTTCAAATTTTTATTCGAAGTTCCTTTGAATTTAAGTAAGATGTATTGCATTTGCTTTATATATTTTTGATACCGAACGGTTCATAAGTATACACAGCAAATATATACACGCAAAATGTTTTTATTTTTTATAAGATTAATCAAATCATGAGTACTTAACTATGACTGCAAATGCTGTATTAACTATCGCAAATGCTATATTAATTACAGCAAATGCTATATTGTAAAATTGCCGTAAAACAATGCACCAAATTAATACCTTAGCCTTATGGTTTGTCAGCTGATAAGATTTGCTACGTTATATTGCAAAAAGCGCAAAACCTACGATTAAATCGCAATTGCAATATTCAAAAGAGCATTTGCAATATTGAAGACATTGAATATCGCATTTGCAATTGTGAATGATAAAATTCCTTTTAACTTCATAATACCATAACTTCATACCACTACACCATATCATTAACAGAATACAAAAATTTATGAAAATAGCCATTTTAGATGGTGACGTTCCTTGTCACCATCTTACGGTGTTTATATATCTCAACTTGTACGATTCGCTCGTGTATGTAACAACGTTTCAGATTTTAACGAAAGAAATTTATGTATTACTGAAAATTATTACACCAGGGTTTTCGATATCACAAACTAGTCAAAACATTTACTAAATTTTATCATCGGTATAAGGACATCATTCGTAAATATAGCTCAACATGCAGACTTCTTATACGTTCAGGTATTTCACATCCAATCTTTTATGGTAATATTCTTTATAAAGCACTAAAATGTCAGTATTCACCTCAGAAGCTAACAAAACCTTTAAATAGACTTATTAAGAAGGGATATAGTTACGATACTGTTGTCAGGTCATTAAAGATTGCATATTTTGGCTTTAATATTGATTCACTTATAGGGTCTTTGCATCGGAACTAAACACATTTATTTAAAACCAGTTGTTGGCATGACACGGGTTATGCTCTTCTCATATATTTTATGATGGTATGATACTAAACCCTAACGGAGGGATTGTGCCTGATATTCATATGATGAAGACATAATCTTTCAATCAGTTTAATTGAGGTCTGGAGCTGGCATGTCAGTTAACTGCTAGTAGTCTGTTGTTATTTATGTATTATTGTCATTTTGTTTATTTTCTTTTGTTACATCTTCTGACATCGGACTCGGACTTCTCTTTAACTGACTTTTAATGTGCGTATTGTTATGCGTTTACTTTTCTACATTGGCTAGAGGTATAGGGGAGGTTGAGATCTCATAAACATGTTTAACCCCGCCGCATTTTTGCGCCTGTCCCAAGTCAGGAGCCTCTGGCCTTTGTTAGTCTTGTATTATTTTTACTTTTAGTTTCTTGTGTATAATTTGGAGTTTAGTATGACGTCCATTATCACTGAACTAGTATATATATTTGTTTAGGGGCCAGCTTAAGGACGCCTCCGGGTGCAGGAATTTCTCGCTGTATTGAAGACCTATTGGTGACCTTCTGTTGTTGTCTGTTCTGTGGTCGGGTTGTTGTCTCTTTGACACATTCCCATTTCCATTCTCAATTTTATTTTGTAAATTTGAAATACGTAGATTGTATGAAATAAAAATCCTTTCTTGTCTCTAACCAAAATAAAAACAGAGACATGTCTATGATATAAGTAACAAAGAATGATGTCAGGCATAAAAAATAGTTTTGAGAAATTCCCTTTGATTATGCTAAAAAGCTAATCTCGTTCAAGTCTCGACAAGGTGCCCGTTCACATCCGGGGAGTTTATTCAAAAAGCATCAGACAACCGTTGAAAATGTCAACGATTTACAGGAAGTTTTCTTAAAATTTTAGTGTTACTTATCATTTTTCACACATAATTTTTGTTCATTGGATTTATTTAATAATATATGGTGTAAATTTTGGATTAACATTACAAATAAACTATGGGGTGTGCTACTTCTTCCGACGATAAAGCCGCATCGGAAAGATCAAAACAAATTGACAAAACACTTCGTGCAGATGGTGAAAAAGCAGCGAGGGAAGTGAAATTGTTGTTATTAGGTAAGGTTTTTTTGGAAACACAGAAAGCGGTTGATTGTTGAGAATGACTATTTTGACGAACAATTCATGCATTTCACTGGTCTTTCATGTCTTGAATCGTAAACACATGACCCACAATACATATATATAAATACACATTAACCTGTTAACACGATATACTTTTTTCAATGCAGTCATCTTTAAAAAAAATGATGGAAGGTTATTGTAAGTTGAATAGAAGAAGAAAAGATTTCCAAGTGATTGGTTATTTTTTCAAATTTGCTTTCGATTTGCTTGACTTGGCAAGTTGGGCTTTATTCCATACCTGAGACTAAGTACTATATTGTACTAGAACACACTTTTATAATGTGTGATAGGTACATGTAGTCTCAGTGCATACACTGTATCATGCAGACCAATTTGGAGTTCTTTTTTATTCAATGAGTTACGCTGATGTCAGATCCATAAATGATGACATTTGATCAGACAATTACTTCAATGTAATGATTAAAGCAAATGTGTCATCAGAAACGTATGTGAAAAATGTGTATAAAATGAAAACAACAAGTTGTAAATTTCATGGGTCTGAGTTTGTTGGTAGAGCTGAAATTCTTCTGTGGATCCCGCTGACTTCGCAAATGTTTCTAAGTAGATATAGGAAGATGTGGTGTGAGTGCCAATGAGACAACTCTCCATCCAAATAACAGTTGTAATGCAGTTATTTATTTCATCAAACTGCCCCCTGGTAGTTTTAAATTTTGTGCTTAAATGTCCTGTGCCCAATGAGGAGGCGTCATTGATTTAAAATTGATTCAGACTGTAATCTAAAGGCAATGTTTGAAACCAATCAATAATAAACACCTTTGGAAGTATCTGGTCATGTTTTTACAGCAATTACACTGTACCTGTTTGACAAATTGATAAATATATGAACTTGGCTTGAGGCTGAAAATAGAACAACAGAAACAAATTTACGTGTACAGACTGGGAGAGAAATAATTCAGGATGGCATCTTGTAAATACGAAAGAAACTGTTTCAAACTTTATTAGAACATAAAACAAAACAATAAGCATGATAAAAAGAATTCATTCAAGAATGATAATGTGAAAAAAAATGTACAAGACAAACCTATTGCTGTTTCCAGAAAAAAAATTATTAGTTTTTCAACTTAAAAATAGAGATTACAATTTTTTTTCATGGTGACAAATGGGAGAACAAATATATAAACATAAGAGGACAATACGTTACATAACAAATTACACTTATAGTTAAATGATTTAGAGTATACATGCACAGTGTAAGACATTTAACAGGGTTCTCACTAAAGCGAGTCAATGTAAAATTTCTTCTTCTCACTGTTGGACTCGCCATGGCCAAAAATGACGAGTACCTGAACTTGCCTTCAAAAATCCTTTAATGAGAACACTGCGTTACAATTGCAGTAGAGAAATCCAGATTCTTACTGTCATTAAAGCTGGCTCCAGGTTTTGAAAAAACTTCTGACAAAATATACATGTATGTAGCAGCAATTTTTCTGGCTTCATTCGCAATGGAAGAAAAGGTAATTTTTGCAAACCGGCTGATCACATGCTTATAGGTGCCTAAACATGACAAAGAACCTTGATTTCTGTATTTTTCATGATTTTTCTGATACAGAACAGATGCTTTGTTTGCTCAGACTGGCGAAATTAGGCCAACCTTAAAAATATGTTTGTTTCCCGTTTTCCGACTGTACCCTCAGACTGAAGGGTCGGTAGGTAGGAAAACTATTTTATTTAATCAGCCAAAATAATGTTTAAACAAGCAGTTACACAAACCAAGTTTCTCGTGAGGAAAAAAACATTTTAAAACAACAAACACTGAAAACCAACAAGAAATGAACAGACATTTTCAGTTAAAAACTTAACCAAAATTGAAACTAGAACATGGTGTAATTATCCAATTTATGACATACAAATATGGTTTTATTAAATACAGGAACACTTATAAACAAGGAATCATGACTAGATCTGTTTTGAAGAATTGTTCACTGACATATTCTTCTTGACTAAAAATTTTTCATGAGTAGAGTATCTTCATCAGAAAAATGTACATATTAAAAATTCATAAGACAGTGTAAGAGTGTTATCAATCATTGAATCATCTTCCGGAGCACCTGAGATCACCCCCAGTTTTTGGTGGGGTTCATGTTGCTTAGTCTTTAGTTTTCTATGTTGTGTCTTCTGTACTATTATTTGTCTGTTTGTCTTTATATTTTTAGCCATGGCGTTGTCAGTTTATTTTCAATCTATGAGTTTGACTGTCCCTCTGGTATCTTTCGTCCCTCTTTCCTCAATTGAAAAAAGGATCTTGGATTGGGGCCAAAGTGGGTTATGCTAACAACTGTTATGGAAACATTGGACCAAACTTACGTTACAACACAAATCATGCATCATTAGGGGTCATAATTTCGTAGTAGTACGTAGTCAAACACATCTGAACTCTATCTGTTAGAAGAATGAAACAGCAAATATTCCTATCAGACTTGACATGTATATATTTATTTATTTTACAGGTGCTGGTGAATCTGGAAAGAGTACAATAGTTAAACAAATGAAGTGAGTTTATTATTAGTGTAAACATAGAAGACATGTGATGAACACAGATTTAGTTACTTAAGAAATGTTCAGTTTATGTGATTTTTAATTGCAGTAAATCATTCCTTGTTTCAAATAACTCAAGAATTATCTGCCATTAAATACGTCTAAGACCAAAATTTGATGGATTCTTATATAAATGATATCATCATCATGTGTGATCTATAAATGTACATGTACAAAGAAAGTTCGTCAGTCTTTCTCAGAATTTTCCCCATTAGTATGATAAGTCCAGATTCAAAAAGACCACATCATGTTTATAACCTATAACTTCAATTTGTAAATAGTTATTGTAGATTTACATGTATAATGTATTCCTCAATTAGAATAAACATGACGGGATAAAGCTTGTACAATATACATTTCACAAACTTCCATTAATAATAGATTTGATTGTACATGTAAGTTGAATTTCCTGTTATTTTAAGTGACCTTGAAGTCATTAGTCAACACACAATATGATCAAAATTTTCATTTGTAAAAATAAAATGAGATGTGGTATAATGTATGATTGCAGATGAGACAACTATCCAACAAATTTTAAATGATTTATTATTTTAGCATACTATAGGTCACTGATTAGTCTTCAACAATGAGCAGAACCCATACCATAATATATTCTGCTACAAAATATAACTTAGAATTGTGTATTCATTATTTTTCTATTTAACTTTTATTTCCTGGAAAATTTACTGTGACAAGATGGTCTCACAGTCTTGTACATCTTTAAATTCACTTGTAACAGATTTAACCCTTTTAAAGTGGATTTTAGGTCTGACACATCTATCCTAGTAACAATGGGTCGAATTTTGATGAAAAAGTTGTGAAACAATTCCTAGAATAAGAATATAAAAAAAATGGACAATTTTATAAAAAAAGTCTTAATCCAGTGCTGAAATACTGTGATACTGTACATGTGCATGCTGTGTGCATATATATGTATCATTAATATAAAATGTTTATATTGTACAATTATTGACTTTTGATGAGGTTGTTATCAACTGATATCAAAAGTCAACAGTTGTTTTATTATTTATATATTTTTTATCTATCTCCAATTTTCTAGTATCTGTTCAACAGTCAGAGATATAACTCTATAGGGTTATTACAAAAATAACTTGTGTGTGTATTACAGATACTTTCATGAGTTGTCTACTCTTTATTCCTTAAATTTTCTAAATCTGTAATAACATATGTTTGTTATTTGTAAAATTATTTAATTTATAGTGGGCTCTCTTGAGACTTTGTGCAGAAACTAAATGCATAGCCTTGATAACTAATTTTTTAATTAAATTAATACATTTTTGATTAACCATGGTAAATCAATGAGATGAGGCTATTAAGGGATAAGCTGTGATAACAAAGCTTAGTTATTAAAGGAATGTAACACTTGGGAATTACTGAGAAACTTGTGCAGAACCTCATTACATGCTCTGGTCATTATTTCTTACAATAAATTAAAATACATTGTAATTAAGCATGATGTATGTCTGAGCAAATGCTTTGAAGTGATATAGAGAAGCTTTCATAACACCCTTTAGTTATTACAGGCATATTTTTTCTGTAATAACATATAGGTGTACTATGCAAAATTGGCAAACTATGAACTGTTATATCTTTCAATAGTTAAGTATACATAAGGACAATAGTAATATCAATAGAACTTGTATACATTTTAAATTTTATAATCATATGATAAAATAGGGTATACATTATTGACATACATGTATGCATGAAATTTGAGGTGTACCTTTTGCCACAATTTTGTATTTTATTTGGTCAATTTAAATCAGACATAGTTTGAAGTCCACAAACTGTAGTACATTGTAGTAAGGCCACCCTTAACTATTCTTTGTTTGATGTTGAAAAAAACTTTGAAAAAAATTTGAAATGATTTGTGTCAAAATTTTTTGGGTAGGCTGCTTTTAGGTGGGTAGGTAGGCAACATAAAACAATCTAAATTTTATATTTGGCCTAACATAAGTTACAAACATGTCACTTACACAAACACTTATTATCAATTACAGAATTATTCATGAAAAGGGTTATTCCCAAGAAGAATGTTTACAGTATAAACCAGTGGTCTACAGTAACACTATCCAGTCAATGATGGCCATCATTAGAGCAATGGGACAACTGAAAATTGATTTTGGTCACCCAGACAGAGCTGTAAGTCTAATTACCATGCATAGTAACTTCTACAGTACAGACCATCATATGGATATTTATCATGTATTTGGTACTCAGTACTGTCCATATTGATATTTATTTTAGGACACTCAAGACTGTTAATTGTTTATAACAACACAACAGTGTATTAAATCAACATATTTTCGTGTTGCTTTGTCTTTAGTTTTCTATGTTGTGTTTTATGTACTTATATTTCTCTGTTTGTCTTTGTCTTATTCTTTTTTAGCCATGGCGTTGTCAGTTTATTTTTGATCTATGAGTTTGACTGTCCCTCTGGTATCTTTCGCCTCTTTTACTGTATATAGAGATGGTAACCATATGGAAAATGAAGAGTCCAAGCTTAAGCCATATGTTATATTTGTTATTTTTACCACAGGCAGCTCAACTAAAAATTTGTGATGTGTGATGGTATTGATCATTGATGTGTGATCCTTATCTGTTTTTAGGCAAAATACTTTTTCTATTTTTGTGTGTCCAAAAACCATTTATGAAAGTATAACTTGGTTTCACCAAAATTATAAAAAGTGCAAAAAAATAACATTGTCTATTGGTGAAATCTTGTTGAGACTATAAAAAGTCAAAGAGAAAAGAAAAGTAAACATTATCATACCACATCCTCTTATTTTTTCCTGCGTCCCCTGCATCAAAAGCTGGTTTAATATCCGCTTGTCTCTTCCGTCATTCCGTCTGTCTGAAAGACAGAGGGTAAACAACTTTTAAAAAGCTTTCATCCAAGTTATCTTGGCTTCTATGAAGGGGAATGATTTTATATTTGGTCCACAGCTTGATAATATAAGTAAACTGTTGTATCCTGTAAGCAATTTTAAAACCTGCTGTGCATTTTTTTCCTGTATTCTAATAATTTTACAACACCAGTGTTCTCGAAAACCGTCGGTCCTGACCGCCAAAATTCGGCTAGGACCGACAATTGCATGTGTAGTGGCAGTCCTGATGACCGACAACATTTTGGTGCATGGTTGTTCACTTTTGTTTTAACATCTTTTCGGTATTCAGATAGCTTTTGAACTGGTTGCTGATGTAAACAAACTTTAACTACCTAGCTCAAAATTACGGTAATACTTTTTGAAAAAGAACCAGTCGTCGGTTTCTTTGGTATTCAGATAGTCTTTGTACTGGTTACTGCTGTAATTTAACTTTTGTAGCATAGCTCTAAATTACGGTAATACTTTTGACAAATAACCAGTCGTAAAAGTCATCATGGCTTCGGCATGGCCCATTTCGTTCAGAGGGTAGTCCAATATTACTCTGGCGTAAGCGGCTGTTTGCCAGACAAGCTGGGGCGGTCCCATGGCCCCAGCTTGTCTGGCAAAACAGCCGTTGAACGTCAGAATAATCTCGGACTATCAGAGAGGTGCTAAACCAAAGGACTTTGTATTTGAACAAACACTTTTACAAAGACGGAATATTTTTCTATATTACAAATTTTGTTCTATATTACAAGACTCAGTCTTTTAATTCTATCATTTTAATGCACTTTTCACTGTAAATCAAGGTTGGGCGGTATTTACCACCCTGGTATTTACCAGTGGTATTTACCGTATTTACCGCCCGGACAATACTCCCCAAGTGGTCAATACTGGCAAATACTGGTCAATTGAAATTTTCATGCTTCTTTTGACTGATTTATCTATCAATTCTAGTAAAAAAATGGTTGATGAGGAAAACTTTATTCCTTTGGCATGATTCAGTTTATAAAAATTAATGATATTGATATGTTATTAATTATTAAAACATTAAAAATGACTACTTTAGTTCTTAGGGGTAATGATATTGCATACTTTTGATATACATGTAAAATTGAGCAGCTATATCAGTTATTTTAACATGTATAACATGTATAAATCAAGATATTTTTTTCTTGAAAAATTTTAATTTTACAAGTAAATAGAATTACAAGTGACTAGCAATATAAATTATCAGAGCATTACCTATTATATGGCTAACAGGTGTCAAAAGTTTAATTACTATAACAAATTAACTGTCCCCTAATAAATGTTGACATAACAGGAAAAAAGTCATAAAAGTAATTTCTAAAGATTGTTTTAAGCAATAAATTAATTCCTGACTATTCAACAGCATGATAAAAATGTTCTGAATGCAGAAAATGTTTTTTTAATAAATATATAACATATATATATAAAACAATTTTTTTAGAATTTTTTAATTGCATCTTTCAAAATAACTGTTAAGAAAACCAGAGGATATAGTCTTTCTTAAGTGACTGACTTCATGGTGTTAATGACTATATCTGTTGTATGATTAAATTAATATTTGATAAATCTTCATTAAACCATGTTCATGACCTAATTAATTGTGACTTTTTGACCTATTACAATGTAATAAATAAGTGACCATCTGCCTTGTGACTATATCTATCCATTTACCAAGTAATTGACCTGAGGTAGGGACTAGTTTTATAGTAAAGTCCTATCAAAATTTCAATTGACCAGTATTTGCCAGTATTGACCAGTATTTGCCAGTATTTCCGGTATTTACCGGTATTTATCGCTGGCATGGTCAATACTAGTATTGACCGCCTTTTGCCAACCTTGCTGTAAATGATTGCAGTGGACACAGCTTTAAACTTATAAAGCCTCGATGTAATTCATCATTTCGTTAAAGACATTTTTTCTAACGAATTATAAACGATTGGAACAGTTTACCCAAAATGTTGTGTCTGCAAATACCGTTGATAACTTTAAAATACAACTTGATCATCATTGGGAAGATGTTATGTACCAGTTGTAGTGATAAATTATTTTTATTACAATTTTTTATTGTTTCTTAATATGAGTGGATTGGCATTGCCATTAGGAAGAAATTAAATACCAGCTCTTATGATGAATTTGGACTTATTTGAATATTAACTATTTAAAATTTGAATTATTCGTCAACCAAAAGTGACCCATAAAATACAGGATTGTTATGAGTTTAGCTTTTAAAACAAGTACGAATTTGGGTGGGCTAAAAAGGATTGACTTTCCTTACACATGAGCCCTTAAAAGACTCTACAAGTAGTATAATGCATGAGATATAAAATAAAAATGAAATCAAGCATGTTATCAAACTGACAAAGTATAAAATTAGTGAACAATGCAAAGTTATACTTTCATTAAAAACCAAACATAGAAACTAGAAACTAGGATGGAGTTAATATAGTATTCAGCAATGACTTTCATGTAACTAATAGGTGTTTGATAAATTCAAGTAAAATTATAGGACCACCAGATTTTCTCTTGGTGGTCCAATGACCAGAAAAAAAGATTTTCTGCAACACTCATTTTTAAGAAAAGTTTTCATCAAACCTTTTTGGCTTCTATGGACAATGATGGGATGGAAGGGTTTATATTTGGTCTGCACTTTGATAATGCTGAGTTTTATCATGTAAAGTTTTCATCAAACTTCTCTTTGAAGGCTTATATGGACTTTAAAATCATTGAACCACCTCCGATGGAATCCGTTTCTGTTTACAATATTTCCGATTCTTGACACTTTTTACACATGATTAAGCATCTGAATCATTTAATTTGTAAATTAGATTGAAAAACAATCACTATCGTAAGCCCTTTTATTTATATAATTTATTAGATTTCATCTCATCTACATGAACGTTATTTGTTTACTTGTAACGGATGTTTTTAATGTAAATATTTGTAGTACCCATGCGTGAATTTGGTATGGGACAACTCGCCCTGTTAAAATGTTCGCCTTGGTCTTTTCGTCCTGAGTTCTTTCGCCCGTATAGTACGTTCACCCTGTGTTCATTCTCTTCACTCTTATCTTACACAACGTTTTATAATACGTCCTTGCATTTATTAAAAATATTGATATTAAGGGTATCGTTAAAAGCTCTAAAACACGATTTAGTGAAAATCATCTGTTCCTTATTTTGTTCCCAAGGTAAGACAATAGTGTTCAGCCAATCAAATTCTGTGTTTCTCATGATCAAATTAATAAGCCAATCAAAACGTTTTCTCTGAAGATTATTCTAACATGCTAGATTTTGAACTTGTGTTGTTTCATCTAGTACTTTAAAAATACTTTTAAATAATACAAGTGAAAACAACTCCGTTTCTACTTGGTGTTCCTAATTGGAAGGAAATACGAAGAAGAAGAAGAAGAAGAAGAAGAAGTTGTAAAATCGTGAACATGGCATGTGAATTTTCATCTGCAAGGAGGTTCTTACACAGCTTAGGATAAAAGCATGACTGATTGACCAAATTCAATGATGCAGTACTACCATAAAGATAATAAATAGTATTTTTCACTAATTTATTGACATTATACTTTTGTAACATATGTTATTTTGTATTCAATTAAATCATTTAAAGCCCAATGTACTATTCTTTTTCACAAAGACAAACAAACAGGTTGGGACCCCCACCCCACCATTATGAGTGGTGTCCCTTAAATGAGGACTGTCCCTAAAAAAGGGTCATTTACTGTTGAAAAAAAGAAAGAAAATTTTAAGATTTTTAACTCAAAAGTGGGAAAATTCATTATATTTGGAATAACTTTTCTAAATGAGGGGTCAAATTAATAAAGAAGATATAAGTTTAGAAACATCACAAAATTCTTTTGACATGTTTTGACACTTTAATACTTGATAGATGCATAGTTCTTGGGGAAAAGTTTCATCAAATAATATGAATATAGAGGTGCTCATTTTTACAGTGGGTTGTAATGTTCTTCTAATGAGGGTGACACATCTTTGCATAATTCAAAATTGGAAATTTCAACAAGCATCTAATATTCTTACACAAGAAAATAAACCCTGGTCTGCTAGCTACATGTTCATCTTTTCTACTGATTTAAAACTTAAATCATGCAAACAGACTTGAGAAAAGGCATGTAAGCTCATCATACAAATATGACACTTTTCAAGACAATCCAGATCGTGCAAAATACTTAGCTAAAATTGTAACCTTTAAAATGGTTGTCGCACACTAAAACCCCCATGGGAAATTTCAAAAGTTGGCAGGTATGTAACAAGTCTTACTTTTTTTATGCCCCATTTATGGGCATTATGTTTACTGGTCTGTCCGTCCGTCCTGCTTCAGGTTAAAGTTTATGGTCGTGGTAGTTTTTAATGAATTGAAATCCAATCAATTTGAAACTTAGTACACATGTGTTCCTTATGATATGATCTTTCTAATTTTACTGCCAAATTAAAGATTTTACCTAATTTTCACGGTCCACTGAACATAGAAAATGATTGTATAGATTGGAAATCCATGTACTTATGACACATTCTTGTTTGAAGAAAAAAAATACATCATAGCGATAATGGAACAAAGCAGGCTGGGTTAGTGGGGCTGCTTTTATGGTAATTCAAGTTACCTTTTAATTTATTCACCTTCTTCCACTTCAGAGCTATCAGCTCTTTGACATCTGTTGTTAAGCCACTTCATGGTTTGTTGATTGTTTGAAATTCCTCATTATACAAGGGAAAATTTTCATCAAAGTTTTCTTGGCTTCTATATATGAAAGGGAATGATCAGTATGCATGTTAACAGAATCAATTGCATTCAGCAATGTAGGTCTAGACCCAGTATTAGTCTTGTTATATCAAGTATGTGGATGCGTTATGTGCATAATTAGGTTGAGAAATTGAATATTAATCAAAAGGACATGAGAAGCCACATTCCTTGAATATTTTTCAACCTGCATTTTTCATATTTCAAAGGGTCAGCCTATTTGAGGTTTAATGTCTAAAATTTTCCTTTTCCTTAATCATTGTACATTTTTATATATTCATTGAATTAACGATTTGAAGCTCACAGTTTCTTAATAAATTTGTACCTCATATGAAGAATTCTATGACAGATTCAGCAAAAGATTGTGTATTCCATTTTATGATTTTTCCATTATCATCTTACATTCTGATGTGTCATTAACTAATGGCTGTAGGGCACCTGCTGTCACTACATTATTATATGACACCTCCATCTTACCTGATTGTATAGCATCATGTAGAGATCTTTACTTTGGTTCTACAAATATTTGTGTTTGTCATCTGTATACTGAAAGGAAGTATATTATGTAGAAATTGAAAACACTTTGATTTTTTACAAGAATGGGCATGAACCTTTTGTAATTTAACAAACTAAATGTACATATATATGAATAATTATTAACATGTATAGCTATATTTATATATGAACCCTGCACCAGATGATCATGCTAACTAATGGTGTATTATTTATGATGATGATGAACATGATGAAAAGAAAAACTGCTTTTAGGAGACAGCATACTTTATTTATGTACATGTAGAAAGTAATAAAATTGGTATGAATTTGTCAGATTAAGGATTGTCACAATAGGAAAATCATTAGCTGGCTTTATCAACTAATCTTTTATTTCTCTACCCTAAAACTGAATGCTTTGTATAGAAATCAATAGCGCTATGATAAACACACACATCATTTTAAAAGCAATTAGTTTGACAACTTTTGTTAAGTAATTCATAGCTGTTGGGAATTCTATATATCAATTGTTGAAAGTGAACCTGAAGTTCATTTTCATAAAAAAAAAAAAAAAAAATTGTATTTATATATATATATATATATATGAAAAATATTAAAATACTAATTAATATTTGGCTGAATTGATACCAGATCTGTCTGTAAAAAAATTCCCTGAAGACAAACTTGCACATGGTTTTTTGTACTGAATCAGATTCAGTCTAGATTGTATTCTTCCTTATGAGGAGTCATATACTAAAACTCATTTTGCCTCATGATTATAAATTTTGTCCATGAGCAAGAAGAAGGACTTGTACTTCACCAAATCACCAATTTGCATATCAATAAAAGCATCTTCTTTTAAAATGTCATGTATGACAAGTTTCTGTCGAAGACTGTCTAAATACCACATTAACATGTAGCTTCAAAATTTTGCAAGCAATTGACATAGAAATGTAGTGCTTCACTACTTGATTCATGTAGATTAATAAAAAGGCTGACCATTTACCTAACTTTAATGAATTCATCATGGTTTTGATCTTAAACATCACAGCAAATGGATAAAATCATTCTCTAAATTTGCTTTGGCTTATTTATTTCTGATCTTTGACTGTTAGGAAAGTTTCTGTCTTAATTGTCATGATCATTAATTATATATATAATGTTGTTTTAGTACAATGGAATACTCATACATATGATATATATGGGAATGCATGGTAATCAATGGTCCTTTAATGCCATTTGGGGAAGTTTTGAAGTCAAAATTAGATCACTTGGGAATAAGAAATAGTGGTGTATTGTCAAGACTGTGATATACAGTACAACAGATCACATCAAACACCCAACACATGACTCCTGAAAAAAAAACCCACATATGTATGAAGACAAACTACAACGAACAAAACATGGTCAAGATAGCCTGCCTTGGTAATGGCGCTAAATTTTGTGGAGTTGAACAAGTTTTTTAAGTACCAAAACCTTCCTCTTTTTGTGGAATTGTACATGAGTTCAGACTTATTCATGTCTTTTTACCATGTTTACTAGACACTGAGGAATGTTGCCAAAAAACTTATTTTTGTACATAATCAATTCCAAAGTGAATTATGTTGTTGTGTCAAAATAAATCTTTGTTTTTGCTCTCAACTGCTGAGGCAGATATTTGCCTGTATGTTACTTCAGCAGGAAGACATTTCTAACCTTATCTTGACACATTATTCCCAGTGTCTCTAAGCATGCTAAGGAAACCAATTTTACTGAGGTCCTACTACTGAAGGCTTGAAGTTTATTGAACGTGATGTAGAAGCAGCATATATCCTTATATATTATATTAATTTTTGTGGTTTGACTTTGCCTGATATCAAGCTACAGCCTCTAGCATTTGAGGTCAGCATGTTACCAAACAAAAAACAACTAAGACATTTTTGTGTCTGTAAGACTTGGAGTAACTGCTTGGTCAACAGGAATTTTCTGGTCGACTACAGGGCTTGACAATAACGCTTACAAGTCCGATTGTCCAGTACCAGAGGAAAAAAAGGTAGGACAATATGGACAAGTAAAAGCCATATCAAGCTTGTCCGAAGGGACAAGTAAGAAAATGAATTAAATCCAACTTTGATGATCAAAGTAAAAAACAAAAAACAAGAAAAGAAGATAAAAACAAATATTAATTTGACATGTTTACTTTCGATCGATAATTTAAAACTGGTTCTTTGTCAGATACTTTATAACATATAAAAGGCATATTCACAGATCCTATTCACAGATCTGGAATCAGCTGGTGGCTTTGTAGATAAGGTAACAAGACGGTTAGGCACCGTCACACGAAAACCAATCAGAATCAACTGTTGAGACATTTCGGGACCAAGACAAACTAGTACCTCTTTTCCTAGTTATTATGTTGCTTTATGATAAATAGATGATAAATTTTATATTAGAAAAAATATTTTTAAAAGAAAAATGAAGAAATTATTGACCATAAAATCATATTTGATCATATTTAGACAAAACAATATGTCTGTATGTGATTGTGTTTGAATAAGCATTTTAATATATATATATTAAAAACAAAGCTGATTGTAGTAAGACATTAATCATAATAATCAATATTTTCATCAACATAAAAGACCAGGATACAAACCAAATGAGTGTAGACTGACAGGCCTTCCAGACTGCCTGATGTGCAGAGTCTATTGAGACTTTGGCATTGATAAAAACTAGAGCCTAGAAGTCCTGTGAATAGATATGATTAGATTCAGTTCTTGACTCAAATTTTTGAAAAGGATATCAAGAGATATAAATCAAATTCTGTTCTATTGTTTTAATTCATTTTGTTCATTGAATCAACCTAAAATGCAAAAAAGGTTAATAAAAAGGTGTTGTTTTTTTTTGGACAAGTTACAATTCCATTCAGACAAGTAAAATTTGGTATGTACTTGTCCTATTGGGCAAGTTGAAAAACAAGTTATTGTAGAGGCCTGGACTATGAGATGAAACAACAGTCATACAGTAGGAAAATGTATGTATCATGTTACAAGCAACCACGTCAATGGTGTGAAGATTTCTTTGGAAACTTACAAAACAGTTATGATTATAAATTATACTGTGAAAACAATTAAAAAACTACATTAATTGTTCAACATCAGTTATATGGCAGAACATATATATGTATTTGTAAGTCACGAGAGATCATTTTATTTATTTTGCTTGAAATAGACTAAGATCATTTCACCTGATCATGGATTCTAAGGGGTTATGATAATTATACCGCTTTGAGACCAATTCATTCTCAAATTATCTACATCATAAATTATTCAGTAAAAGCAATCAACATGGCCAAAAATAGATATAATTATTGAAGAATTTCCACTGCTTTACATGGTTCTTATATATGATCTTCCATTCAAAGATTATTAGACATGTTAGAATGAAATGCCTGCAAGTGTCACCTATACCAGTAGTACTACACCTGATTAAGAGTACAAAACTGTCCTACTTGTAGAATGTAGATAGAAGTATCATTATTACACCACAAATATGCATATATATAGTTATTGAAAGATAATATCTATATGATATACACAAGAATTCAGGTTATTTTTTCATCTTTTCCAACATTGGAATAAGAATGTAGTGGCAACACAATTCTTGCTACAGTAGAATTGAAAATTTGTTTGAGAAACCTTCCATATTCTAAACCATGAACTGACTCCTTTTTTGTTTTAAATGCAACAAAATAATAAGCTCATTGTAATTATACCCCACGCAACGAAGTTGCGGAGGGTATAATGTTTTTGACCCATCCGTCTGTCTGTCTGTCTGTCCATCCATCAGTCTGTCAGTCCTGTTTCTTGTCATCGCAACTCCTCTCAAACCACACAACAGAATTTCATGAAACCTTTTTAGATAATAAGGACATACTATGTTGTTGTGCATATCGACAGGAAATTACGATTCAATTTTTTTTCTAGGAGTTACGCCCCTTTGAACTTATTTGCTTCAATGTACTACTGCAACAGTTTGTCATCGCAACTCCTCTGAAACCACACCACAGAATTTCATGAAATTTTGTAGATAATAAGGACATACTATGTAGATGTGCATATCGACAGGAAAACACGATTCAATTTTTTTTTCTAGGAGTTACGCCCCTTTGAACTTAATTGCTTTAATGTACTACTGCAACAGTTTGTCATTGCAACTCCTCTGAAACCACACCACAGAATTTCATGAAACTTTGTAGATAATAAGGACATACTATGTAGATGTGCATATCGACAGGAAATTACGATTCAATTTTTTTCTAGGAGTTACGCCCCTTTTAACTTATTTGCTTTAATATACTACTGCAACAGTTTGTCATCGCAACTTCTCCGAAACCACAAAACAGAATTTCATGAAACCTTTTTAGATAAGGACATACTATGTAGATGTGCATATCGACAGGAAATTACGATTCAATTTTTTTTCTAGGAGTTACGGCCCTTTGAACTTATTTGCTTCAATGTACTACTGCAACAGTTTGTCATCGCAACTCCTCTGAAACCACACAACAGAATTTCATGAAACTTTGTAGAATTTCAATAAGGACATACTTATGTAGATGTACTACTGCAACAGTTTGTCATCGCAACTCCTCTGAAACCACACAACAGAATTTCATGAAACTTTGTAGATAATAAGGACATACTATGTAGATGTGCATATTGACAGGAAGTTATGATTCAATTTTTTTTTCTTACACTTATTTTATTTCTCCAATGACAATGTGGGGACACGGGGTATGTGAGCGTGCTCACTAAGGTTCTTTAATTAAAAAGATAAAGGAAACAAAGAGAACTTAGACTTTTAAATTTTCTAATTTTTTTAAACACGTTAAATGGGAAAAGTAGGAAAAGATTTCTTATACTTTGGATTTTGATAGGTGATTTTTGAGAGTTAAAAGGCCATGCATGATTATTTGTTCATATACCTTTTCTCATTATCAAACAGGAAGATAGATAAAGAAAAGTCAAGTGGTATTTTATGCAACCTTATTACATGTATTATCAATTATTGAAAGTTTGACCTTGAAATTTTTAAGAAAAACATAGTTGTTAGGGAAGATTTTTGTTCATACTCCAGTTGTATTTACACTTCAGATGAAAATTCTTATGTAGCAGTTTTCATTAATGATGTTGCATAAAATTTGTAATCGTCATGTTCATTTGAGATTAAAACATAAACTAGAATAGTGAATGTAGAATGGTAACTAAAACTTTATTCACCTCACCTATTCTCTTCATGCCGGTCAGCATTTAAGGCCTGTACTGAAAACTAAAACTCGGTCTGCACCAAAATCTTTTCCAACTACTACATTGCAGTCCAAAGACCAATATTTCGATATTTTTCTTACATTTCGAAACAAAATTTTGCAAATGCATTGTACTTGCTACATGCATGACATGTGCTAGTCCGAAATAAAATTTTACTAGTCTGGGGCATCAGACTAGTGGCTAACGGTGCAGACTAAAAACTTTGTTACTGTTGCTTAACTCATCAGTTAAAAAGATATGATACAAAAACTTCATGCATGGTTTATCTCACAAAGTGAGACCATTTAATACCCCATATTATTACATGTATATATACATGTATGGAAAGACTTGATCAGGAAAACTACCATAGAGTGCTATTGTAGCATGTAGGCTAGATTTACAAATGCTTCAGTGCAATAATTTTGAGTCAACAATTTTGTCTATTTAAGCATTCTACACTTACATAGAAAATTTTAAAAAATGGAATGTGGCCAGAAGAATCAGCAAAATTTCATAATTTGGAACAATCCCCTGGTATTATGTTCAGTAAATAATCATTTGATGAGTTCAAACAGTGCAGTAAAAATCAAACAAAAAAAAAAAGACAATTTAATTAAATTGATATATTCCAGAAAAAAAAAAAAACTGAATAAAAACAATAAAATTATACTAAAATTGATTTTTTCTGATTTAAGCTTGAAATTCCCAGGGGATGAATTTTATGACTGTGATTTGTAGCAAATGTCAACTTCTGTCATTTTCTGTAAACGAAAATCATTATTATAATATAAAATGGTGTTGAGCTATTAACATGATTAATGAGTAGTTTTCAACTGTGAAGTTATATATATAATTAGAGGTGTGTATGTACATGCAGATTTTTATCAAATAAATAGGATTTTTAAAAAGTGTTTGTAGGCAGTTCATGTTACTAATACAATAAAATAAATGACATGTATTTCAGATCATTAGTACAAATTTACAAATCCTGTGGTTTACACTATGGCCAGAAATTCTGACAATATATATATAAAATTGGCAGTTGTAACCATTTATGCCTGAGGTAATTGTATGTCACAAACAAAATTCATTCACGCTTACTTTTTAGTTACCACTTCATTAAAAGAACATAATACGTCAGGTATAGATGAACCTTGTCCTTGAACTTGAAGAGACAGGTGTGGCTGGATAATGACCTTATATATTTACTCTTTTTTTTCATGACTGTAGACATTTACCTCTTTTTTACATCCTGTATGGCCCTAGCTGTATGGAGAGAACATGTACAATGTACATATAATTAAAAAAAATCCTGTGGTAGGCCTAATTTTTCAAATAATTAGACAGACATGACAAATGTATAAAGCTGGAAAACTATGTATAAATTCAAGATAGTTTTTGTCTCGCCTTGACGAAGTCAAAAGCGAGACTTAGGTATGCTGTTTCGGCGGCGGCGGTGGCGGCGACGGTGGCGTCAACAATGTATTAGTTTGTGATTAGGTCTAGTTCATGGTGAACCACTAGTGGTAGATTATTTGGCCCCCCCTCAGTCAAGGTCTATAGACTTTGAAAATTTTCATAGTTTACATGTATTAGTTTGTGATTAGGTCAATTTATGGGGAACCACTAGTGGTAGGTCAATGATATTTGGTATGCAGTTGTATAAGCATTAGCACATCTCATTTCCATGGAGAATATTTGGCCCGCCCCTCAGTCATGGTCTATTGACTTTGAAACTTTGCCTAGTTTACATGTATTAGTTTGTGATTAGATCAGTTTAAGATGAACTGCTAATGTTAAGTCAATTGGTTTGTGTTTACCTGAAAATGCCTGTTCATTTCATGTTGGTTTTCAGTGTTTGTTGTTTTGAAAGGTTTTTTCTTCACAAGAAACTTGGTTTGTGTTAAACTGCTTGTTTAAACTTTATTCTGGCTGATAAAATAAAATATTTTCCTACCTACCGACCCTGCAGTCTGAAGGTACAGTCGGAAAACTGCAAACAAACATATTTTAAGGTTGGCCTCAAAATTACAAAAGGCGAGACATATCTCTGTGATAACAGTTTATTCTGTATTATATTCCTTTCCAAGAGTATTTTGTGATTAGGTCATTATTTTGTCTTCTTGTTTAAAACAGTTTTTGTTTGCTAATGATGTACATGTATAGTTATTATACATGATGAATCAGGCTAAGGGTTGAACAGATTATCTGTTTTAGAGGCAAGCACACTTCCATGAATATGCTGATGTGGTTCATAGAGAGGGACCTCGATTGGTTTCAGTGGAAGTATGACATAAACATATCACAGCAATTGTATGAGTTATCTTCCTCCAATCTTCTGTGAATGTGGTGGATTCTCTTATTTCATGTATTTGTCATGATCAGTTATTATTATTACTGACAATCTGTGTGTTAAATTTGTTCTACATTGATACCTAAAAAGAGCCCTAAAGGTAATATAGAAATTAGCATGAATAATTAACCAGGTTTTCACTGATTTTCTTATAAATTGGGTAAACAATCAGAAGAAAAAAAATGATAGACTAAACAGGCAACTAAGTCTGAATTCCCAAGAAGATCTTGGTCCTAATTTCAGATTATACTACAATGGATATACATATTTATCTATTTTGTGCATTTTCCTTTGATCTTTTTGATAATTTTCATATCATGCTACCGCTTGAGATGGAAAATTATCGCTAAACTATGATGTAATGAAATTGACATGAAAGTGACAACGTCTAATAGCGATAAACAGATCATTGATTATACTCACAATCAATCTCGGAGATGATCAACATAATCTATAAGTACATAATTAAGTACTCTGAACTGTTAGGATGTCTCTGGTTTAGAAATCCATATGCTAGCAGGATTGTATTTTTCTCAAACTTTGTGCTTGTTGTTTATAGTAGCTATAGATATGGAAGAGCCTTGGACATTGTAATTTGTGAGTAAAACACAAACAGATGTTAAATTGATTTTAATACAGAATATAATTTTTAAAACAGATATCTCTTTTGTATGATAACACACTATCCTAAGATCCATTCATACGTAAGAAATGGATATTTGAACCTGGACCTGAATTTACGTAATTTCCCATTGAGTTCCTGTATGTTCATATGACATAGTAATATAAAAGGCTTTTCCTTCCTTATGAATGTAAATATTAATAACACGAAATGATTATAATAGATGGAACGGATTAGAAATTTAAACCTCTGTTTGTGATTGTTTGTATCAAATTCTTTTTGGCATTAGGAGTGTGAAAACTTAATCTGTTTGTAAATGTGTTCTAAATAAATATGAGGACTATTTACTTACACTTTTAAAAATATAAAGACTTTTATAGAGCTATATTTACAATAAAAAATACATGATAAAATTTACTTTGATGTTATATCAGAGGAAAAAAGGGAAATAGAGAATTCTAGAAAATAGAAATTCAAATATTGTTCCTTGGGAAAAACCAGTACAAGATGAAATTATATGTCATAAAACATTTAAAAAAAGTGTAGTATGGAATCATTTCAGAGGTCATTTGGCATTGAGCAATGTCCAGTAAGATGGTTTAGTTTGGTCAGTAAATGGCTGAATAATCACACTATTAAATCTAAATGGCTAGAAATATTCAATGTGTTAAATGAACCAAAATTATGTCTTGTAAAATTCAAATTAAATGGATTGACTATTAGATAATATTATTTTGTATATATTTTTATGAAAACCCAGTTTGTCCTAGTTAGATGGAGTTGTGTTGTTATGTGGAAACAAACATGCATATGACCATAAAAATGAAGAAGAGATTCAGATAAAAGTGAACAATAGAAATTAGTCTTATTACAAAATACAAAAATCAACTAAATGTGGCAAAAGCAATACTGCAAAACGTTTAACACCATATTTTTATCCAAGCATTCTTTCAAAAACTGAATGTAAGCTTACAACTGACTTAATCTGTGGATTATGATACATGCATTCCAGAATTATACCTTCTAAAACTCTTACAACATGAACAATCATTCTACATTTGTACTTCCAAATAGCTTTAAAGTTGAACTCAGTATTTTCTGCAAAATTTGTAATACATGTGATTCAGGTAAAAAAAATATTTCTACCAGTAAGCATATCAAGTATTGATTATTTCTGACAAATTTGAATAGGTCATATTTTGTAAAGGGGGATAGAAGTTTTGTTATATAATAATATATTGTGCTTGGCATTAGGTATAAGTATTTTTATATTGATTTACCCCCTCTCTGAAGAAAGTGGTAATATACGTTTCTCTTTGTTTTTTTTTGTCTGTCAGTGCCATGTTATTTTTATGGCTTTTGTTTCAGAAACGAAAAATCAGAGCTTCCAGAAATATGGTATCAAGCTTTATGAGCATGCTAAACCATGTGATATGATTTCACATGTATCGTTCATCAAGTTCTGGTTTACCAAATACTCATATATATATTCTTACACATTCCATTTTTCTCAGCAACTACAAATCAAGTGTTCGAAGGTTTGATATCAAGCTTAATGTACATGTGAGCATGCTATCCTAAGTCATTTGGTATCTGGTGGAGTGTTGTCTCATTGGCACTTAGGTATACCACATCTCCTTATTTTTATATACTGTTTAATGTTGTTTTTTTATGAATCCCTCATGGACGTTTTGTTCCTGAATAACTATAACCATGATAACAGGGTATTAATTTTTTTTTAGCTACCAATAGCTCACTACATCCAGTTTGTTAATGTTTTGAAGTTTCATGACTTGTTTTATTTTTTTCAGGATGATGCTAGACAGTTATTTGCATTAATGGGTAATGCTGATGAGGGTGAGCTGTCACCAGAACTAGCAGCTATCATGAAGAGACTATGGAAAGATTCTGGGGTACAGGAATGTTTTAGTCGATCAAGAGAATACCAATTAAATGATTCAGCGGAATAGTAAGTGATGCAATTGTCATGATGACATTTGCCACAGTAATTGGAATATCTGAGCATGTAGTCATAATTATTGTGAGAAAAAAAGTTGTGTCGTAAAGTTCTACCATTGTGTTGATATTTCTCTAATCAATACCTGTTATTTTTAAAATTTTCATGCTTGAAGCTTGATCATGTTGACCATTGATGACTAGTAGTGTTTTTAAATATTCGTGTTTTTGAGATTTATCTATGTATAACTTATAATTTTTAGACTAAATATAAGTAATGACATTCTCCTTTTCTGTGTGATGTCACAAGACGGGTGTCGTCCTTCTTCATGTCATCACAATGCAGGGTTGGCAACAACCTTGGTTTTATGAGTATTGACCAGCCCAGTGGGAAATAACAATAGACACAATGACATTCTGAGAAAAGTAAGGAACACATCTTGCCTGGAATAATCAATTGTGTCATTCATAAATCCAGTATGACTGCCCATCTTCAAATAATATTTGATTAAACTCTTGTCAAGGCAAAACTAGCCTCTACTTTCTATATTTAGTTTTAGTTTATGCAACTTCTTGAAAATAAATTTTTAGAAACCATGAATGATGGAAATTATTATTAAGAAAAAAGTTAATTGTATTATCCCTAAATACAAATAATGTTTTATATAGAGACCATGAATAAGTTTTTTAAAGAGCTGTTTTATATATGCTGCACTTGAAGTATAAACTACAATTGCACTTATTTTTTATTATTATTGGTTGTTTTTTTTTTTTTAGATGACACAAGTTTGAGTAGTTGTTTAATTACGAACTTTTTAACATTATAGTTCACATTGAAGTTTTTTTTTGTAACTTCACAACAAGTTTACACTTTTATCATAAATTATGTTGAATTGATGTGATTTTGTAGCCCATAAGAATCTTTCTTTGTTGATGAAATCAATGAAAATATTTTTGTAACTAGGCAAAGGTTGTTTATGAAAAAAACTTATCACTAGATTTAGATGTAACAGGAAGAATTTAACATGCAAATTGTCTTTTGATGAATTTAAGGATAAACACCTATATCATTCCTTTATTCTGTAGATATGTATATCATATATCAATTTGAACAGGAAGTTTGCTAAGTAATAAATAAAAAGAACCAAACCCATTTATAAGTTGTGAAATGTGTACATGTTGTATGAAAATTGATTGTCATAAAAATACTAATGTCTTTAGAAAAAATTTTCCTGGTAATTAACAAATTTAAGAATGCTTGGAAGGTTTTGTTACCATTTATATTCTGTCTACTTTAAAATCTATTTTGAATGAAAACTCTACACTTCATT
This sequence comes from Mytilus coruscus, assembly GCA_017311375.1. Classification (NCBI taxonomy): domain Eukaryota; kingdom Metazoa; phylum Mollusca; class Bivalvia; order Mytilida; family Mytilidae; genus Mytilus; species Mytilus coruscus. The sequence goes on from CM029595.1 coordinate 65,472,450, forward strand.
TGTAGAATTACAATTAATCATCTATTTCCTCCCTACATAAACTTATGACGAAAATCTATTTTCTTATTAATTAGTTGTTTTTGTGTCATTCCTAAATCCAGTATGTCTGCCACCTCAGAACATGTTTAATTAAACTTTGATTAAAGCAAAGGTACCCTCTACTTTATATATGTATTTAGTTTCATTTTATGTAACTTTTTACAAAAAAATACAGAATATTTTTTTTTTAGAATTTGTAGATCTGTATGAACAAATGTTGAAAAAGTCTGCAGTTTGTTTTTATATTTACAGATAGAATCATGGCTTCCAAAACGGTCATATATTCCGGACTTGACCGAAATTTATATAAAAAGTCCGGCTGCTCTCAGCCTCAAACGGTCAAATATCATAGGTTTGCCACCTTTTGTTATTCAAGGCATTTCATAAAACGGTCATTTCACTTTTTTTACCAACTATCGATCGGTGAAAATGTCCGTTTGGGCATTATAGTTTATAATTGTGGCAATCTATTTCACAAAGATATTTCGGTCATATTTGGGTTTAATTAAACAGATGCAGCATATTTCATACTTTGAAGTGTCTCAGTTAGTCTAATCCTCTGGGTACATAAATGCACGGCTTGGTACATCAATAAAAAGTAGAAAAAACATTTGTTCTTTTATTTAAAAAACAACAAGCTGTCAAACAATTATCCCTTCAATAAGTAATATTGAAGCCATAAATCATTCACTGATTACATGTCATTACCTTTGATGAGAGACCTTAGCTTGTCTTAATCAATAGAATTGATGATGCATAACAATGGACATAAAGGTGATCAGGTAAACGAGGTCAAACATGTAAGCGTGTATATGGAACAACATCCTATTTAATTACGCTTTGTAGATATTATTGTAAATGAGCATTCAGTTTTAAAAAAAGTATCCTTAGATTTTAAAATAATTCTTCAAATAAGAATATTTATAAATGAATTCGAATTTGTATGACATTCTTTATAAACACTGTACATCGTGTTAAATACTGGGGTAAGCTAAAGGGTATTCAAAGTTATTTTCTTACATTTCAGCGGGTTGCATCTAATTAATTTAGTCTAAAAGTTTGAAATTATAAGAAATACGTTAAAAAATATAATTTGATGAAAAATTTGAAAAGGTTTTAAACGAATAATCGTCAGAACCACGTTGTTTGAACTAGTACACGTGTGCGCATGTGTCTATATTGTCTATTGTGCGCTGGTAGGAAATTTAATTATGCATCCTAATTCTTCAATTATTCTAAAATTATCATTGATACCTTTATCTAACGTTCATTTCGAGTATTTTCTTGAAGAAATAACTTGAAAAGGCTACTTAACTCAATCGTAAACTTACACGGATATTACGTATCCGTCTGATCCGTGATTTACCATTGTCTAGTCAACATCCGGCATTAGGAAAATGTGATTTTAAAAACGAAAGTAAAGTTTTTGACAACGTTATTTTGCACAAATAAAGAGTCTAAAGCGGAATTAGGCAGAATTAGTACGCTGATGTTGCACACTTCCAATGCTGCACTTTCAATTTAACACTTTACGTCAGAACATCGAATTTATATCAAAGTAAAGTTTAATATCGTTTTAATGTCAATCATTGGTTATATCATATATGATGGCCAACTGATTATCATAGTTGCCTAATTTACTAAGTCTAAAGGGATTTAAAATCGGGATAAGATATGAAATGTCCGGCTGGCTTAAAAAAATGTTGGAAGCCCTGGATAGAATATTTACTTAAAAAATATTTAATTGAGAAAGATAACAATTAATTTAAGTTCTCTCATTAAAAAACGTACATGGATATCCTCACATCTGCTTGTCATTAACTGTCAAATTCAGGCTTAGTGGGTATTCAAAGTAAATATATTATGAAGAAATTGAAAGACCTGCATTAGTTTATGATCTGATTGTGCTTCCAATAAGTCTAGAACCTATTATTGTATAAAAATGCTAGTCATATAGATGTTTTATCTGGCGAGTACTCGTTGGATAATTAGAAATAGAGATTCATTGTTGCACATTTTGCAACAATATATGAATAAAAGGCAATGTTGGGTATATGTCAATAAAAGAGCAATTACCATATAACACTCATGAAAGACCATGATATTAAATTTAATAAGCTCTAAAACTCATTATTCATATTATGAGACAAGTAGAATTTTAACCAGATATTGTTTTACTTGCAGTTATTTGAATGCCTTAGATAGAATCTCTCAGCCTTCATATATTCCCACGGAACAGGATGTATTGCGAACCAGAGTTAAAACCACAGGAATTGTAGAGACACATTTTACATTTAAAGATCTACATTTCAAGTAAGGAACAAATGTACTATTCTGTACTATATTTTAACTTGATTTTGAATTGCCCAAAGCCTTGTGTTAAACAGGAGAATTTTTGTTAATTTTATTAGGTTATTTATGAAAACACACTGAAAATAGAACTTTGCTATATGAAGAGTTTTCAGTGTGTTTTCATAAATAACCTAATAAAATTAACAAAAATTCTCCTGTTTAACATAAGTCTTTGGGCAATTCAACACTGAATTAAACTATATATAACTAAATGGATACATATATACATATATATAATAGACATATATATATATATTTGTATAACCTTAATTGTACCTCTAATTAGGTTATTTATGAAAACACACTGAAAATAGAACTTTGCTATATGAAGAGTTTTCAGTGTGTTTTCATAAATAACCTAATAAAATTAACAAAAATTCTCCTGTTTAACATAAGGCTTTGGGCAATTCAACACTGAATTAAACTATATATAACTAAATGGATACATATATACATATATATAATAGACATATATATATATATATTTGTATAACCTTAATTGTACCTCTACTTCAAATGGTGTGGGTATACTGGTTTACACATTTCTGTTTCATTTTCTCACTACAGTAGACTCCACCTAATCTAAATTTGGCTTTAGTAATATTATTTCAAAATACAAAACCCTAAGTTATGTAAATTTTATAATTTTTATTGTGTATACAAATATCAGATATTAGAATGTATCGGCAAACAGAATAGGAATATTCTTGAAAATCTATCAAAACCATGCACAAACAAATATTTCAATTTTTTTCTGTCAGAAAATGAACTCGGAAGTTAAGCAATTACAATCTTACAGACAAGAAACTTTTTTATGCCCCTGCCGTAGTGGAGGGGCATTAAGTTTTACCTTTGTCCGTCCGTACATACGTACGTCCCAAAGTTGGTTTCCGTTCTCTAACTTTAGTTTGCCTCAACCAAATGTTCTGAAACTTATACACAATGCTTATTACCACAAAACACAGATCAAGTTTGAATTTTGGTGGTGCAACTTTAACCGTTCTAGAGTTATGCCCCTTTACATGTGGTAAAAATTGCTGAATTTTTTCGTTTCTGTTCTCTAACTTAAGTTTGCCTCAAACAAATGCTATGAAACTTTTACACAATACTTATTACCACAAAACTCAGATCAAGTACAAATTTGGGTAGCATCACTTTTACTGTTCTTCAGTTATGTCCCTTTATAACTTTATGATATGCAAGCGGGGGCATTATCTGTGTCCCATGGACACATTCCCCATTTTTTTCTTAATGTAGCAACTATTTCTAAATAAATTGTAGTCTTTGATTAATGATATTCCTTTTTAGTGTGAACTTGATGCCCTTACTGTTCAAATGGTTTGAATTTATGTATAACTATAAGTGCAGTACGTTAGGATACATTTTGATAATTTTTATAATGTGTTCACAGAATCAAAATAAAATTTAAACTGACTGTACCCTTCTGAAGTATTCATTGCAGTATACATATAAATCCCTTCTAAATATAGAAATCTTGCCATTTACATAAAATTTAAACTCTAGAACTTTGACCTAAACATAGAAGCAGAATCTTCCAAAAACTTTAACTTGGTGTATTATTTTATCAATCATAATTACCTTCTATGGTAATCATGATAATAAAACTATATTTCATAATTTAAAGAAATAAAAGATATAACAAGTAAGATTTCAATTGAGAGACTGCAGTGACCAATGATAGTGAAAAAATTAATTTGCTGAACTTCAAACACGCATTATTTTTAAATCAAAATTAAAGCCACTTTGTGAACATTTTAATTTAAAAATTAATGAAAGAATATTCCTTGGAAAGAACAAGCGTCCTGGACACCAAACTAGATGTTTTTATTCCCAATTAGATCAAGAAGACTTTATTTTCATGATTTTGTGGTCACTAAATCATGGTCAAGCAATTGATAGACTCAAATTAGGGCAACGTTTTGGTTCCAGATTATAACTTTTGAACAGCATGTCATACATTTACCAATCTTATCTTGAAAATACCCTTGGAAAAAGCAAGAATTCTGTAGATATTGGTCAGTGGGTTGAAGTTCGGACACAATACCTACTGTACATCTTTGAACATAAATTGTCAGCAGACTTTACAGCCTTTATCTGCCAAAACCGAAACAATTAGTAACCAACTCAAAAATCTGTGTCTTCTACAACAAATCCTTAAAGATCCCAACTGAGCTTATCTGTTCATGGTACTTCTAGCATTTTATAAATATGAAAAAATAAATGATCAGATAATATGATAAAGAAGAAACTTGCTGCTGCTATTGACTAACTACGTCATGTATATTATAATAATATATTTTATAGCTCAAGAAGTGTTGAGATTTTGTTTTAAGTTGGATATCATTAGACTTCAGCTATTCAGTGTTTTCATTTCAGAATGTTTGATGTAGGAGGTCAGAGATCAGAGAGAAAGAAATGGATTCATTGTTTTGAAGGAGTAACAGCCATTATATTTATCGTAGCCATGAGTGAATATGACTTGACATTGGTGGAAGATCAGGAAATGGTAGGAAATAAAATTTTCTAACATAAAGGAAGAAAAATTACACAGTTCTAAGTACTGTTAAAGAACACAAAGAAAAAGAACACAGTTAAAAGTATTAAGACAAAGAAAATAAAGGGAAATAATTCATATCATAAGGGAAACAACACAGTTCTAAGTACTGTTAAAGAATACAAAGAAAAATAACACAGTTAAAAGTATTAAGACAAAAAATAATGGGAAATAATTCATATCATAGAGAAATAACACAGGTCAAAGTATTGTTGCAGAAAGAAAGATAAAAATAACACAGCTCAGAGTATTGTTGTGGAAAACTAAGATAAAAATCACAGTTTAAAGTATTGTTACAGAACACACAGAATAATATCACAGTATATAAGTATTACGAAAGAAATTGAAGGGATTTATTGGATATTGGGATTATTTTTGTAGGATATTTTATATAAATTGTATTTTAAATAAAACAGCATATGTATTCACCTGAACACAAGTGATATTCACATTGCTAAACGCACATGCTTTACATGTATAATTACTGTAACATGTTTGAGGTACAATTGGTTTGGTAAATAATTGTCATTAAATACATTTTTTTTCTTGGAATATGGAATAAAACAATTACTTGGGAAAATATATGTGTTTTAATTGAAATACTGATATTCACTTCTGCTGTTGGCTTTGGTGTATACCATTTTTAAAAGTCAATGAAAGCATATATTTACCTCACCAAAAGACAGTTATTGTATGATATTACATAACATAAGGGAAATATACTAGTATCATGACAGAAAATAAAAGAAAAAGTAAAATTCAAAGTATTGAGACAGAAAACAAAGGGAAAACATATCACAGTTCACAGTCATCAACCAAGAGGACAACACTTGTTTGTTGGTTAAGATATCTCCCACTCTATATATATATAATCATGTACTAAGGGCTGTTCCATTAAAATACCTAATGAAGGAACTTACAAAATGGGGTAACCATTGATAGAATTTCACTGTACAAAAAAGCATATGACACTGCCACATAGTTTAGATTTCAAAGTGCCATATTTTGGGTCCAATATGTGTTTTTATGGAACAGCCCCTACATGAAAATCACATCAGGTAAAACAAAGTTATTCCATAGCAATGTAATATTAAGCCATCCTGATTTACTTATAAAAGCAGAGAATTAAATTTTCACTTATGAAGATATCTTGGTCAGAGTTTGATTTTATGTCATTCCCTAATACAGAAAGTCTTCAAGCTTGTTTATAAATCCAAGATAAAAATGATATGAAGGGATTATATATTTACAGAACCGTATGATGGAGAGTATGAAATTGTTTGATTCAATATGTAACAACAAATGGTTTACAGATACATCAATCATCCTTTTCCTCAACAAGAAAGATTTATTTGAAGAGAAAATTAAGAAATCCGCACTTACTCTCTGTTTCCCTGAATTTGCAGGTAAGTCATTACTCCCTGAAGCCTAAATGGTGGACAACAAGAATTTACTTCTTCACACCATGTATGACAGTATCTATTGAATTTCTCTTGAAATATCACAAATTAATACTCACCGAAAAATGTTTCTAACGTATATTTGTTAACTATGTGTCTAAACAGTGATGAATTGAATCCCTCTAAGGAGAGCCATCTGCATTGACTGTCCACCTTAACTAGCTTAATATCAAAATAACAGAAGTCTAACACTACCTTTCCATAGCATATCTGGTAGAGATACAAGCTTGTAATTCATAAAGTGAACATATAACATTACCAGGTAATCAGTATTAAACAATTAGTCCAATCATGCAATTTGTTCAGAATCAGTAAGAAGGTCCATGCTAAAGAAACAAAAAGCCTTTTCTCTATTAGAAATAAAAAGCTGATTGATTTCCTTTAAACCAGAAATGAAAAGCTGTAGTTGCCACTAAACTTGTAGTGGGATATTTCAGTAAAAAAATTTCTTTGGCGGCACTTTCTTCCAACCCCAATACCATATTTTTTTTGACAGTGAATTCAATTACATATTTACTGAATAGCCCTAAAATCAATGGTTATTTGAAAACTCATTCCAACCAAGTCCCAGAATTTCTCTCTGGGATGGGCCTAACTATGAAAACAACTGACATGATTGTATAAAATAAAGAAAGACCACTCTAGTATGCATTTAGAAATTATTTTTAAATGATTCTATAAATGCAGTTTCAAATTCATTATTATATGTGGGTAACATATTTTCATGGGTAAAGGTTTAATACAAATTAACCGTTTGGAAAAAAACCCAAATGTTTTTCCTGTATGCTTGCTTATATGCAGATAATATAAAACCTTGAAAATTAGTACCAACACAGTGATATTGTTTGCCTCAAATTACCTCTGAACATCGGCTTTTTCCCATGGAAAAATTCCCAGTTACTAAAAAAAAATGGCATAAAATTCCTCCGAATAAGTTGTACATTTTTCCCAAACAGTGATGGCATCGGTAGTAATGTACATAATTTTTATATTCATGTTATTATTTTGATATTATGAAAGCGCTTTTGAGATCCGGGTTTCTGAATAGAACCGTCAAGGTGTTTGCAACACACATGGTTTTCAATGTATTAAGTACCGTAATTTTTTCTGTTTCTTTTCCCTCCCCAAAAAGTTCCTTTCCAGTTGAAAATGTCTCACAATTCAAAATATAACATGAAAAAACTGTGCAAAAAAGACAGCAAATTCTTATTCAAAACTCCCCAATTTAAAAAAAAAAATGATGCATTTTTCCCAAAAAAAAAAAGGTAGAGGTAGTTTTGAAAAAAGACAACAATATCACTGCAACAAGTTTTTCTAGATCAATGAATACAAGTATTCACAAAAAAAAAATTGAATCCACAGTACATTTATAAAAATTGACATGGCAACAATATCTTGTGCCTAATTTCCAGCATTTAATGCTTGTTTGTTGGAAATTTCATTACTTTCAAAGGGTAGTGATAAAGTTTCAAGGGAGATAACTGTTAAATCAATAATAAAATTCAATGTACTTTGTTTTCAATTTTGTGTATGATAACATCAATGAATTGTTTTAAAGGGCTAAAAATAAAAAAATGGAATATTGTCCAAAATTACACATTGAATGATTTACATAATAAACTTTGGATGGAAAGCTTAAAAGACTCGACATAAAATTCAGTCATGATCAGTAAAGCAGGCAACACATTTCAGGATGTGCACTCTTGTATTTTTCAGACTATCACAGAAAATGAGATCTCTAAATTATTTTTTCCTGATTTAGAATTTGTTCTATATTTTATTTACAGGTGAAAATAATTATGAACAAGCAGCTGCCTATATCCAGTTACAATTTGAGAATCTGAACAAAAGAAAAGATACCAAGGAAATCTACACCCACTTTACATGTGCCACAGATACAAACAATGTACAGTTTGTGTTTGATGCTGTCACCGATGTCATCATTAAAAACAATCTTAAAGACTGTGGACTTTTCTAAGAAGGGTTTGTATTTAATCATAATGGATATCTTTTAAAGAGATTTTGATTAAAAAGTGCAAATAATTTATTGCCATCAACTGTTGATAGATTTTCTTAAATTGACCTTCTTATTAATAGCATTATTAGGGCCCACATCCTCAATCCCTATAGAGTATAGGTAGAAGGCCAATGAAATTATGCAGTGGTTGTGCAGAATATTAAGATGTGCATTTTATATTTTGATGAAATTCAGCTCATTCATTTGGGAATAAAAGTTAGTTTTTGTTTAAAATAAACAAACTTTATCGCAGATATTCTTCAACTTTTGTGGTTTATGAAAATCACATTAAATACAAATATTACTACATAAGAAGAGTAAAAATTGTTTATCTGAAACTTTTCTCTATATCACAAAGAATGGTTTGAAAAATACTAATTATATACTCAATATAAATGTTGAATTAAACTAGAGTTGTACCAAGAAATAAGTAGAACTGTCTTCTTGCAATGTCAAGTTCACAAACAACTAAACATGGTTCAAATTTATTTTCGCATATGGCATATCATTAAATAGAAAGTTGTGTTTAATTATACCCCGCTTTAAAAAAAGTGGGGGTATACTGTTTTACTTCTGTCTGTCCATCCGTCAGTCTTGTCAGACGGTCCTTCCGTCCCATGAAAATTTTTCGTCGCATTTTTCTCAGGAACTACAATACAAGGATTTCTGAAATTTGGTTTCAGGGTTTATATAAGTCGGCTTTACCGTGTGATGCATTTTCAGATTGATCACTCAACAACTTCCTGTTTACCGAACACTTACATCATTTTACACAACACATCCAAGTTGAAAATTCCATGAAAATTTTTCGTCACATTTTTCTCAGGAACTACAATACAAGGATTTCTGAAATTTGGTTTCAGGGTTTATATAAGTCGGCTATACCGTGTGATGCATTTTCAGATTGATTACTCAACAACTTCCTGTTTGCCGAACAGTTACATCATTTTACACAACACATCCAAGTTAAAAATTTTCGTTTACCGTCCAATATTTGGGCTGGGGGTATCACCAGTGAGCAGTAGCTCGCAGATTCACTTGTTCAGAATTTTTTAATGCCTTGATGTTCTGATAAGAGGAGGTTTTAATAATGTTTTAAATGTCTGTCTATCCCATGAAATTATTGTTGCTCTTTCTTCAGGAACTACAAATCATAGCTTCCTGTAATTTAGTATCATACTTCATTAATCATGTTATACTAAATGATTTATTTTCAGATTCATCACTCAACAACTTACTGTTAACTGAATACTTATATATTCATACTCAAAATGGTCATGTATGAAAATTTGGCACATTTTTTTCAGAAACTACAAATCAGGACTTTCTGAAATTTGGAATCAAGCTTCATGTGAGCATGCTATACAGTGTGATGTGTTTTCACATAATTGATAATCAATTTCTGTTACAGTGGGGGTATAATTGTGAGCAATAGTTTGTAGTTCAGTGTATTTTTTTTATAATTTATAATTTGCATTACCAGAATAGACTTTCCAAATAAAAAGACAAATGCATTATTATGTTATTCTTTTTTTTCAGATGCTTAGTTAGTGACAAAAAGAACCAATGAGGCTTGAGAAGATTATTGTGTAGACAATGATATTTGTGTATATAAACCATGTAAATAGTCATGTACAGACATGCTCATAAACAGTGATGCTCATTTTGTATATGTTGTGCAGTCCTTCTATTTATTATAACAAAGGGTAGACATCGCTGAAAAGGGACCAGATTATTTTTTTACTTACTGTTTTCTTTTTCTGTTTCTATATTTTTACAATATATATTTTATGTGTTCTTTTATTGAATAGCTAAGAAAATTATCAGACATTTTATTTTTATAGTTGATGAATTTTCTTCCTTCATTAATATTTTTTACTTTTAAATCAAAATCATGGAGTTCAACTTTCATATATATATGTGGGAAGAGTTTCAATATGCCTTTGGTTGAAAGAAAATTAAAGTAAATGATATGTAAAACAATGGTTCCGATCAAATTTAGCACTTTGTATGCAGGGAGCAAGGTATAATAATACATTCAACTTAATTCTTTATATATAACTACTTAAGATATCATTCAAAGGGAACAAGAAGAGATCATATTCATAGTTAACATAAGTATTTGTATTAGACGAGCTTCTAACCTACCAATGTTCTCGTAAACATGACTTACTACTTAGAACTTTGAACAAAGTATTTAGCTTACATTGCACACGAACAGATCATACTTTATAAGATAAATATTCTGCTTTCAATTGGTATTGCATCAAACATTGTGCATAAATTTATTATTGCTGAAATTATTATTCTTAAGAATCAAAAGAAGTATAGAAATTCAGCATTAATAATTTTGAATTATAATTAAACATCCCAAAAAAATGCTAACTATTCCCTTGTTAACAGTATGAATATTTGTGGATCTCATCTATGTAGAAAAATTTAAATAAAAAAATGTCCAATGCTTATTTAAGGACGAAAACATTTTAGAAACAGAATATTTACTTGAAAGGTTAACATGGTGAATGATTTTTATCAGATTTTGACCAGTTACAAAAAAAAGATTTAAATATTGATATTTTACTAATGTCATAAGGTTTTATTTACTTATTTTGATGTTGTGATGCAATGTACTTGCCCAAAATATATTAATCCATCTTAATTGCTTACAGTGCCATGACTTGCTTTGTATGTCTTAGGAAATCATGCTGCACGAATAAAATCGTGTATCTTTTCTAAAGAAGAGAAACCTACTATTTTTTTATATCATTTGATACAAACCACCATGACAAAACATCTGTTACTGCCATAAGCAGATCTTGTTTTCTCCTATTTTGCATTGCAGATTATTTATAAAGATATTAAAATTTTATCAGGAAAGTTCTTTGAAAGTTGAGCATTGATACACATGTAGGCAATTAAGAAGAAGTGCAATATTGTTATTAATTTCTTTACTTAATATTCCTAATTGTAAATATCTGTTGTATATTGATATTGAATAATACTTTGTTTCTCTCTTTGATATCTGAGATGTGTATTGTGAAAATTTTTTTTCCTATCATTAATAAACCTCATGGTTTAGTATATTTTACGAGAAATGTATGTTTTGTGAATTTACTTTTCAGGTATATGAAGTTAGAACAAAAGAAAAGCTAATGAACAAATCATCATTTTGATTCAATGTATTTTGAATGAGTCAAAGAACTTCATTATTTTTGTTTATAGGGAAAGGAAATCTTCTAAATGACAACTTCAAATTATTTCATGAAAATCATTGATTGAAGTGAATCCTTTGACCGTGTCATTGGAAATGGTTCTATATTTTGTGAAAAAAGAAGTTCATTTAACATGTTTAATTCCTTATATCATTCCAACTACACCAGTACATTTTGTACAAGTTAGAGAGATATATATCGTTAAGTCAAAGACAAAACCAATGTTAAAAATGGTATTGTAATTTTTGTGTTAGAGAGAAATGTATTGCTATAAATTCCATATAAGCAACAAAAAAAAAATATAAAACAGATAAATGATTTTGAATTCTTGTCATCATAAACTACAAAAGAATTGCAGTATTAAAAGTTAGGGAATTGTAATATACATGAAATATAAAATTTTTGAATAATGAGATAAAATCGTGTCTTTTCAATAATTTGCATAATCATTTTAAAAAGAAAGAAATGTTATCTGTCTTTATACAATATAATCTACTTATAATATGACATTCCAAAACTTTTGTAAATGCCTTCGACCATGTTCAGTAAATCGTGTAAATGGCAAGTGTTTTTTATTTGAACTTGTAAATGTAATGAGTAACATTTGTATTGCCTTTGGAAAAAGAAGAATTCATTAGATTTATAAGGTATATCTAATAGTGATAGGAAATTTTATTGTAAGATGATTAGTTTTAATATTTGATGATCAGTGAATCTTTCCACACAATTAATACCTGAACACTTAAGAAATAAAAGCAATGTAGAATATACCAATGAAATGTTTTATTTTGATTCCAGTCACTTTTTGGATTATGGGACAACTAAATGGTAGTAGAGTAATTAAAGAATTTAGTAAATTATTTTCATTTTATAGTTTTAGCCAAAAAGACAAAACAATAAAAATATTGCAAACCTTTCTTAACATTTCAAGTAAAACAGCTTTTGTCTATATTTTTATATTAACAGTATTAACTTAATATTCTGCTGGGAAATATCTGTCTGCTTTAATGCTTATTCATGTAACTTTAAATGGTAAGAATTAGAAATGATTATTCTAAATTGTGATTTAGTAAGAAATTATTTGACGACTGTAAATTCTGTAATTGAATTCTATGACTTATAGTTCAAATGTGCAAACAATTGTGAATTATCAGTGATCTGTGTGAATGTTGTACTACTCATGGATGTAGAAATAAAGCATAAAGTCTTGTGATATGTCTTGTGTCTGTATGCATGTAGGCAAACAAGTAGTTAAACATGTTTAACCCTGCCACATTCTTTATGTGCCTGTCCCAAGTTAGGAGCCTGTAGTTCAGTGGTTGTCGTTGGTTCATGTCTGTCATCTTTTTTCGTAAATTATTTAGTTATGAATTAGGTTATTGGTTTTTTCAATTGAATTGTTTCATATTTTTCATGTTGGGGCTGTTTATAGCCAACTATACGGTATGGGTTTTCTTCATTGTTGAAGGCTATACAGTATGGGTTTTTCTCGTGGTTGAAGGCTACACAGTTGCCTATAATTGCTTACATCCACTTCATTTATACTTTGGTGGATAGTTGTCTCATTGGCAATCATACCACATCTCCTTATTTTTATATAAACAAGTTAACTTCCTATGTGCAACAAGAATTCGTGGAAGGTATATGTTTTGCAGCTTTTGCATTATCGTTGCAAACCCTTTTATGCCTAATCAAGTCCTTTATAAAAGTTATTATTTGGAACTCGGATGAGAAGAACTTGCAAATACATAATTTTCATTGGTTGTGACCTGACGTTTGAGACCAGTTTATCTGTTTTATACATGAAAATCAACTACATTTTTAATCTCAGCTTGCCGTAACCCATTCAAGGAGTATGATGCCTCAAGTCATAACCTGGTTACCTGCTGTATGATGCCTGAAAGCATCGCCTGGGAAAGGTCGCGTAATGCCTCGAGGCATTATGGAAAATGAAAAATGCATGTCTACTTTCAGTTTTAATATCAGGTCAATAACGTGAAGCTATAAAGTATCCGTAACCATATAAGGTAACAGGTTTCAGATTTTTATAGGCGGATATACAGGTTAGTAAGTAAGGGTCGGCCATCACTTGTCAAGGGTGATGACCATCTAACATAGACATCTGCCAGGTTCCTTTGTAAATAAAAGTTGGTGCCATGTCTGCCACATGAGGTTGAAAAATAATCAGCAAGAAATTCCTAGACAGACAAAGGTGTCTGTCTAGACTGGAAAACATCCATGTCTCCCAAATTGTTTCACTGTGTTCCATTCCATTAGAAATTACTGTTTGTGTTATCTATTTAACAAATATACAATTTGCTGTTGTTTATTTGAGACATTTTCAGATGAATTGACTCTACCATTTCAATTTGAAAATATTTATTTAAAAACTTTAAACCAAAAATACCTGATAAGACCCAGTATTATGATCTTCAACTTAGTACTTTATTTGGTGTTCCGAGAGTCACTGATGAGTCTTTTGTAGACAAAACTCGCACCTGGCGTACAAAATTTTAATCCTGGTATCTATGCTGAGTTTATTCATACCAAAATATAGGAAAATAACCATCTGAAATGGAACACTGAAAAAAGTAAAAAGACAAAACAAGAGGCAAGCGACAAAAAATTAAATTGTTTATGGGGTTAAATAACCTTAAAGTAGTTTCAAAACCATTTCATTCCCTTATGCCCCACCTACGATAGAAGAGGGGCATTATGTTTTTCGATCTGTGCGTCCGTTCGTTCGTCCGTCCGTCCGTCTGTCCCGCTTCAGGTTAAAGTTTTTGGTCAAGGTAGTTTTTGATGAAGTTGAAGTCCAATCAACTTGAAACTTAGTACACATGTTCCCTATGGTATGATCTTTCTTATTTTAATGCCAAATTAGAGTTTTGACCCCAATTTCACGGTCCACTGAACATAGAAAGTGATAGTGCGAGTTGGGCATCCCGGTACTATGGACACATTCTTGTTTTTTAATTTATCTATTACTTTGTTTGAAATGTCCCTCTATTTGTCAGTAAGGTAATCTACTATGACAAAAAGACAGATTATTACTTCAATCATTGAACAAATACACATTTTATTTATCATAGAACGGTACCAAGAATTTTTTAAATACCCCAAGTGACTAAAACAACATGACAGCAACGTATAAAAGAGGGGCCTGATGGTGGGGTGGGGGGGGGTCCCATCACGATTCATGAGTTGATTTTTTTATCAATCACGATTCACAGAAAATAAATTTCCATGATTACAGATCACGAAAATATAAAAAGAGTATAAATCTGTAGAAAAACGGATCACGATAGCGAAAATGCGCCGATCACGAAGAACGAAAATAACCCATCAGGCCCCTCATAAAAGAGTTGTTGTCCGCCAATGCCAGTTGAGTAGTCCTTTATTGTTGTTGACAAGAACAACGCACTGCAGATTTCAGTTGCTGGTACTTATATATGGTCGACCTTTTATCGGCTTTCCGATCAGTTATTGTGTTGTCATAGACACTTACTTCATGGCTTCAACGAACAATACATTGAACAGCAAATCTGCGGACTTACCTTGTTTGTATTGGATACCTAAGCTTCACAAAATTCCGTACAAAAACAGTACATTGCCGGCTGATTTGCATGTTCTTCAAAAGAATTGTCCATTAGATTGACAAAAATTCTGTCCGCAGTGAAAGAGGGTCTTTAGAAATACTGTGAAACTGTTTACTCGCGTAGTGGTATTAACAATATGAAGATTCTAAAAACTCTTAAAAAACTTCTGGATAATTTTAAATCTCGATCTTTCTCTGAAATTAATTCTATCAAAACTTTTGATATTTCAACCCTGTATACCACCATTCCCCATGTGAAATTGAAAAAATCGTCCAAAAGAAATAATCCACAATGCTTTTCAATATAAAAATGATAGCATACGCTATAAATTTATTACTTTGGGATACCATACGGCATATTTTGTTAATAGTGAACAAAAAGGTAAAACATGCTACACAGAGGGACAAGTGATCAGTATGCTGGAGTTTCTTATTGATAACATATTTGTTGAATTTGGAGGTAGACTTTTTCAACAAATTGTCGGCATTCCTATGGGAACGATCTGTGCGCCTCTCCTTGCCGACCTCTTCTTATTTTCATATGAGTCGGAGTTCCTTTAGACTCTTGTCAATAACAAGAAGATCAAAGAAGCCAGATCATTTAATTTCACATTCAGATATATTGATGATGTTCTTTCCATAAACAATCCAAACTGTTCTGATTGGGTTCATTAATATATCCTCCAGAACTAGAAATTAAAGAAACAACAGACACGGCTTCCTCCGCCTCATTTTTAAACTTTTACTCCGAATTTGACATAAGCGGTCATCTCAGTACCAGAATCAATGACAAACGAGACGATTTTAATTTTGAAATTATCAATTTTCCCCACCTTAATAGTAGCAATATACCAACTTCACCTGCATATGGGATATACATTTCCCAACTCATTCGTTATTCAAGAGTTTGCAGCTGATACTCAGACTTTGTAAAACGTCACCAGTGTCTGAGCAGAAAGTTAATGAACCAGGGTTATGTCAAAGAACGTCTCGTCCTTTTTGTAAAAAAAGTTCATCGGAAGATATCAAGACCTGGTTGATAAATATTCCGTATCAACTTCACAAATAATACATGATGGTCTTGATGTTCAGATTCTAGGTACTGACATTGTTTATCATCTTAATTACGTGTTATAATGTTCTTTTATTTGTCTTTGTAAATTATTAACATTTACTGTTTCGTCCATTTTTGGTAATATCCTTTAGTCGTGGCTCGGTACTTGTACATCCCGCCATTGTGTTGGTGTGCTGTGGTCATTTTTTGTATTCTTGTGTTTCATTTTTGCGTGTGTGCTTTGCCTATATGCCATTTTGTTTTTCTTTGTTGACATATTTGTTTGTTTTTATAGTGATTGAGATTACAACACAATGTTGACTGCTGACACCTATTTTTGTCATTTTTACCTATTATGTCCGTTTGTTTTGTTCACACATTGTTGTCAATATAATGGAATTTTATGCGACTGTCATACAAGTGAGAGGTTTAGCTAGCTTTAAAACCAGGTTTAATCCACCATTTTCTACACAAGGAATGCCTGTTAGGAATATGACAGTTGTTTTCCATTCGTTTGATGTTTTTGAGCTTTTTGATTTTGCCAATTGTTAAGGGACTTTCCGTTTTGAATTTTCCTTGGAGTTCGGTATTTTTGTTGTTTTACTTTTTATTGTTATTCATTGTAACTAAAAAGAAACTCTTCCCTTCGCTGTCATTGATTCTGTACACATGGAGTCATAAAGAAACCATCCGTATCAAAGCCTAAATGTTACGATTGCTTCATTTTCTAATCGCTCAAACCACACCACAACTAATAACAAATAGTATACGACTTAACCTTAAAATATTTTCACGAATATCGTTGCCAAATAGCGGTGATTGTTGTTTGAAGTTCTGAGACGAATTTTCTTCAAGCACATGTCAAATCCATTCCGGCCACAAAACCCCTCGTGCTAAAAATAGCTGTCTATACAAACTCCTAACAACAATTCAGTACTAAAAGTGTTAAGGACAATTGTAAGCTAGTTCTGTTAGCTGTCCTCTTTTATCCTTACTGCCATTTGTTAAATTCATAGCTCTCAGGTGTTGTCTTTCTGGCAGCAGTAATGTTGATGATGTTAACAGTTTAAAATACAAATACTTATCTCAAGTTTCACCCAAAATCCCCAGATTTTGTATTGTCATTCTCAAGTGTTGCCACTTACTTATACTTATGGTTTTTTTTAACGACCTTGACTGGCTATTAAGCCCTCGCACGGTCGGGAAGAGTGTTGCCACTGGAGATTAAGCAAACAACAATCAATCAGTCATGTGACCAGGTTTGTATTTGTAATTATGTGTCAAACTGACAGACATGGCTTTAAATTCCAAATGTTTTGAGGATGTGTCTGTTCACACCAGTCAGTAGTATGTGTATGTGGATTCGTTGTATTAAATATATGGCTAAGTTTCAGTTTAAAGAAGAAATACTTTCAGCAACGCAAGAAAGAAACGTCATTCAGTCTGACAGTCATAGAGACTTTATCTCATTTCCATGGTCAAAGCTGTATCTTAGAAAATATACTTATGTAAAAATTCATATGTGAATTCAGTAGAAATAATTCGTTGTCAGATGCATTTGCGGCTACTGGTGAGCCATGCTCGATCTTTTGAGATTTCTTTGGTCTACACAGGATCAGTCACTATGGACCTCTTGGATTACTTTTTAGTTCAAATAGTCATTCAGAAAGGTTAGATGCGCTATTGCTTCCACTTTGAATCCAATGTCGTCCGTAAACCTCTCACATTTTCATTTTTATTAGGGATGTCAACGAATAATGCCCCTCTAATCGACGTCTTTTTTGTTGTTCTCAAATCGAAGTCCAATTTTTGGCTCCTCTAATCGACGTCCTCATACGGACTTGTCACAATGAAATCTAAACTTTATCAAAGGGTGGGTTGAACCTAAAACTCAAAAAGTTGTTGAAAATATGTCCAAATAATAATACTGTTTCAACAATTGGATGTACGTTTTTATTCTTTCTATTGTTTGAGAGTCTGTATAC
The DNA here is from genome assembly GCA_017311375.1 of Mytilus coruscus. NCBI lineage: Eukaryota > Metazoa > Mollusca > Bivalvia > Mytilida > Mytilidae > Mytilus > Mytilus coruscus. The sequence goes on from CM029595.1 coordinate 65,490,742, forward strand.
TGCCCTCTAGATGTCTTTCGATTACCTTTGTCTTTGGGTTGTTGTCTGAATGTCGTACAATGTATACCCACATGTAATTTATATGAAAAAAAAACAAAAAAACCTAAAGTAGGTCGAGAATATGAACGTCTTTCGCCAAAATATTAATATGCATGTACATGTAATAGTAATATTATGTCGGTGATTGTCTTATCATTTTCTGATGTTTGTCCTTTCATTTTGATATACAATATAAGAAAACAGTTACAGTTTCTGTAAGCTACTTCACAAAAAGATAAAACGATACAGATGATATACACAAAGATCAATAAATGATTCAATGATATTAGACATCGCGATGAGACTCTGATCGATCGGACGTCGTTTTGGTGATTCATGACGTTACATTGGACGTCGGTTAGAGGGTAAAAAAACAAAGTCGTTAACCGGATTTTTATGTCGCCTTGGCCCAAGAACTATTCCATAATATGACATACCTATAAAAACTTGTCAAAATTCAAGCGCGGCTGTGATGATTAGGTACAGAGATAAGTGAGAGGGAAAATTTTGTTAGGGACAGACGGAACCACAAGAATCAAACACTATTACTTCCTCTACTTCGTAGCAAGGGTACACTGATTAATTCTCATTGAATTAATATTTCGTATAATGGTATTTTGGGATACATGTAATATCGGTGTTTCTTTTCAAAAGACCTTAGTTTTCTGTAGGCAAGTCTTTAGACTCGCTCTCAACATTAGTGCTAGGTTCAGAACTGAGAGAATGACTTTTCTCTCTTTCAGTATTGTCCTATTTATGGTCCATGTGCTCACACTCAGTACTAGCAGATACTTCAGCTTCTGTAAAACAAAACATGTAAAGATCATCAATTTTGATGTTCACGACGCGTTTCTGTGCTGACCTTCACCAGGTAACAAACACAAGGACAAAGAAATAAAAGACACAAGTATATATACATTTGCAAACTTTGTGAGACCATGCAGACATGGAGGCACTTACCTGTTTTCTATCTTTCTTACCATTTCCATAAACAAGACCAAAAAGAATTTATCAAAACAGAATTAGAAAGGTGCATTAGAATGACTTAAGACAAATGACAATATCGAGGACTAAAACTGAAGACGAGACGCAATGGATTCAACAAAAGACAACTTAGGAAATAATACAGGCCCAAAAATCTGACGAAATCCTGGGTAAAATATATCAAATGAAAACCGAGTCAAAAGATAAACCCAAATGAGTGATATAGCAATACAAAACCCAATAATAGAAAGATACTGGTCTCAATTGAACTGTTTTGTTTTTGAGAATGGTGTTTTATACAGGCAATAGCTTGACACAGTTACTAATGAGACAGTAAACCAGTTACTTGTCCCCAGTTGTTGGACAAGATATATACTAGTTTACAATTATAACACAATAATCCAACGTCAGACATTTAGGCATACATAAAACGGTTGATCGTGTCGGGATAAGAATTTACTGGGTGGATTTCAAGGCAGATATTAGTGGATACAGTAACATACTATGTGTACTTTTAGAAAACAGCCTCCAAGAAGGGCCAAGAGAAAATGAAGCTATATCATGTTGGAGCACCAATGGAACGTGTCGCTTTAGATATGATAGAACCTTTCCCATTATCAAAGAAGGGCCATAAATATGCCTTCACTGTATCAGACTACTTCACAAGGTGGGCTAAATGCACTATATATAGACTAAAACTATTATAGATAACTTTGCTAACAACTTTGTATGCAAATTTGGTGTTCCCAGACAAGTTCACATTGATCAAGGAATTATGTACCCGAAAAAAACCACTCAATACCGCCTTCAAAGTGACGGGCTTGTAGAGCGACTCAATCGCAGTTAGGAGAAATACTTAGTAAACATGTCAGTCCAAACCAGAGCGACTGGGACGAACAGTAACCATGGGCTTTCATGGCTTATCGATCATCAGTACAAGAGTCAACAAAGTTTTCACCCTGTAAACTAATGCTTGGTCGAAAGACTCCCAATAGAATAAGTATATGGCCCCCATCCCCAACACGAAAATTTTTAAGATGAAACACAAGCAGTACATAAACACATGACTCATATGGCTCAAAACATGTGGAAAGTACATAAGGCAAGGAAGAATATGGTGAATGCTAGCGAAAATCAGAAGACAATAATGATGTTAAGAACTATCAGCATTCATACCAGATAGGGGATGTAGTTTGGTTGTATACCCCTGCTCGATGAAACATATTAACCCAAAACTGCAAAGAAAATGGGATTGCCCATATTTTATCATAACTGTCCTGTCTGATGTCACCTACACAATTCAGAAGAATCCATCGGTTGTTCATCACGACCGCTTAAAACCGTATTACGGAGAAATAAATAACTGGGTTGAGAAAAACAAAAAGCAAAAAATCTAAACATTTACAAACCACAGCACTGATCATATTGTTGTCTGGAATACATTGTAAAACTCAACCGAATTCCCTATTAGTTACCCTGTGATGACAAATAATATCCTAGATCCTAGTTCTATCTAGAAACTATTTCATTGCAAAGAGTTTCATATTATATTAATATAAATAAAGTATACCAATAATTGTGTTCATAACACACTTTATATAATGGATAATGGTACTTTGATGTGAAATGCAGCAGCATATACTTTGTACCGAAATCTTGAAGAAAAAAGTAAAATAACAAAAATACCGAACTCCAAGAAAAATTCAAAACGGAAATTCCTTCATCAAATGGCAAAATCAAAAGCACAAACACATCAAACGAATGGAAAACAACTGTCATATTCCTGACTTGGTACAGGCATTTTCTTATGTAGAAAATGGTGGATTAAACCTGAAGAAGATATAAAGTAATCATTGAATGGTATAGAAAAACTCTAGAGGCAACGAGATGTGTCTGTGCCCAAGTTTTATCTCACTGGAGTGCAAAGGGGATGTGTTTTAAATGCCCTATGTGTCTTAACATACACCAGATCTGATGATAAATGCATACCGTTGGTTTGCTTCATTAACTGACTCGTGAGTACCTGGAATAAGGATAACATTGCAAATAAAATTAAACTAAAATAACCCAAACAAGCAAGCAAGAGGAATCCTCCTTGTCAAAGGTTTTATATTGTTCATACATTGATTTCCTTTACTAAAGCTGTAACCTATTTTTATTCCGATGATGTTTACACGTAGGCACTGTAGTACTGAATATTTGGCAAAGGAGAAGTTGATAACGAATGTAAGAAATAAGCAACCCAAAACTATTGTGGAGTGTAAGAAGTTTTCCTACAAAGTTTTATCAAGCCTAGAATTCCGAATGAAGGAACATGAAAAACTTTAACACAAAGATCAGTTGAAGGCAATAGATAATAGAAAAAATGGACGCAAACCTAGACCAAACCCTACATTTGTTATTCCTGTGTCACCAATGAAGAGGGCACCGATGGTACAGATACTTGAGAAGACACCTGAGAAGTCCCGCTGCTTCTGTGGAGGAGCTTGCTCAGGGACGTGTTTGATGGATTTTTCACCCATCAAATCTCCTGTGCCCGTAACCCCAGGATTTGAAGATGATGTAATTCCTCCTTTGTCAGAAGAATTACTAGCCCTGTTTAATTCACCACACAAACCTGTCTAACTACTTCTACTAACCCCAAAGAAAGAAAGATCGAGACAGCAGAGAATAGGGAAAGACCAGTTATTATGGCAGAAAAGAAAACATCATAGGAAAGAAGTACCCACCTACTAATCCCAAAGAAGACAGAATTGAGTGACAAGTAGTGGTTTATGGCCCTTCCCTCAATGTTCTAAACATCAGAAGACGCGGCAAGGACCTAATAGGGTAAAAACAAGACGGAGTAATATGTGTTCAGGTTCTGTCATCCCTGATGGGATGGGAGGAGATAAGAAGGTAGAAAAGGCCATCCTTCCAGATAGCACTATCTACAAACTGAGTGCGTATTGGATGCCATATCCTACGTGTGAGAAGAGTGTGAGGCCACCTACAAGATGAAAAAAGAAGCACTGAAAGGATAGACGACAATTATGAAGAAACAACAGTGGTAGTGATAAAAGGAAGTGACTCAGAAGAGAAGAGCACACGTGAGGTCGTGGAAGAAGACAAGAACATAGAGACCAAAAAAAAACACAAACATATATTACAACTAAAAAACCAGTCAACACAGAGTGGGAAAATTAAAATCTTACTTGAACTGATGTAACTGAAAAACACACTGGGGGAGGGGAAATGAATTTTATACAGATAGACTTTAGTCATGTGCAGAGACATTTAAAGTTCACATTGTCATGTTGTGTTTATGATCATTTAATGGACATTTAAAAATTATTATTGTTGATGAGATTTTATATTTGACATGTATATATATCATGTTAATATTGTGTTTTAATTTGCTACTTGTTGATATTGCCTTGTCCGGGACAGACAGATTTTTTTAGAGAAGGAGGCAGTGTAACGTTTTAGCATCTGCGCTGTTCCCCCTTTTCTGAACTGCACTGTTCTTTATAAAATCATGCTCAGTATAAGTCACCACGTTTCTATTTTACTAATAAAATTAATACATGTAATATACACTATTTTATAAACCTAAATTGTTTATAAATGTGATTATAAATAAGAAGATGAGGTATGAGTGCCAATGAGACAACTCTCCATCCAAGTCACAAGGTATAAAAAGTTAACAATTATAGGTCAAAGTACGGCCTTCGAAGTATTTCCGGACTTCAAATGCAACGTAAAAGTTAATGCAAGCACTAACCTGTTTTCTATCTTTCTGATCATTTCCGTGATTCTGAACTTCATTATTAAGAGGACTTCAAATAACATTAGGTTCATATCATGCGTATTTCTCAAGCTTCATACGGATAACCTGATCAATTATTTGCAAGATTGCTTACACTGAAAGGTCAGCTATTCGTATTTTTTGTGTGTTTGCCGTAAAACTGTTTTGATTGTCGTTAAACGTGTCAGTAACGTCACATACTGAGTTTTTAAGAGTCGAAACGTCATTTCGAGTCTTAATTATTGTATAAAAGAGGTTGCAAAGTGTATAGTCTAAGTTGTGGTCCAACTGGGCATAAGGCAACATCTAGCCAAAGCGACTCGTTTCTAGTGTCTTAAATTTCTTTTATCCAATAAAAGATACTATTCAGTCTATTGGCAGACACGCAACTTTAGGTCACCAAGACCTTCACATTCAAACATTATTTTCATACTGATATTTGGTGTAAAAGTCTATACTTTTCCAGCAAAGTTATACACGAAAACATGTTCAGAGAAATACGTAATTTAGGTATCTAATACATATCAACTATATAGATCTACTGAAGTTATATCTCTTGTTTTTCTCCGAGTGTCCGATTTTAACAAACACAAATCATAATTCGTTATATTTACGCTAATGTAATTAAGTGCACATTTTTAAAGATTTTTTGGTCTAAAAGTCCAACCACATAGAGGCCAGGTATTTAAATGTAACAGTTTGCTCGCAACTAAAGCAGAGGGCTATATAACTATTCAATAAGATATTGCTTTGGTTTATCTGTACACCTGTTAACTTATATATACATTGTATAGGAAAATGGTCGACCACATGATAAAGAGATAACGTATATATCTAAAAGATTGATTGATTGATTGTTGGTTGCTTAACGTCCAGTGTCAAATATTTCATGCATATTCAGGACGAGAACAAATTAACAATACATACAATAGGTAGGTTCTGTAATAGATTCGTCCGGGAAAAAGGTCGGAGAAATTTAGACTGCCAGGGGAAATGAGGTAATGTTGGATAGGAACAGAAATTCAGCCTTGCAACAGGTCACCTACGGACCCCTCAAAGAGTTGTTGCAAGGGTTCTTAACGTGCAAAGAGCGTGGCACTCTCTTTACACGAGGCATCGGATTTAACGTCTTCATTCTGACCGGAAGTGGCTGCAAATTTGTACATCCCGCACAGCCAAACGGACGCCCCTATTGGCGAGGATTTTACTGCCGGTCGGAGGAAGACCAATGGTGTCCATACTTCTATTCCCCAGTCACCCTTGTAGAGTATATCTAAAAGCTATAATGTTGTATTTTAAGTCATATTTCAATGGTGAGCATTATTAAACCCAAAAAGTTATATTTGTAAACATGGTGAACCTGTTTCATGACATCATCTCCAAGACAGGCGAAACAGATCTGTAAGAGATTTTTTTTACCCATTTCTTATTTTATGTGTTGAATTATAAGTAATGATGGTTATATCAAAGATTAAGAAATATATTACCTTAGATGTATTTGTCAAAACCTGTCGGACATTTAGATCCTCAATACTCGTTCTTTATTTGGTCTATTGAATTATTTTGATTTGAGCGTCACTCATGAGTCTTTTGTAGACAAATTCGCGTCTGGCGTACAAAATCTTAATCCTGGTAACTGTGATGAGTTTATTAAGGTTTTATTGATTTGTAAACTTTGCATTTCACTCACAAACTAAAATATTCCTAAATAAAGTTTGGGTATGTTTATTTACCATTCTATTATTATAACATTACAATAATAAAAAAGACAGCAATATATACCTTATCCTCCTCATCTGCTAGTTTGGAGTTTCTAGTTAGTTTAAGAATGCAAATGCTGAAAAAAATCTGTATATCTTTCACAAGTTGTGTTTCTTGTATAGTCTTTCTAATCTAGGATGCATCTGACCAATTTATTTTTGGTAATGAATGTTTGAGGATTTATGAGTGGCATACATTGCTGAAATGATAACAAGAGCAATATATGCTTTTCTGAACGTTTAAAAATATAAAAAAACCTACCTACACAACTTTGGTATAGATTAGCAAATTTCTACATCTTGCAGAGAGCAATCACAGACAAGCACAGCCTATTCAGAAAAAAAACAATTCCAATCAGACGGACTCTTGGAACGCTTTCATAAATTTGCACAGCACAATATGGAGCTAATATGAAGAAAGAGAACTTAAAAAAATTGAAAAGCCGATAAATCAAATGATGATTATATTCTTTTGATATTATTGAAGCCGTAACAATAAAGAAAAAGTGAAGAAAGTAACTAGGAAGATACCGAAATGAAGTAAAATCATATTAGTTCTTTTATTCTAAATTTAGTAAGTGAAATGAAAAAATATCGGTACAGTATCGAAGGACTACACCATGCAGCTACATATACATGTGTTCTTTTTCTAACTATAACTTTGAAGTACTGATAATGTTAGGCTGTTTAGTAATTCAAAAATGTATGTTCTTTTTAAGTACCAATCTTGTACTGTTATGATGGTGTATTATCATTATATGGTATGGTTCAATACTCTTGTAATCAACTTGAATTGAAAAAGTGGAATAATATGTTAGTTCTTATCATGTTAAAAGTTAAAAAATTCTTCCTATATAATACTACAAATTGAAAATTATAATATACTACTTCAAATTCAAAATTCAGTATTATAAAATTACAGTTATGAAAACACACATATACAAAGAACCTTACATTAGACCTATTTTAAGAGAGTACAGATTAATGCTGTTCATTTAACGTTGAAATGAAATTTAAAAATGATATAACTGACAAATAAATGTGCAATACACAAAAGGTGAATACGTTGAAAATAGTCCTAGCTGGTACAATTATTAATCACTTTATCTGTAAACTGCATCATAAATTTCATATTCAACAGTGGGAGGATGTGAGGTAATCAAAGACAACAGTGCAACTAAAAAAAAAAAAACAAATGTATAGTAACTATTGATTGTTCTATCAAAATTTCTTACAATGACACCAAAGTCAAACCATACAGGTGATGACTTTTACCAAATTTTACAATATATTTGTATTTCAAATGAAGATAGAAGACACCAAGAGCTACCAAACAGTAACGTGGAGATACAAAAAAGTTTGCAAAATAGTTGAAACCAGATAATAAAAAAAAACAGTAAATAATCACCAAAATCAATGTGCACCACATTGTTTTACCATGACTACGCATAAAAATCATATGTATTGTTGAACGCATAATTTTAATGTGTATCTATTTCTCGCATTTCGCACGTAGCTCATATGCACGATTTACAAGCGTGGATCATGCAAAAATTATGCCCGATAATCGGATGTAGCTCGATTGTCACGTTTTCCATGCAAAACATACGCACGATATACGCATGCTTTTCGCACAATTTCTATGCGTGGCACATTCATTAGTGTAGGAAGTAGAAATCTACTATTGGGTTGTAAATCCAAAAACGACTCCGATAAAAAATAGCAGCAACACACTTCTTTTTTATGTTTTGATAGTGAGAGATGGATTGTCAGGCGATAAAAAAGGATATTACAGATACAGTAAGGTCTGATCCACATCTTGACTAGTATCTAGTAATTGTTCGTGAGGGTTGGTTTCTACTTTACTGCCTGAAAGAAATTACTTCCAATATTCCATTGTGAACTTTCCATTTTCAACAATAGCTAAAACGTCGACCTAGTTAAATAAGAGGCCAGTTATTTCAGTTACCGATGTTTAAAAAGCAAACAATTCAAAAAAGAAAACTGAATGATTTACGAACAAAAAAATAAACGAAAAACAAATATGAAATACAGCAACAAACAAAAAACACTGAATAAAGGAAATCATGAAAGGAAATGCAAGCTCTCGACAATTGTATCTACTGGTAGATAAGAAATGGAAAGTTCACAATCGAAAAGCTGAAATCTCTTTTGTCGTAAAGTTTTGTTCGTATCCGACCCTCGTGAATTTCTTGATGTAAGTCAAGATACGAGGAAGACTTAACTGTATCTGTTGTATCCTTTATTTCATGCTCGACGGGATTGATGCGTCCAACATAGTCACAAATGCAGACTTTGAATTTGAATTCAGTGAACGTGAAGTTAAAATATATCTTCTTTTCAGTCTTCTTTAGAACCTCATGTATACAGTCTTCCTCATATGAATAAAGAAACATGTTTGTAAGAAGAGGAGCACAGTTGAGTCCCATGGGAAAGGCGATTGTTTGTTGAAAATACGTCCTCCGAACGTAACAAATATGCTGTCATTCATGAAATCAAGCATCTTCATGATGTCAGTTTCAGAAATTGTTTGGTTTAAATCAGAGTGTTTTACGATTTATCTCTCCCTTAAAAAAGATATCTGTATCTACGTTAGCCATTCTTTTGAAGGACAACTTCTGTCGTCTTTCAATGTGTCGTTTAGTTAGGAATGAGGAAGACTTGTGGAAAATGTCTTGAGCTAATACGGTAAATTTCTGAAAATCTGCTTGTTAAATAATGGCAAGTTGTTCAAAAATAAAACACAACCAACCTTAAAAAGTTAGTTAAATTGATATTTTATGCACGAGAAATGGAAAATGCTCAAAAACTCTTTCTGTTAAAAAGTAAAATTTAATTTGTTTTTTTTTTTAGGAAAGAGCTTTAATGCTTAAGGTATCACCTTTATTTTATTTTATTAATTAAAAAATAAAATTCCACAAAATTAAGATTTCCTTATGATCTATCAAGGGTATTAAGTTTTTTGACACTATCAATATCTGGTTTGTTACTCAATGTTTGATTACCAGATAAATACTTATTGCAACGATACTTTAAGTAATGAAATTTAACAGTAATTGATCAAATTTCAGTTCCCATCAAATTATTGTAATTATAATCTAATTAAATTTAAAAAATAAACACTGTTTTACTATTACAGGTGTTTAAATTGTATATATTAACAATAATAAAAAGTCACACAAACATTTAACTGATTAAAAAACAGTTTTATTTTTAAATTAAAATTTCTTATAATCATATTAAGTTGTATAAAAAGTTTATTTTAAAATTATTTTTTTTATGAATAGCTCAGGAATTAAGAGGATTTGATGCCAAGACAAAGGAACGTATAATGATTACCTCAGATATCAACTGTGTAATTGCTGACTACAACTACGCTAGTCTTTTCTGCAACCATCGTGGACCATCAGCAAATAAGATCTGTCCAAAGTGTATGGTAAGCCAGTAATTTTATGAATGGGTTTATAGTGTTAGCAATGCCTGTGATTCTGTCCTTTCATAATTCAGATATCAAAGATTAGTTAGGATTATATTTTTTTAGATCTGATATTCTGATACCTTAGTGTATAATGAAAACTATCTTTTATTTCAGTTGATATTTTATAGTGTGTCTTTCTATGTTGTGATGTTACACTATTGTTTCAGAAAAAGGGTGAAGGTTTGGTACCATTAAAACGTTTAAACCCGCTGCATTTGTTTGCACCTGTCCTAAGTCAGGAATCTGATGTTCAGTAGTTGTCGTTTGTTGATGTGGTTCATAAGTGTTTCTCGTTTCTCGTTTTTATATAGATTAGACCGTTGGTTTTCCCGTTTGAATGGTTTTACACTAGTAATTTTTGGGGCCCTTTATAGCTTACTGTTCGGTGTGAGCCTAGGCTCCGTGTTGAAGACCGTACTTTGACCTATAATGGTTTACATTTATAAATTTTGACTTGGATGGAGAGTTGTCTCATTGGCACTCATACCACATCTTCTTATATCTATCAACCAAATTTGTGGTTGATTAAACAACTGCTTTTCACAATACTAATACTGAATTTGTTTGATACAGATGCAAGAATTTCTCCTAACCTTACTTACATTCAAGAAGGTAATAGTATACCGGTAGTTGCTTAGATTAAAAGGAGTTGAGATTTCAAAAGATTAGTCAAAGCCTATCCCATGTTGATGTACCTATTCTAACTCATGAATCATGTCATTGGTTGGGTATTCACCTTAAGGAACTTAAGTATAGAATATATAGGTAAAAGTATTCACAATTTGTCTATGCTGTCATCTATTGGAGCTTTATACAAATTCATGGTATTGTATAACATGTGTTTATTATGGAAAACTGTAAGTTAAACTCTACTTGTTTTGTGTTCTTTAAAAGTTTGCATTCTTTTGAAGTTTCAGACAAATAATTCTGATCCTTTAAGCTACGTAAGGGTAATATATAACCCAAGTAAAACATTGAGAACTGTACAACGGATTCAACTATCAAGAAATAAAGGTGAACTGAGAAAAGAAACACGAGTAAAAGAGCATAGCAATTGTTTTGGGATGTTATAAATTGTCATAAGTAATTATAGCGTATGAAAGTTTCTGTGAAATCATGGTATTTACAGCAACCAAATTTAATGTAATAAGATTGAGTAATGATTTTATTGATTTCTCAAAAATTTGCCATGATTTCACCTTTTCTATTACGTGCATTTTAAAAATCTGTTGAATAACTACTTAAACAAGTATATCCTAAGTGCATTTACTTTTTTTTGCAGTTATGTTTGACAAAACTTTCTGAACAGCAAAAAGAAAAGCTGGAGTTGCATCTGAAAAGTCTAGATAAGACAACATTTCCATGCCCTGTGAATGGGAAGTTTATTAAATATGTGGACAGTTGACAAGGCGAAGATTTAAGGCATATGTAACAAATATTTGGAAAAAAGAACATTTTGAGGATTACACTTTGTATTTGGCCATGCAAATTCACTAAAATACAAAACACTGTATGATACTATTGCTGATCACATTTTGTAATCAATGTGATTTGCATCACTTATTAATTTACATCTTGTTAAGTGGTAGAATTTACAATAATCTCTGTCTCTAAATATCAACATGCCTTAAATCTTATTCAGCTTAATTTTGCCGCTTGTATGGTCAACACGGTAGAAATCTCCCGATCAGATGTCAATCAAATTTTGAACTAATATTTAGTTGTAAAGGCTAAACAATCCTAAAATTTCTTGCCTTGCTTAAATCGTAATTGGTATTTAGTCAGACACAATATATATTTTATGATATAGAAAAGCTTTCTTTCTTTACAAATGTCAAAGCACATTCACAGTACAGAGTTTACTGAAGCAATCGAAAAAGATTGAATCAATATTGTAGAGAAAAAAACACACACAAAAAAAAACACCCAGAGCTTGCTAGTAAAAAAGATTCATCTGTGTACTCATTTGGTTAGTTAAATTACTATTTGATTTTATCTGTAATTATAATTACCCTCATTGAACCTTGATTATTGAGATATGATAGATTGATAAAACAAAATATTTTGAAATTGGTAATTTTTGCTTCTGCATTTAACATGCGGAGTATAAATGTTAGAGTAAATAGCAATGGCTGTTTGACAGAATCAAAATAATAATTTTAGAAGTTTTTCATGTTTTCTTGTGGGCATTTACCCCGAAAACCATATTGATCTAAAGCGTGGTAATCTCTCTGCACGGCATCGGATTTTACGTCCCCATTCTGACCGGACGTGGCTGTGTACTTGTACCGCCTATTACCTTAGCTGTATTTGGCAAAACTTTTAGGAATTTTGGTCCTCAATGCTCTTCAACTTCGTACTTTATTTGGCCTTTTTAACTTTTTTGGATCCGAGCGTCACTGATGAGTCTTTTGTAGACGAAACGCGCGTCTGGCGTAAATACAAAATTTAATCCTGGTATCTATGAGTTTATTTACAACCACTGGGTCGATGCCACTGCTGGTGGAGTTTTAATTCCCCGAGGGTATCACCAACCCAGTAGTCAGCACTTCTGTGCTGACATGAATTATCATTGATATGGTCATATTTATAAATTAACTTACTGTTTACAAAACTTTTGAATTTTTGAAATACTAAGGCTTTTCTACCTCAGCTGTATTTGGCAAAACTTTTAGGAATTTTGGTCCTCAATGCTCTTCAACTTCGTACTTTATTTGGACTTTTTAACTTTTTTGGATTCGAGCGTCACTGATGAGTCTTTTGTAGACGAAACGCGCGTCTGGCGTAAATACAAAATTTAATCCTGGTATCTATGATGAGTTTATTTACTGTCGTTCTGAAGAAAACCAAAGTGACCGTATTACTATTCCCAGTCAACCTTGCGAGGGGATGACTTAATTTTTCGTTAAGTTCTATTGGAAATAGTATGTTGCTTTACAACAAATAAAATTCCCTATTCAAAGTTAAAATAAATTAATTCAGGAAACCTTTCATTACATATAAGTTATGCTAGATGTTGTTAATAGTTCCATTCAAACGGTCAATTAATAGCGTATTTAATTAATCTGCACATTATTTTATTCTTTATGTAAACACAAACATTCATGAGGGGGACGTGATAAAAGAATGGAAATCCCACTTGGTACCGTCCGTATATTTGGACAAAAGATTGGAGGCAATCGACACACGACATATCGTAGCGAGGTTTACTTTCCATGAAGATTTACAAAACTTATTGCATTCCGGACCGAAACTGAAAAATAAACCAAACTACGGAATAAATTGTACCCCGTGACGAAAAAGGCGAGGGAAAAAGGAAAAAGAGTATATAATGATAGATAGGCTGTGTATCGATGGACTTATTTACAAACCAGACGCTAAAAATGAATCAACTACAACATAAAAACCCAACATTCGATTTTCCCCTCGGGAACACCTCTAAAGAATATCAAAAAATCACAGAATCGAGCAAGACCTGGATCAGAATCATTGGGACACGCAGAAGGATACATAAGCATGTGATTGTGTGTCTTTTAACAATAAATTTCGTTAAAACACGAATGACTATAGTTGTAAAACAGATATTATGTAATCAGGTCATTAAGAAGTAGAATGCAAAATTGACAAACAATACGAGGGTGATTTTCACTTATCATACGGAGTTTATAACAGAACCATATCTTTGGCGACAAAACTTTTATCAGCTAATATTTAAAACTAAATTGCAATTATCAAATCTCAAATTCCCAATTGAAACTGGTCGTTGGAGAAATTATGGACTATGTGGAAATGCGCATTTTGTTTAGTTGGAGACGAGTGTCACAATCTTATTTTTTTTTATGTCAAAATAACAAAATAGCTTACCTTCGGAAAAGATCAATCCCACAATATTATTTAAACATTGGTTGACTCCATGAGGAAATTTCCTCATGGCGGACAAGAAAGACAAGGCCCTGTGTTGAAAATTGCCGAGTATCTTAGACGGCTAGAACAGGAAAGCATTACCCTGAAACCCAAATAAATTGATAGTGTAAATGAGACTTCAAGGAACGCAAGGAATACTAGCAATTTTACCAACGGGCTACAAGAAGAGCTTAGTCTATCAACTGACTGCGTTTATCTCGGATGGCAATGTGATTGTATTTTCGCCTCTCATGGTCAAACAAGAACAAATAAATCAGATAAGACTTCGTGACTTTAGATACGAGGATAAACAGTGAACTAATTTTAATTCTCAGTTTGCTGAAACTTTCAGTGTTTAATTAAATACTTGGAAGGAGCTGGACAATTAAAAAGTGTTTATTTCTGATTGAGATAGAGGTTACAATACACATTTGAGTATTATTGGCGCAGTCAAACATGGTATTACGAATTGCGTGATTGGGACGGGCGGCTCTCTTTCGGGGGAGTGAAGGTCGAACTCGGAAAGAGTATGGCTCATTGGTTGATGTGTGCAGCCGATATTTTATATTACTACATACTCCGTGCACTCTGCATTATACGATTACCAATGGTTTGCCGAGCCCTAACGAAACTAAGGAGTCATTTCTAAGCTTTTACGAGACGTGAATTCGTAAGTGAAAAATTGACAGACAATGGAGACAAGTTTAAATTGCGTTACGAAAAGCAACGGGAACTTTGTTTTTTTTACTAAAAATACTGTAATAATGTTGAATTCGAGCAAGTATTTGTTTTTAATCTCGTTTGTAATTGATTGTTTGTTGCTTTACGTCCAGTGGCAAAAAATTATGCATGTTGAAGACACGAAAAAATGAACAATAAATTCAATAGGAAGGTCCTGTAAAAGAAACCATCCGTGATAAAGGTCGGGAAATTTAAACTGCCACTGGAAAATGAGGGTTTATTGTATAGGGACAGATATTGCCTTGTTACAGGACACCTACGGACCCCTAAAACAGTTGTTACGAGGGTTCTTAATGTACAGAGAGCGTGACACTCTTTCTACACGTGGCACCGGATTTACGTCCCTATTTTGACCGAATTATGAGTTATATAAATGGAAATCAAAGTAATTAATATACTCAAATATAGCATACAATTACAGTTTTGGTTTTATTTCAATCCAATACGAAGTGTTTGTAGTGTTATCAAAAACTTTTCTGAGGTTCAAACGGGCGCCGCCATTTTGAAGTGTATGCCAAAGGACATTTAGTATAACTAAATTGTTTGTGCTCTCGTTTCTAGTTGATTGATTGTAGGTTGCTTTACTTTCAATGGCAAATATTTCATGCATGTTCAGGACGCGAACAAATGAACAATAAATTCAATAGGTAGGTCCGGTAAAAAAAGCCATCCGGGAAAAAGGTCGGGAAAATTTAAATTGCCACTGGAAAATGCGGGTATATTGGATAGGGACAGAAATTTTGTATTGTAACAGGTCACCTAGGGACCCCTCAAATATTTTTTACAAGGGTTCTTAATGTGCAGAAACCGTCGCACTCTCTCTACATGAGGCATCGGAATTAACGTCCCCATTCTGACCGGACGTGTTTGCGTACTTGTATATCCCGCACAGCCAAACTGACGCCACTCTTTGACATAGGTTTTACTGCCGGTCCGAAGACATGTAATGACCATAATTCTATCCCCCAGTCACCCCTGTGGGACCTCGTTTATAAAGATGAATTATTATTAAGGAAGAGAAGCATGGCAGCAAAACTATTCAGATTTCATATGCGAAGTTTTCATTTGATAATCGGTAATAATTAGACATCCCCAAAAACAGAACCTGAGAAAAAATGTGAAAGCAACGATAGAGCTGAATATACCTCAAATTAATCAATCATTGAATGACAATAGTGCACCGCATAACTGCACAAAATGATATTCCAAAATACAGGCAAGGTAATCTATTCCTTGGGTAGAAAACCCTTACATAATATAAGCTTGGGTCTTTAATCAGAATTGCCTTCTCAACTTTGGTGAATTATAAAAAAAAAAAATGCATTTAAAACATCAAATACAAATATTGGATAAACTGTTTATTTAAAACTAAATTAATATGTTTTGAGTTCTGAACATAAAACCCGGCTATTTATTTCTTTTATACTGTATATCATTGTTTTGAAGTTCACTAGTTAGCTTCTTTTCATGTATCAGTTGATTAATATATCCCTCCAACAAATTGTTGGCGAGTGGATTCCCGATGATTTTTATGGTCCCGCAACAAAGTTGTCGGGGCCATATAGTTTTACCCTTGTCCGTCATTCCGTAACAAACCATTATACGGACTTTTTTTCTAAACGCCTTCAGATATTGGGCTGATTTTTGGTATGTGAGTTAACCATGATGAGTTACAGATCAAGTTTAAGTTTCGTTCCGCTCCGCTAATTTTTGCCGAAATTACGGGCTTTGGACTTTGATAAAATGTTGAAAATCACAGTTATACGGACTTTTTTTCTAAACGCCTTCAGATATTGGGCTGATTTTTGGTATGTGAGTTAACCATGATGAGTTACAGATCAAGTTTAAGTTTCGTTTCGCTCCGCTAATTTTTGCCGAAATTACGGGCTTTGGACTTTGATAAATTGTTGAAAATCACAGTTATATGGACTTTTTTCTAAAAGCCTTTAGATATTGGGCTGATTTTTGATATGTAAGTTAACCATGATGAGTTACAGATCAAGTTAAAGTTTAGTTCCGCTCCACTGATTTTTGCCGAAATTAAGGGCTTTGGACATTGATAAATTGTTGAAAATCAGTTATACGGATTTTTTTTCTCTAAATGCTTTTAGATATTGGGCTGATTTTTGGTGTGTAAGTTAACCATGATGAGTTACAGATCAAGCTTAAGTTTAGTTCCGCTCCACTGATTTTTGCCGGACTTTGATAAATTTTCAAAATCACAGTTATACGGACTTTTTTTCTAAACGCCTTTAGATATTGGGCTGATTTTTGGTATGTGAGTAACCATGATGAGTTACAGATCAAGTTTAAGTTTAGTTCCGCTCCACTGATTTTTGCTGAAATTAAGGGTTTAAGACTTTGAAAATTGTTGAAAATCACAGTTATACAGACTTTTTCTATACGCCTTCAGATTTTGCGCTGATTTATGATATGTGAGACTACCATGATGAGTTACAGATTTATTTTATGTTTCGTTCCGCTATGCTGATTTTCATGTCGTTTCAACACATCTTGTTAGATCTGCAGTACATCCACTTCCTGTTTGCTGATAGTTTGAAATTTAATTACTCATTGATCAAGGAAATTTTTCATCAAACTAGTATTGGTCTTGAGAGCTTGCAACTATCCATGCATGTTTGTGTCCACATGTGTTGTTGAAATTGCAGATTTTTCAACTTTTTGAGACGGGGCCATTCGTGTCGTTCCGACACATCTAGTTCTCTATTGAACTAAAATGCATCATGAAGGTAATTTGATATTTATGCGGTTTTTTTTTTGCTTTAGCAGAGTGTAAGGTACATATACCACTAGTTATTGTGTATTCCTCTTATCCAGATATCAGCAGGTAAAGCTGATGACTGAATTATCCCTTGCATTTTAATATCATGTCCTGCAAATGGATAATAAGTTGTAAACTCATGGATTGGAAAGCAGGTACATGCAAATATTGAAACATTTCATCTATCACAAGTTCAAAGAAAAATATCACATTTATCTTTAATAGATAATGCAATTGTTTTAAAATGATTTCCGTTTATTTCATTTTTTCAGATTCCATGGTTTCCACAATGGTTCAACATAGTATACGACAGAGATTTGGCTGTCTTTACATATAAACATCTCCAAGACTTGAACTGTTTGAAACTTTGAAACAGCAAATCATTGTTTAAATTAAAACGAAATTGATTCATGTATTTATTTGGTAATTCATTTTAAATATGCAAGATACTTACAGTAGCTAGGAAGTTCTCTGTCATACACAATTTGATATTTTACTATCCACTTGCATATAAAATTTGTCTAAATGTGTAGTCTCGACAAAATATAAACAGCAATGCAGAGAACATTAAAACCTAAGGCTTGGGTAATGCTAACTCCAATAAAAACCAAGAATGAAATCAGGTGCTCCGAAAGGGTAGGCACATTTTATTTTACCTGGTGTTGACTTTTTTCTTTTAATCAAAGATATCTGTCTGTAGTTATCAGTGACACTGTTGTCAAATTGAAGAGGATCAAGGTGTGCAAAACAAAAGCACAAAAATACGAAGGAGTAGTAGGCCTACCAAGGCTATAATTTGACCCTAAAAATTAAACTTTGTAATATCAAATGCAAACCCATATAATTATGATCTGAAATATGCAAATATTGTAATTGTGTGGTGAATAAGGTAGGAGTCTTTTTTTTTTATTTTGGTCGTTTGACTGTATATTTCGTAATTAAATAGAAATTGTCATGTTCTTTAAAATACGTATATGCTTACTGTCATTCTTAAATGATTATATCAGCTTGCAACAGATCAACTTTGTCTCAGAACAGCAAATGTTGAGGTTATCGTGGTTATTTGGTTTCTCGTGGTCATAAAAGAAGGCTACTTCTTATATTTTTGTTACTTGGCAACCCGATAGCTCTCTATGCTGATCGGTTAGAAAGTTCGTTTCTGGATTAATAACGCTTCGCATTATAAATCAGATAGCTATAAAAAAAAAAAAGATGTGGTATGATTGCCAATGAGACAACTCTCCACAAGAGACCAAATAACACAGAAATTAACAACTACAGGTCACCGTACGGCCTTCAACAATGAGCAAAGCCCATGCCGCATAGTAGCTATAAAAGAGTGTAAAGAGTCATAAACAGAGAAAAACATGACTTTGTGCAATGTCAAGATACAGGTATCGATAGATTGTAGAGCCATGAATGTGCATATGTATACAACAATAATATTTAGTTTGATTTTAATAAACTGATAACAAAATCATTATTAATAAGGATCGATAAGTTTTCGGATCGTTTCTAAACATCTCCGTAAAAATGAGGATGTGCTATCCCGTTTGAAATAAGTTTTCTACAGGTACAACCAAATTTCAAAACTAAATCTTTATAACTATGGAAGAATTTAGTAAAGGTTTTAAGTAATTTGTGGTAACGATATCCTTGACTTAATAATTTGCCAGTAATACATAGATTTCGGTCATTAAAATCCAAAACGTCACAACAGACACGGGCATAGCGAGCGAGTTGTTTTTTATAAACACCGTAAGATGATACTTTATTAATAATATTAATAAATCTAATATTCCTTTGATTAGTCTCTACATACATATGTCTTTAAATATACAATAGCCTGAATATTGGCACATGACAAACAGTCCGTATAAAATTGTTGCAACGAATAGAAAGGTCCAATTTACCCAATACAGTTGGCTCTTGGGTATATAAGTTGAGCAGCGGCAAATATCGAACTTTGGTTAGTAAGGAAGACATTTTGCTTCCCCGCACCCGCAGTTTATACATGCACTGTTTGTATTAGAACAACTGGAAAAAGATATGTATGGCCTAATTCAATAAGTGAGTAAATTATGAACATTAGAAAAAGGAGAAAAAAAATGTATTTGTTATTTTGAGCTTGGAACTTTTCTCTAGAAGTTACTTATGTGAATGGTAAGGTCGCATATATTTGTAATTAATACCTAGTTCTAAGACATATGGCATCCAGAATAATAAGACGCAACTTTGGGGTATGGGACTTATCCTTTTGTTATTTTGTAAATGAATTTAGCTGAGAGAATTGAGTTGTCAGTGCTACATTTGAATAATACTAATTTTCAGTTATATAATTTCTGGGATAAAACTATGGGAAATCTCTTTGTCATGTTTAGTGTAAATAATATGTAATTATTTGTTATTATGGTTGAAATCGTCATTTACACTAAAATATGTTTTTTGCCTAATCTATCTCGGAAAAAGAATTTTTAAAAGAAGGCTACATATATCAGTCAG
Source organism: Mytilus coruscus (assembly GCA_017311375.1). Taxonomy (NCBI): domain Eukaryota; kingdom Metazoa; phylum Mollusca; class Bivalvia; order Mytilida; family Mytilidae; genus Mytilus; species Mytilus coruscus. The sequence continues at coordinate 65,510,739 of CM029595.1, forward strand.
AGTGAAATGACTTCATCCTTGCTTTGCGACTATAATATGAATTAAGACTGTTGAATGTGGTTCTATATATTTATGCGAAATAACCATAACAAATAGTATAACAGTAACACAACCAGAAGAGACAAATGGAGAAAACTCCCTTTATATACATATGAAAATAAGGAGATGTGGTATGATTGAGAGAACTATCCACCAAAGTTTAAATAAAATGGATGATATCTATTCATAAAACATGCTGATGTATATATTTTAATAACTTCAAAACTGGATTATATCGGCCCCTTATCTATGGCATCAATAAAATATAAAAAAAACTACCTTTGGTCTCATACATCTTCTTTGGTTGGGTAGTTAAGTAACGTTTATTTAATTTCATAGACAGATGAGTCTATTGGATTTCAAAATACACATAGGACTACTGTAGAAGGCCAACCCGTCACAACACAGAACAAAACTAGCCTTTTTCTGTCTGCTGTTTATTTTAACTATTTTAACAGCTTCAAAAATTTGATATTTTACAGGTTTTCGGCACGATTGACTTTATGCATTTGTAAGGTCTTCTTCCCCTCTAAAAAACATTGGCCACACCATTCGACCAAAACAAATTTGTTATACAATAAACTCATCATAGATTCAAAGAAGTAAATGGATCAAATTCTTATCCTAACAAAGAATCATGATTGTATTTCCATGTAGCTAATTTTTTTTCCAAGCGGAAACTATTAAAATGATTAAAAATATGATTTTTTCATTAGAATGCGAAATTTTACGTCATAATAACATAAGTTTTCTGTTGCGCCAGAACTTGTTGATTTTGTTTTGTCAGACATCTTTACAAATTTTGTTATTGAATTTTAATTCGCGAAATTATAGGGCCAATATTGACAATTCGTAAATCTACTCCAGGACCTTTGATTTCTATTCCACGATTATTGTCGTAACAAAAATTATGCACTTTACTCAGCATACTTTATTGAAAGAAATGTACGATTTATCATGCATATAACTTTAATGAAATAACCAAGAACTAACCGTGAAGAGTGTGTTTAGTGAGATTAACTTTTTTGAATAGTATTCATTACCTGCGATTTAGTTTTAAATGTCGATCCAAAATTAGCCAAATATTTGCAGATATTAGATCAGAATCTTTTAGTAACTTCTTGAAGTAATGTTTTATATATAGTGTACTTTGAAAATCTGGTTTAATAGCTTTCAGGAAATATTTAGGTTTATGAGGTTCTATCATATAAGTCAAGTTATGTATTCAAATTCATAAAATTGGTAAGAAAATTCGGTTATAGGCAAATTTTGACCTCGAGTGTCGTGCGAATTCTTAGAGATATATTAATAAAACAACTTTTGAGACGATTCTGAAAATGTATAGGTTTAAACGATTAGCAATGATTAAAATATGTCCGACTCCCTTACTGCGACGGACTTTGATACAGGGCTTCCTACTTGTCTTTTTTTTGTTTCCTCTCCATACACCATGATTTACTATTCACGCTGTTTATTAAAGATAATATTGCTTTTATTGTATATAGTACAATATTATGTTTTGATTGATTGCTGTTTCACATCCAGTGGCAAATATTACATGCATGTTCATGACAAGAATAGATGAACAATACATCAAAGAAGTAGGCCGTTTGTGATGAAAGGTGAGGAAATTTGGACTGCCACTGGAATATAAGGGTATATTGATAGGGACAAAAATTATGTCATCACTCTGTTGCAAGGATTCTAAACGTTCAGAGGTGCACTTTGTCTACACGAGGCATCGGATAAAACGTCCCCATATTGACCGGACATGGCTGCGGACTTGTACATTCCGCACAGCCAAACGTGCACCCACTTTGACAAGAGTTTTACTGACTGTCAGAAGAAGACCAAAGTAACCCTTTTTCTCTTTATTTAGTCACCTTGGGCGCTAATATGTTTCGTATTTAGATTATGTTGCACACTTGTATGCCTGTTTTTCTTTAAAACTGAAATCTTTTAACTTTCCTGAGGATAAACCCAGAAAAGTACTTCAAACGCAACAAATATATTATTTAGTGTTCTTTTTATATTCTATATATTTTTCTCTCTAAATTACGATGCTAGACAGTTATTTGTGCATTTAACACATTCAGACGGACACAATTCGTACCTAGGGAATGCTTCATCGTGTCTAGGACATTAAGATACGCAGTAATGTCATGTATAGTTATAATGTAGTGTACCCGAGCAACTACGCTTACTAAAGGGACACATGCTGGCTTTGGATGGATAAATGCAAAGCCACTCCCAGCATGATTACGACATTGCACTAATGGAACGACTGCTATCCAATTTTAAATGTGTTAATACCCAGATAACCGGCATGTTATCATATAGTTTACTTGTTTAACTTCCATTACCCCAAGGTGTTTTACTGTTAGGGATTATTAAATACGCAAGCACGTCTATTAAACGGGGTTATTCATACATTTTTTTTTACAAGTTACAAGTTATTGACATACAACTGTATATATAAGCATAGACCGTAGATTTTTCAAATTTATTTTTCTTGCTGATTCTTTCTTTTACCTAGACTAATTGTATTTAGATAGAAGTTTTTTAAATGTTTAGTTATTTAATTTAGACGTTTTTTTTTCAATTTGTAGTTGTATAAATAGTATGAGTAATTTATAATTTGCAAGCTTTTTTCAGGTAAAAGCTGTTACAATGAGCGTGACTGTTCCTAAATAAGCTCTATAATGTAGATTTGTTTGTGGGTTCCATCATACTTCTGGTACTTGCCTATGTATGTGCATAGGCGGATCCAGGGGGAGGGGGGCCCTTTCGTGGGAAAAGTTTTGTTGATTATATAGGGAATCAATGAAGCATGACTGGAGCAGGCCCCCCTTAGGTCAGTCAGCGCCCCCTTATGAAAAGTTCTGGATCCGCCACTGATGTGGTAATCCATTATTATATATTAATATAATTGTCAGAAGTATTTTTGACAGTTATATTAAAAATTAAAGAAAAAAGAGAGAAACTGAAAGCAGAAAAAAAATATTATTAATGCAAGATCAACAAAAAAGAGTGTGTGCTGTATTCAAATATATCACTGACAACAAAGATTTCTGGCAAGATATCTTCATATAATGAAAAGTATTCAGAGTGCAATATCACTGTTGTTTCAATTATTATGCGCAGTATCTGACCTTCCACAATTGATGAAGAACATACTAAGTGCAGTAGTTGATATAAAAAGTATAACTTTTATCATTAAAGAACATGAAACATAGTACAAAGTTACACAGGATTTTCTTGCCTTTTTTCACAATTTACCAAAGATCAGGAGCAATGGATTATATGCTATGGACAAAATAAATATGAAAACGTAAAAAAAATATGAAAACGTATGTACAAAGAAAGGAAGCCGCCATTCATCTCTCCTTACTGGGATTTTTACAGTGTTCTGCCCACATGGTATTATTAATATCAATAATTAATTAAAAAGTAAACTATTAAAAGAGCTAAAAGAGTTGAAATGAACTATATCTGTCAAATTCAATAGTATTTTACATGTATGCGACTACATATTTTAGCTCACCTGGCCCAAAGGGCCAAATGAGCTTTTCTCATTACTTGGCGTCTGTCATTCGTCGTACAAATAAAGGCAACAGTAGTATACCAGTGTTCAAAAGTCATAAATCGATTGAGGGAAAACAAATCCAGGTTACAAACTAAAACCGAAGGAAACACATCAACTATAAAAGGAAAACGAAGGAACAACAGGAACACTGAAGTGCAACAAAAACAAACGCCTACATACATAGAAACGAACTATTTGATAACAACTGCCATATTCCTGACTTGGTAAGGACATTTTAAGATAAAATGGTGGGTTGAACCTGGTTTAATGGCTAGCTTACCCTTCGGCTTTATGACAATGTTAAAAAATATCGCTAAAATGACAACACTACGTGACAGAAATACAGCACCAACACGCGAAAGAACATTCATCACAGAGAAACGCACAAAAAAATAATATAATAGTCGACATAACATGCAAACCGCAGAACAACAACGAACATATTCCATTAACGACAAACACCACAGGATATCACAAACACGATTCTTCAAAACTTCAAAAATAAATACATGAATGTTGGATGTACAAAATACCGATACACGTCGTATAGCAATGCAAATTCACACTCGGTATAACAGTCCTATTCGGGAATAGGTCACGTTCGGTACTTAGCAGACAGACAACATAGATGTTAAACCACAATCTAAGACGTGGTAAAAATATCATTAGTTAGTTTAGACACAGACACCTCGTATAGATCAACCAATTCGTGATGGTGTCCATAAAATTTACGGAGTGTCATTTTTAATTTTTCCTCCTCATAACTCTATTGGAGCATAAAAATCTTCTATGAAACTAATTTATTAAATTTCACCAAACTTGGCCTAAATCATCATTGGGGTATATATTTTAAAAAGTGTGTCCGATGACCCCGCCCGCCAACCAAGATGGCCGACAAGGCTAAAAAATATAACAAAGGGGTAAAATACAATTTTTGTCTTTTATTTTGAAAACCGTTATAAAAAGAGAAATTCTGACAAAGGCAAAAACGTTAACAATGTTGAGCTCTACCAATTGTTCACTGACGTCAAAACTGTCAGGCGACTTCTTATAGGAGTTATTGCCCTTAAATGACAAATTTTACCATTTTTTTTTTCATTTTTTGCCTTTTATCTTGAAAACTATAATAGATGGAGAGAAACTTTAAAGTTGCAAAATTTATCAGCAACACAAGATCTACGAATAAGTATACATTGTCGACTCCCAATTAGAGTTAATGCCTTTTGATGACGATTTATACCATTTTTTGCCTTGTATCTTAAAAATTATAATAGATAGATCGAAACTTAAAGAAACAAAACTGATCAGCAAGAGAATATCTACATTTAAGACAATATGAAGGAAATTTTCTTTATTGAAGTTATTGACTGCCCTTTTATGACGATTTTTACCATTTTTTTTTTTTTTTTTTGCGTTTTGCCCTATATGATAAAATTATAATAGATAGATAGAAACTTTAAAAATCAAATAAGGTCAGCGAGGCAAGATCAACAAACAAGTCAAATTTTACCGATATAGTTAGTAGACTGTCACTCTTCATAGGAGTGATTGCCCATAAATGAGGATTTTTTTACCCCCTTACGTGTTTTGAGCAAAAAATAAAGATAGAGAGAAAATGAACAGACAAAATGATCAGGAATACAAGATCAACAAAAAAGAAATTTTTGTCATGAATTCTATTCTTGTCTACAGTGTTGGGAGAGTCCATTGTTGATTATGCACATAGACCTAGGTGAGCGACACATGCTCTTGAGAGCTTCTAGTTTGTCTAGACAAACTAGAGGCTCTCAAGATAGTATTTTGTTTATGCTGAATTACAAAGATTAAGATGTTTTCACCTTTAAATGAGTTCGAACAACCAAACATTTCGTTGTGTAAAATAAAATGTAATTATGTACTTTTTAAAGACGTTTTAGTCAAATATTGTCTATCCTGTTACTGTAACCATAGTAACAGGATAGACACATTTCTTCATTTATGAATGTTGTTGTGAAATAACTACTCATTCTGATGCAGTGAGAGTTTGGTTTCAAACACGGAATTTCACTTTTTACAATTCTAAATTCGACATTTTTTGAAAATGACCCATGTAATTGACATGATTTGGTGAAGAATGTATTATATTGACTATACTGAACACTACTTGCTGCTTGTAGAAAAAAATATTACTAATCTGAGAATTCAAATATCTAAAAGTTTTCAACAACACATAAATTTTCGAATTATCCAGTTGTGCAGTTGCACAAGTTGCAATACATTTTTTGTATTTGAATTCTGGTATAACAGTGATTTTTATTGTAAAATTGTGGAAAATGCATCAGAACTATATTTTACACGTTCTCAACATCACTGACAACACATATTGTACGAGTTCAGGGTAGTGAAAATACAGGATTTTTGTCACATGTGAAATTATGTTAATGTTCTGTGAAATAAAAGGTATTTTACAGAAACTAAATTGAATGCAATAAGCATTATGAGAGTATTGCATGGCAATGTATACGTGCAATACATAGTCCTCTACCAGTTGAAAATTGATTGTACTGGAACAAAAATGAATATCTGTAAATTGTAATATTTTCTATATTAAAAAAAACTAAATATTGGACCGGAACTGACCGTACGTGGCTGCGTACTTGTACATCCCGCAAAGCCAATCGGGCGCCCATTTTGGCAAGTGTTTGACTGACGGAAGAAGACCAAAATTACCCTGGGGGCTATAGTGTTTTGTATTTAGCTTATGTTGCATACTTCTATGCCTTTTTTTCTTTTAAATAGAAATCTTGACATATTGCAGTCGACCATTAAGGTTAGTTTTATAAAACCAATCCCTGTTCTGTTGATCATTTTTACTGTTTCAAATGTTCAGCCAATAATAGGGAAAATAAAATAACAGAAAACAATGATGAATACATGCAATATGTTAATAACACTAAGAGTTATCTGACGCAGTTTCAAAGGGCAACCTTTTAGCTTAGTCTTAATGTTCCACTGAAAATGTTATTAACGAAATTAAAATTGAGAATGGAAACGGGGAAGGTGTCAAAAGGACAACAACCCGACCAAAGAGCAGAAAACAGCCTAAGGCCATCAATGGGTCTTCAACACAGCGAGAAAATCCCGCTACCGGAGGATGGCTTCAGCTGGCCCCTAAACAAAAATGTGTACTAGTTCAGCGAAAATGGACGTCACACTGAACTCCGAAACATATAAATGAACCAAAATTTAAAAAAAACATACAAGACTAACAAAGGCCAGAGGCTCCTGACTTTGGACAGGCGCAAAAATGCGGCGGAGTTAAACATGTTCTGTGAGATCTCAAACCTCCCCCTATACCTCTAGCAAATGTAGAATAAACAAACACACAGCAATACGCACAGTAAAACTCAGTTTAATAGAAGTCCGAGTCCGATGTTAGAATAGGTAACAGAATAAACTAGGAAGGAATACTAGCAGTTACTGACATGCCAGCTCCACCCTCAGTTAAACTGATTGAAAGATTATGTCTTCATCATATGAAAATCAAGCACAATCTCTCCCGCTAGGGGTTTAGTGTCATACCATCAGTAAATATACGAGAACATAACCCGTATCATGCCAACAACTGTTTTAGAATAAATGTGTTTATTTCCGATGCAAAAACTTTGTGCCAAGATATCGCTCTTTTAAGTCTTTACCTTTTGTAATGGTTGATCGATTTATTTGCATAAAGAACAGGATGCATGCACAAAAATTATCGCACAAACCAGCAATTCCGAACTTTGTCTATGAAATTTATGATTATAATGAAATATTGCATCACATCAAAAACTCAGACTGAGTAACCCTAACCGACTGGATAGAGAGTTCTGAATAAGAGAGCTAGGTTCAGCTAATATGATTGTAATTATAATAACCAAAGGTGTAAGAATAACAAAAACGGTACTAACTTGTTCAAGTTTGTAATAATTTAAATGACAGATTTATCCACAAATCTGAGACCAAACCAAAATCATGCAAGATGAAAATACCATCGTAACAAAATTTAATAAATAGCTGCGACAATAGAGCAAAATACTGATAATGAAATAATAAGAACAAATGAAATAGTGTAGAAGGCATTACATTTGAAGTCAGTAAAATGGGGCTGTAGAATAATTTGCAGGATAATATACTTAGATGTATACGACAATGCCTTATATTTGACGGTTAAAGTCCTATAACTCTGGAAAAGCAAATCAGAAACTATTCAAACTGAAATGGTATTTACTTTCAATAGGAAGGAATATGAGAAAAATTAACCTAAATCTGACTATTAAAGTCCAATCATCCTGGAATGACAAATTAGACATTTTTGAAAATACAAAGGGAGTATTATTTCACAGATCGCGACAAGCTCATAAAGTTTGAAGTAAACGTATATACGCATACTCGAGTTAGTGTGCGACATGTGAAAATTTGCCTGAAATCTGATGGTTTAAGTCTCCTAACTCTGGAATGACAAATAAGAAAACTTCAAAACCGAAAGGTATCTTGCTTTTAATCATCCCAACAATAGTAATAATAAGATTAAGAAAATCAATCCAATTATAATTGAGTTGAAAAGATGACCTAAAGCTGGTAGTTAAAAACCCATTACTCTGGAACAACCCACATTAAAAATTTCAACAAACAAGTGAGACTAACAAGTAAATCGATCCAAACATATTGTAGTTATAGCTAGATTTCTCATTTATAAAGTGCCGTCACCTGGAACGACAAACCTAAAACGTCGGGATTCAACATGGGGCATTGGACTAAACGCCCCCTTAAACTTAAACGTACATCCCTCTTCAGCATCGGTTTTACTGGCGGATTGGATGTCCCTTCAATAAAGAATAATAACATTAACGGTACCAATTTTTCTGCACCAGATGCGCATTTTGACAATAGATGTCTCTCGAGGTCAAAATATTTGATAATCCAACACTTATTAAAAAGATGACGAGGTTATAAACCAAAAAGGAATAACTAAATTAAGTGAAAATATAAATTCTTACTTTTCAATCCACCAACAAGCGAATTGAATATATCCTAAGAATAAAACATAGTATTCATAGTATTCAAATGATCACCTTATTTTCGTAATTCGACATTTACATCGAGTTGGCTGCTAGTATTATTTTGATAGGTTCCTTTTGGTCATATAGCTCTTCACGTGTTTCGATACTTACATTTTTTTTAACTTTTACCTTTCCTGAGGATAAACCCAGAAGTGCTCTGAACGCAACAAATATATATATTTAGTGTTCGTTTTACATTCTATATATTTTTCTCTCAAACTACGATGCTAGACAGATATTTGTGGACTTAACGCGTTCAGACGGACACACTTCATCTTTACTAAGACTTTAAGATACGCAGTATCAAATGTCATGTATGATTATAATGTAGTATACCCTAGCAACTACGCTTACCAAAAGGATACATGCTTGCTTTGGATAGATAAATGCACATCTACTCCCAGCATGATTACGACATTGCACATACTGTTACCAAATTTTAAAGGTGTTAATACCCAGACACGCGGCATGTTATTATATAGTTTACTTGTTTAACTTCCATTACTCAGAGGTGTGTTACTGTCAGTGATGTATAAATACGCAGCCACGTCTATTAAACGGGTTATTTACACATTTCTTTTTTACAAGTTCCAAGTTATTGACATACAACTATATATATATAAAGCCTACATCGTTGATTTTTCAAATTTATTTGTCTTACTGATTTTTTTTTACCTAGACTAATTATTATTATATAGACGTTTTTTTTTTTCGTTTTTTTTTCATTTTTTTTACTTATATTTTGTATCAATTTTATACAAGTATAATTTGCAAGCTTTATTCAGGAAAAAAATGTTGCAATGAGCGTGACCTTTCCTTTAATCAGTGCTATAATGTAGATTTATATAATGTTAAATTATTGTTCGTGGGTTCCATCATACTTCTGGTACGGTGTCCATGTCCTTGCCATTATTATATTTTAAAATAACTGTCACAAGTATTTTTGACAATTGGCGAGGGAAAAAATCCAAAAGTTTTTATATTACTTTCATCTTGAAAGTACCTGTAATTTGAAAAAATGGTATATTGTTGATAATTGTCATGAATTGCTACATGTATAAGCATATATAGTATTCAATATTTTAACTGTTTAATATATGTCATATACATAATGTTGTTCATCATGCATGGAGTTGATCTTTCATGTGGTCATCTTAACTAGCTCATGGTTTTACATTGTGATTTACCCTTAACCCCATTAATGCCTAGGCGAAATATATGTCATTCGAGTGTAAACAGTCAGGGATAACATGGTAAACCATTACCAATGAAAGTGATGGTTTTCCATGACCCATTAAAAATACAAAGTCATGGAAAACTATGACTATTAACTGTATTAACTGTTACTATATTTAGGGTCAAGGGAGTAATCAGTTTAAAAAACTAATACCAAAGTCATGGCAATCCATGACCCTTTTATTTTTGTCAATAGTCATGGAAATCCATGACTTATGAAATGAAACAAGGTCATGGGTTTTCATGACTGATGAACTTCTCAAAATTAAAAGGATTCAATTACAAACATTGACCTTGCACATGGCATTAAGCACTCGCCAAGGCAAAAAAAATAAACACAAGATAAGTCAATATTGTGTGGAGTATAAAGGGTTACCACCATTTTAAAGTTAAACCTCACACAGAGATACCTTTAAATGTTGAGTATGAAGAAGGAAACCGGTTTGATCCATTTGCAATGAGGGTAATGATGCCAGTCTTAGACAACATACCTCACCATCTTCATGATGCTGTTACCAGAGAATCCTCTGTACGCCATTCCGGAAGACAAACTGTACGAGAGATTGCAGGTAAATTCAGTGAAAGTTTCATGTATGACATTGGTTTTTTTTAAAATTCGATCAGTATCCGTAATACACGCCTTCCAAAATGAATAAATACTAGTGAAAATATAAAAAAAAGAAGATGTGGTATAATTGCCAATGAGACAACTCTCCACCAGAGACTAAATGACACAGAAATTAACAACTTTGGGTCACCGTACGGCCTTCAACAACGAGTAAAGCCCATACCGCATAGTCAGCTATAAAAGGCCCCAAAATGACAATGTAAAAAAATTCAAACGAGAAAACTAATGGCCTAATTCATGTACAAAAAATAAACGAAAAACATGTGCAACTAATCAACAAACAATAACCACTGAATTACAAGCTCCTGACTTGGTATTACAAGGTGCCTGACAACTGATCAGGATTGACACACTTTCACAGGCTTACAAAGACTCGACAGTGCTGACTTTTTTCTATTTTTTTCCCTAACTAGTTGGTTTTCAGGGGAAACAACTGGTGACCTATGTACTGACCATTTTTTCTAGGCTTTCTTTTCTTTTTCATTTGTTCCTAATGGAATTTCATCACTGATCTCACCTGAAAAAAAATTAAATTACTTTTTACAAAAAAAAAAAAAAAAAAATTCATGACAAAATTTTAAAAGCAAACTTTTATAAATCTTATAACTACTTATTCATATGACCTGATCTCTTGCAATTTTGTAACTAATACAAGATGACAACGACCTGGATTTAAAAATTAAACATGTGTCTGTAAGCAACAGATGTTCCTATTGGACCATGGAAAAGTACCCATGGAAGAAGTTTCATTACTATAACATGTCTTCTTTCTGAGATATTGGTCCTCTAAACCAAGAACTTAGCCAACGAGTGACATTTATAGGTACAGACGGACAAGGTTTGCATTATATGTCAAAAACCGCAGGTTTTCTTATTTGAGAAAGCAAGTATGCATGTGACGACATGTGTGAAAATAGAATGAGAACTTTCACAGGCTTTTTTATTTTTGCATTTTTTATGTCATAAAGCAATTTTAGGATATTTTTGGTAAGAAAGAAGATAACCGTGCTATATTTGATGTGTTTAATGGTTTTAATCGTTTACCTGTCAATGTGCTTGACGACAGAGGATTGGCACACCTTCACAGGCTTAAAAAGATACAGATGCAATAGGTGAATGCGGAGTATCAATATTTTCTAAACTGTCACTACACGTTGCTTGAATATGAAAAAAGAAGATGTGGCATGAATGCCACATGAGACAACTCTCCACAAGAGACCAAAATGACACATAAATTAACAACTATAGATAACTGTACGGCCTTCAACAATGGGCAAGACCATAGTCAGCTATAAAAGACCCCAAAATGACAATGTAAAACAATTCAAACGAGAAAACTAACGGCCTTATTTATGAAAAAATGAAAGAAAAACAAATATGTAACACATAAACAAAAAACAACCACTGAATTAGAGGCTCCTGAAGCTTACCATCGGATATTGTGTCCTCCTGTATATATACAATTTTGTCACTGAGACAATCATTTTCTTGAGTAGATTTTACTGCATCTGAAAGTAAAATTATATCATAATGGTTAAATACTCAAGGATTTGAGTCTCTCATATTGTTGATTTTTTGGATGATAGTTTTTGTCGAAAGGTGTACATGTCTGTCTGAAACTTTTCACCTGAGTGACCCTGACCTTATTTTCATGGTTCACTGAACAGATTAAATTTTTGACACAAGTCTATTTCTAAGTAACTTTACATGGTTGGTCAATGATATTTGGTATATGGAATCATCAGATGGTATACATGTCCTTCTGACCCTGACCTCTTTTTCATGGTCCACTGACAATGTTTGTTTTTTGTGATTACTTTAGATTCTCAATTACTATACATGGTAACTATGACTGTGTATGGAATTATTTATATAGGCAAGACATTTCAGTGTATGCACACATGTTCTCTTTTTTTTTTAAGAAAAATTAATGGTGCAAAGTTTTTACAAGAGTTGTGCTAACTATATGTGAGGACATACAGACAGGGTGATGCCTTTATACCCTGGATGCAATATTTAATAAGAAAATGTATCAGTATTTTCCTCAGTGACACTACAAGTTGGTTGTAGCTTACCATCTCACTGTTCTGTCATGCTGTCCTCCTGTATATGTACATCTATGTTACTTAATAGGCATTCTTTTTCTTCAATAGATTTGACTGCATCTGAAAGTAAATATTTAATATCTGTTGCATGCTTAAGGATGTGAGTCATAGTCTTATTGTTAATCATTTACATACATGGAAGATAGTTTTTGTCTCTTATTTTCTATGAAAAATGTCAACTGTGCAAAGTTTTTACAAACCTCTTCTAAGGGTTTAATTTTAAGAGGGCTCACGGGTATAAATATTTTTTTTTTAAATATAGGATTTCGCAATTTTTTTTATAAATAAACTTAATATACTTAATGGAAAAATCAAATCAAAATACTGGGTCACCGTTCATTTAAGCTCATAATCGTCCTTCAAAAGAAGCATGCATTTTAAAGGTACTTTTATCTGTTGAACTAATAGGAGAAAGAAAGTAATATCAAAATACAAAAACAAGAACTATGTTACAGAAATCGCTGAAATTTTCGAATAGTTTAGTTTAAGTACAGACAGTCAGATGACCCGAGAACACAGTTATTTCGTAGTGTATTTCTTTTAGACAATAAATTCAAATTAAAAAAATCTCACCTGCTCTATCTCAAAAAGATTTTTACAGTGTACTACTAGTTGGACAAATAATATCAAAATTATAGAAACATCTACAAGCTCTAACTCAAAGTTAAGGGGGTCTAAAATTCAGTTTGACAGCTTCAGACGTAATAAAATTTGACCTTTTTGAATTGGACCAAATCACTATTTAACATTAAGATTCAGCACCCAAATTTTTTTAACATGTAATTTCATCCCCCTACTTAATATTTCATGCATTAAATATCAAGAAATAAGTTGGGAAAGTGTATCAAATTAAAAGTCCAAGTTATACACAGTTCACACTAGGGACTATATTCGTAGACAACGACAACCAAAGGACGATAACTGTGTCCTTGGACCAGACAAGGTAATTCCTATACATCCCACAAACTGTTTGCGAGGGGTATGTTTACACTGTATCATTCTTACCATCATTAAACTGTAAACCTAGCAGTTTATTTAAATTGTCCATGTCCCCGCCTACAACCATGAGCTCTTGCCCAGAACTACTAAGAGCCACCTCCAGTGCCTGCACATCTATACTACCATCGCCAATCCCATCCATAAATTCAGAAACATCTGTAGAAAGAATATATATATACATATATATATGGAACATTTGCAGGTGACGTTTTCATTTTAAAAGGTTTATAACAAACAAACATCTAACAATTATAACTGTAAACGGTATGCATAGAACATTAATAACTACAAATTAAGCCTCATCTCCATTTTTGAAAGATAAAAATAACCAGAGCAATCATGACATAAAGATCATGTGACTTTTTGCAGGTCATCAGTATGTGACGGCTATACATTATACCTGTTTTTTTCATGTTTCTGCATGAGAAAAGATTTAATGTGCCCATCTCAATGTTCTCTCCAGATTCTTTTAGCATACTGGCAATGTGATGCTATACTGTTTGAATTCAAGTTTTATACTATTAAAAGAATGTGATGTTATAATTTTTTAGCATTAGATGCTATAACAAAAGTGAAATACCAATATGTTATTTGAAATGTCTGAGGAGAACACTACATCTGGTTCATGCAGACACTAACATGGATGACGATGTTTTTCAAATAGTCAAAAATGAAACATGCATGGTAATAAATTAAAATGAAACAAAAACATGATAAACAAGTAAAAACAATGTGTTGCAAAGGAAAAACAAACACCATTAACCTTTCATTGTAACTTACAATGGAAGTAATTACAACTGTACAGAATACCAATATTTTTAAAGGAGGTTTTCAAAGGATTTTGCTTCGGTAAAAAAGTTGACATGTATATATGTGTCTGTGATTTTATCATTTCAACTGTCAGATACCAGTTTATACATGCTATACAATATAAGCTTTGATAGATACACATGTAGTAATTTGTATTTGTTCTTACCATAAGAGTACTGTACACACATGAAATGAATGTGTGATGATTCAGCTGTATGATGCATTCCTTAATGATGGTGCCCTAAACATACATTCTAACTTTCAACTGCTTCCGTCTGTTCCATGTCCAAGTCCACTTCTACATGTTCTAATAAGTTTGGTGACTCCTTTACAATAACTTCAAGTTCAAAGAAGAACAGTATGTGTGTCTCTTTTTTCTTTTTCTTTATGTCAGTTAGAAACCTTTCCTTCAGTTCATTTTTTAAATCTTCATCGACAATACAGTCCATCATTTCTACTATCATGCCATCTATTGTTTGAATTGTCTGATTTTCAAAAGCTTCAAATTTGTTTGCCTCTGCCTCAGGACAAACACAGGGTGCTTCAATGTTATATCATCAGGCATGTCCTGATTTAGAAATGTTCCCATCATACTGTACAAACGCTTGCGACGAGCAGTTTCAGTGAAATTTGTCAAACCTGGATGTAATTCATTTCCACAGAGTGATCTATGAATAACACCTCTCAATTTGTCGAGCTGAATTAAATATGATGTTGATCTCAGAAATACTCTTCAGTCCATTAATCTATCCTCGAGATCTAGTCGTCTTGTGTATGTGCTATCTGATGTTACATTGAACATTCCCATTGCCTTTTCTCGGATGTCTTTTAATATGTTATGGTTTCTACAAAGTGAAAGCCACATGCTGTCTGTTGGAACCCCTTTTCTAATAAAGTTTTGACCTCTTTATTTATTTCCTCCAGGATAAAATCAAATCCTTGTCCTTTAGACTGGTCATTGGTTCGAGATATCGTCTCATACTTTTCAGTAAAGTTTCTTAAATCTTCTGGTTGAAGATATCTTTGCATACTATCATACATCTCAATAAGTTGATATTTTGGATGACATCGACCGTGAAATAATCCACGAGACATGTATTTAGCTGATTGAATCAACTGTGAATTATTCCGTCGGGTACCCATTCTAATGATTACAATTGCCTGAGAATATCTCGTTGTCATCTCAAACAAAAAAGTGTAATTAGGATCATGCTCGCATGTTTTAGCCTATTCAAAAAATCCATCAGCATTCAAACAACTGTCTTTATTAGAAATGCATGACCTTACGTAAGGAATGATTAGTTCCATAAAAGTACCAAAATGATGAATCAATATGAGCTGCCATGTTTTATGGTTATCATAGCAATTACGAGCAGCTTTTTGAGCTAGTTCTGATCTCCATCCCATGCGAAGTACCAAATCTTTTAAGAAAACATCCCAATTCATATCAATAAAAGCTTTCATAAGGTTCATTTCATAATGGCCGTCACCTATCTTCAGGTGAACCCAATCAAATTCCCTGATATGTTCTACAATGTCTACTCCAATATGTTCTGAATTTACATGATGCTGAAACTTTTCTATGCCAATAAAGCTCTTTCTACACTCATCACACACTAGATATTCTTGTGTTAATTTAAGGAGCATGGTATAAGGACGGCCGTCAAAACAGACAGTTAACCATTCTCTATCCTTTCCTCCATACCGTTTTACACCCGCAGTTTTCCCTATATGCCTTAACACCAGAATAAGATTTTCAAAAAAATTTGGGTTAACAAACACAGGATCAATAACACAGATCGTTATTGATTTATCTGTGTACACTTTTTACATGGTCATAACGTGTAGTATTTAAAGCAAAATCAGGTTTACTGTTTCCTGCCTCCACCAGTTGTTCAATTTTCTCAAAACTTTCCTTTGGATTGGTATTATCAAGAGGTTGTTGGACTATCGTCTCCTTACAAACAGGGCATTTTCTTTTTGTTTTGTCAAATAAATCTTTACATTTAGGACATATCTTATATTTCTGTTTAGAAATCGACTTTTGCACAATGTCATCAATGTGGTCTTGTTCTGAATTTCCATTATGTTCACTTACAACTTCTTCAATTGCAGCATTTACAAACAATTTTAGTTGTGCTAAATGAATTTGCTTTAAGCTCCTAGTTTGACTATTATTTTCCATCAACAATTTGTCCACGGCATCAACTGATTTATTCTCACAAAACCATTCTTCGGATGAAGATCTTTATTTGCTTGAACAGAAAGATTCTCATCTAACCCAGCAACTGCTATATTTGTTATAACAGAACTTTTTGACTTGTTGTTTGGTTTTATTGTCCATGTTTTTCCAACTACTTGCTCATTATCAAAGACATACACTGCATCTCCATTTGGGGGTGTACGTGGTTTTGAGTTGTTATCTAGCATCTTACACACTGTTGTATATTTTCCACCAGCACTGATATTTCCAACAATATCTGTCACGGTTTTGCTATGTGAAAGCGAAAAGATTGTAAAATTTTGCAGTAAGCTCACTGGCCCAATAAACTGAGCATTTCTTAATTTGTATACATGTTCTAGGAGCACAGACATGCTACATTGTATACATTCATCAAGTTCATCATCAAAGTTGCATTTAGTCAACATGCCAAGTACACCTTTCACAAAATTGTTTCTATTAGACAAATATTCTTTCAAGTTGATATCTTTTATGGCTTCAAGTGTTTTGTAAGATTCTTGAATATGTTCAATATCTCTTGTTTCCCTTCTGAGTTCATAATAGCCGAAACCAAAATTGCTTTCTGCTCTGAATATATTCCATCAATAAAGTTTTCAAGTGTTTCTTTTTTATCACCATCAGGTACATTTCTAAATGCTTGTATTAATGGACAACTCAATTCTTCAATTTTATTATTATTATCATTATTATTCTCTTGTTCATAAATTTCAATTTCATATGTTAAATACAGGAGTTCTTTATTTCCCATGCTTGGACAAATGTCTGTATGTTGCCCAAAACTACATACTGAAATGGAAGAGGTAAATGCTTTCCCGTTTTCCTTGGCTTTTCTGTATCTATAAAGTTGAGACGCATGTTTTCCACATATTGAAGATGGCATGATTATCTCATTGTCTTCCTGTTCAACATCAATGTTGCATATATTTATCAATTCGTCCTTAAAACTAAATTTATTGATTAGGTTTTTTGATGGCAACCCACATATTCTACAGATACTATTCAACCATACTATATGTTGTTGGCTTTTTTGTTCTGCCATCTTTATAATTTGTTATATTTGATTGTCTTTATTTCCAACATCAATGTTGGATTCATTCTAAAAGTAGAGGCGTTTAAAATAAACAAAAATAATTTGAAGTCGAACAGAACACTCAAAAGTCAAGATACTTGATCAAATGCTGTACATTGCCCTTTGCAACAACAATAACAAGCATGCAAATTAATTATAAATTAATAAAAAAAAATAAATGAACAGCTGCGTCGTAAGACCATGATACGCCCTTCCCAAGAAGGGATATGTTATGAAAATGTCAATAATAACTGAAGAAAGAACTTGTACTAATTTGATGCAAGCCTGTCACAAGAAAGTCGCCTTTCATTTTATAACTAATTATTTTGAGGCATGTACAATTTTTTTTTTTTTATGATTTATGATTTTTTCCATGTTTGTAGGCGGAGGTATTTAATAGAGGATTTTGATGCTTAAAATAAACTCTCAACACTTATATTTACTTAAAACAAGAGGTATTCTAAAGTAAACATGTCTCGCCTGTTCCAACTATCAGAAACAAGCTAAAATATCAGAATCATTTAACTATGAAAACAATATTACTGTAATATGGGCAAAGCAGAAACAAAAGTCAAGGTAAAATTTCAGGCACCAGACTGACATCCCCTGGTAGTGGGGTACCTTTCTACCAAATACCATTAAACTAAGCCTACTTATTTTTCAAATAATGACTTAATTGTAAAATTTGGTTGCATAATTGTCTAAGTCAATCAACCATGAAAACAATATCAAGGTAAAACAATGTGTCAAAATGACATGCCCTAGTAGTAAGGGACCTCTGTTCCAACTATCCTCTACGTAGGCCTTCTAGCTCTTAAGATATGGACTTAATCAGTAAACTTAAATGCAAAATTGTCAAAGTCAATCAACCACGAAGATAAGGTCAAGGCCAAATGACATGTGTAAGACTGACTTCCTCTAGTAGTTGAGGACCTCCATGCCAAACCTAGGCCTTTTAGTTTTTGAAATATGAACTGGAGCAGTAAACTTTGTAGCAAAATTGTCAAAGTCAACCAACCATGACAACAAGGTCATATGCCATATATGTTGCCGAACATCCATTTTAAATATCATCAACCTAGGCCTTCTGGTTCTTAAGATATGGACTTAAGCAGTAAATTTAAATGCTAAATTGTTAGTCAATAAACCATGAAAACAAGGTCAAGGCAAAAGGGCATCTGTCAAACTGACATCCCCTAGTTGTAAGGGACTTTCATTTCAAATATCATAGACCTAGGCCTTCTCGTTCTTGAGATATGGACTGAGCAACAAACTTTGTTGCAAAAACGACTAAGTTCTTCAGGGTCATTTAAGCATAAACAGTAGGTAAAGGATAAATGACACATAACAGACTGACAAGTACTAGTTGTGGGGCATCTGCATACCAAATATCAAAACCCTACTCCTTATACTTCATGAGATATGGACTTAAGCAGTAAACTTTGTTGTTATGTTAACGTCGTCGGTCAAATGTTCCATACCTATGTCTTGCGTTCCCTGCGCAGGCAAGACAAAACTAATTTCATCAAAATCAGAGATTTTTGGTTATCACACTATTTTGCTTTAGTAACTGTTGATACCTTTATCTACTTGAATATCAAATTTCAACAATGACAGAGCATTTTAAGATTCTGGCAGCCATTTTGAATCCAATTTTTAAGTTCAAAAGAGACTCGCCAAATTTGTGTATTTTAAGCATATTGTCATGCTATCCAGGGTTGGAAATAACCCAGGTTTTAATATTTTCCAGCCCAGGTTGCACATGTTGTTATGCTAAGAATAATCCTACCCCCCCAAATCCCCCATCCCATAATAGCATACAATTGTGAAAAGTTTGAAGTATATGATGTTCTTTAATCATGGTGTTGCATGAAAAATTCCCATTTTTAAAGTCACATTGGATTTTTGTTTTTGTTTATTAAAATACCCTATTGTGTACCATTGGAAGTATATAAAATAAGGCATTCTCAAGTACATGTAATGGTGTTGCATGTAACCCCCCTTTTTTTAATAACTTCAGTATAAGCATGTTTGCAATGTATTCTCCCGGAATGAAACAATCAACGGTCATGAAAAATCATGACTTTGAAACTAGTAACGATTTCCCATGACGTGTAATTACACTTGGTCATGGAAAACCGTGACCAATGAATTTAAACTTTTAAAAAAATCCCCAAAAAAACATCGCGAAACTGGGATAAAACCGAGCGTAACTTGAAAAACAACGCAAAAATGTACAACGATCAACCTAGCACATATCGGTAGTCTTGGTAACCCCACAACATGATAGAAAGAGCCTCAAACAGGTTTTGATCGATGCTGACTTACCACTGTTATTCGTTAGAAAAGCCATTTTTGACATTCAATCACGTGATATGGACGGTCACATGATCAGGAACAGCTAGCAAAAAGTACGACGAACCGAACCGACTCTCATTGAGCGCTGTAGTGTATAGCAAGAGTCCAAAATCGTTCCAAAACCCAGATAACGATAATTACGACTTGGTCATGGTTTACCATGTTATCCCTGACTGGTAAAGGGGATAACCATTTGATTTGACGCACAGAAAATACGGCAGCTGGAGCCTGCATGTCTGTCAAAATGCCCGATTATGACGTCACGCTCTGATACAATCACTAGCACAGAGTTCATCTCCGTTCTGTAAGTGCTTCGTAATACTTCACTTAATATTTTGAAGAGAGGTTTTCGGCTCGCAATTTTTTCCCGAAATCCTGCTATATAAAGTTCACAGTAGTATACCGCTGTTGAAAAGTCATAAATCGATTAAGAGAAAACAAACTAAAACTGAGGGAAACACATCCACTATCAGAGGAAAACAACGGAACAACAGAGACACTGAACTGCAACAAAAACAAACACCACCATACATAAAAACGGACTAGTTGATAACAACTGTTATATTCCTGACTTGGTACAGGACATTTTAAGAAAAAATGGTGGGTTGAACCTGTTTTATGGCTAGCCAAAACTCCCGCTTATATGGCAACGTTAAAAAATATCGCTTAAATAACAACACTACGTGGCAGGAATACAGTACAAACAAACGCAAGAGCACTCAGCACAGAGAAATGCATAAATAAAAATTATATAATAGTACATTACAACATGTAAACCGAAGAATAACAACGGACATCTCCCATGAATTAACGACAGCACAGGATACCACAAACTGCGTTTCATGAATGCGTTACATAGCCGATGCATATAAAATTTAATGTCAGTCCCAGTACGTACCATATCTTCCATATTATGGCATATATCCTCTACTGCATATGACTGGTGTTAATCTTTGAAATAAAGACAACTCTGGTTCTCGTGCTGACATTAATATGGCATATGCAGCACTCGTGTGTCCATATTTTTCGTAACATTATAAATTGTATGCGCTACACTAGATAAAATCTCTAAAAGGAATAGAATTCAAAACACTTTCTGCATTTATCTTCATCAGAAAGTTTTAAACCTAAACATATTAAAGAAAGATATAAACGAATATTTATACATTACCCTTTTCAGCTAAAGCTCCGAATCTTCTTATTTCTGGCAGCATGTCTTTTTCTTCCCGATCATACTGGGTACCATTTCCTGAAGAAGTATAGACAAGAGAATAAATCTGATTATATAGACCGTGAGCAATCCAACCTTGGTAGATATAAAAGCACACAATTACCTGCATTGTTGAAATTAATTCCTTATCACCAGAGGCAAGAAACATAGTTTGTTGCATTTGAAATCAATGCAAGCATGCAAGCATTTCAAACGAAACAAAACTTGATCATGCTACGGGTAGGATGAAATGAAATATAGGTAAAAACATTTTTTTTTTAAATATTACTGGATTACACAGCATCGTTTTTAGTCCATGTGTGCTTTCATATATTTTTATGTGGATACCATTGTGTCTTCTGTTTTCCCATTGATCCACTTAAAATGGAGAGTGCTTCAAGTACTTACAAATCAGTTTAACACCAGATTTCAAGTGTCTGTTACTTTCAATTTAAATTATGATGTTTGTCTTTTGTACAGTAAAAGAAATATGTGTTACTTTAATCACCTTAATTCGAACCACTAAAACCCTTTCTAGATTAGACAATTTACTTACGACAAACGAGGTTTATGAATTAAAGTTCAAAGGGGAACTGTCAACTCAGTGATTTGATTTCTGCATTTTGTAATATTAAGGAAAACACACAAGATAAATTGATAATTATGCATACATAAGATTTACCTTGTTTTAACGTGGTGCCCGCTAGATCGATTTGTTGTCTTTTAGGACAAACTATGGCTGGAAGACGTCTTTTTTTTCTTTCCCGATTAACCATTAGATATGTTTACAAAAAATTCAGCACCTCCTGTCTTCTCCGTAATGATACCAATATCTTGAAATTCTTTGAATATACGGATGACGGTCTATGTTCCTGATGAGAATTATCATTTGGTATTTGTGATTTGTTGTGTCTTTTCCTACAGCCCTTAAAACAGTTAAACTTCGTTAATTTAGCTCCCATTATTTCTGGAACTGCTGAATTGCAATGAGATGAAAATCTAATATTGGACGTCTCAGAACGCGTTGAAGAACATTGCCTTGACGTTCTTTGACGTGTTCATAAAGAAATGTGATGCTTCTCTTTTTCATTTAAACTTATTTTATTTGCTATTTCATATAACAAAAAGTATCAGACACAAGTTACCCCAACTAAGACAGTCCTCTCCTAACTTTATAAATTATAAGTCCTCTCCTAAATATAATAAATTATAATCTATAAATATAAAGACATGCAACAACGTTAAATAATTATCAATTTGTACAATAGTTATAGAAAATAGAAAATTCACAATTTCCCAAATAAACAACAGTCCAGCCTGGCACATGCGCAAGACAGAAATGGCCGTGTTCTTACTCGAATATAACTTGAACATGTGTTAGATAATTTCACCTCCGTTGTAATCGGGAAAAGTGGAAGTTTTTCATTGAAATGTTGTTGGATATCATATTTTTGACACGTTTTGATGAAGAATGTATTATATTGAATATACTGAACACTACTTGTTGATTGTAGAACAAAAATATATACTAATCTGAGAATTCAAATATTTAAAAGCATTCAAGAACTCATTAATTCTAGAATTGTCACTATTGTTCAGTCACACAAGTTGCTTATTTTTCAATAAATTTTTGTATTTGAATTCTGGATTACTATAAGTGATTTTTATTGTAAAAACAGTGCAAAAATGCAACAAAACTATATTTTGTTTTTACACATTTTCAACATCATTGACAACACCTAATGTATGAGTTCAGAGTAGTGAAAATACAAGGTTTTTGTCGCATGTGAATTTGTCTTAATATTCTGTGAAATCATGGTATTTTACAGAAACCAAATTGAAAGTAACAAGCATTCTGAGAGTATTGCATGGAAATATATATATGCAATACATAGTCACCTACCGGTTAAAAATTCATTGTACTTGAACAAAATGCTAACTTAATCGGTACTTTTTATTATTTTCTATATTGAAAAAACCTAATTATTGGACTGGAACACAACTCAAACTTGATATGTAATTTTTCATGGTAAAACTATATACCAAGTATCAAAACAACATCTTCAAGCATGACAATAAAAGTGCGGAAAACTGATCATTTGCGTGAATTTTCTAAATCAGAGGACCATTACTCTACAAAAAAATGTCATCTGAATAGACCAAAATTCGATTTCGATTTATAACTTTCATTGTTAAACTATATAACAAATATCAAATCCCTATCTTCAAGGAAGCTATTAAACCAAGAGTTCCAAATGATAAAGTTGAAATCATCCCTTCGTAAATTTTACGGACGCCATCACGAGTTGGTTGACCGTTATGGAATAACCGTTTCACAGATGATATCGGATATGTTCCTACGTCGTAACTACAATACCCTTCCCTTTTCACGAATGTGACCTACCGAATTAGACTATTTACCGGATTTATAATAACATAAGCAACACGACGGGTGCCACATGTACAGCAGGATCTGCTTACCCTTCCGGAGCACCTGAGATCACCCCAGTTTTTGGTGGGGTTCGTGTTGCTTTGTCTTTAGTTTTCTATGTTGTGTCATCTGTACTATTATTTGTCTGTTTGTCTTTTTATTTGTAGCCATGGCGTTGTCAGTTTATTTTCATTCTATGAGTTTGACTGTCCCTCTGGTATCTTAAGCTTTCGTCCCTCTTTTCAAGCAGGACGAAAAAAAGTGTGAAAAACTGACTATTTCCGTGAATTCACTAAGTCAGAGGACCATACCTCTGCCGAAATCATAAGAAACTTAAAAAATTCGAACTTGAATCTGTAACTTGTCATGGTGAAACTATATACCAAATATCAAATCAATATCTTCAAGCAAAAAGAAAACAATATTCGAACTTAATCTTTAACTTGTCACGGTTAAACTATATAACAAATATCAAATCAATATCTTAACAAAAACAAAAGTGCGGAAAACTGATTATTTCCTTGAATTTTCCAAGTCAGAGGTCCATTACTCTGCCAAAAACTTATCCGAACGGAACTTGATATGTAACTTGTCATGTAAAAATATATAACAAATTTCAAACCAATATCGTCAAGCACGAAGGAAAAAGGTGTGGAAAACTAATTTGCCGGATAGACGGACGGACAGACAGACGGACATAGTGCAATTATAGTGCATAGTTGGCCTCATTGAACATTGTTTATCGAGTCATGATGGATTAATAAAACAAAATAATTTTTGCTTCCTTCTGCATATAGGTAGGAGTAAATAGCAAAGTCTGTTTGAAACTCTGTCAAAATAATGATTGTAGAAGGCTTTTATGTTAACCCTGAAAACCATAATGATATAGAGCGTGACAGACTGTCGGAATTCCAATTGGAACCAATTGTGCCCTTCTCCTTGCCGACTTGTTTCTTTATCATTATGAGGCTGACTTCATACAGGAACTTCTTGAAAAGAAAGATAAAAAGTTAGCAATACCCTTTAACATTACGTTCCGCTATAGAGATGTTCTCTCACTAAATAATACAAAATTTGGTGACTATGTTGAACGAATCTATCCCATCGAACTAGAGATAAAGGATACTACAGATACAGTTAAGTCTGCCTCATATCTTGACTTACATCTAGAAATTGACAATGAGGGTCGGTTGAAAACAAAACTTTACGACAAAAGAGATGATTTCAGCTTCCCAATTGTGAACTTTCAATGTCTATGTAGCAACATTCCAGCAGCGACTGCATCCGGAGTATATATCTCCCAATTGAACCGATATTCCCGGGCTTGTATTTCCTATCCTTGATAGAGAATTGCTGCTCACAAGGAAGCTATTAAACCAAGCGTTCCAAATGGTAAAGTTGAAATCATCCCTTCGTAAATTTTACGGACGCCATCACGAGTTGGTTGACCGTTATGGAATAACCTTTTCACAGATGATATCGGATATGTTCCTTATGTCGTAACTACAATACCCTTCCCTTTTCACGAATGTGACCTACCGAATTAGACTATTTACCGGATTTGTAATAACATAAGCAACACGACGGGTGCCACATGTGGAGCAGGATCTGCTTACCCTTCCGGAGCACCTGAGATCACCCCCAGTTTTTGGTGGGGTTCGTGTTGCTTAGTTATTAGTTTTCTATGTTGTGTCATCTGTACTATTATTTGTCTGTTTGTCTTCTTATTTTTGGCCATGGCGTTGTCAGTTTGTTTTCGATCTATGAGTTTGACTGTCCCTCTGGTATCTTTCGTCCCTCTAATGGAGGCGGATTTAACGTCACTATTCTGAATTGACGTCGCTGCGTACTTGTACATCCGGCACAGCCAAACGTACTTCCCACTTTTGCAAGACAAAAGTGACCCTTTGGTTGAGGGTGAATTAATTTTTCGTTACAAATTTTGTGGGAAATAGTATGTTGCTTTACAATAAATGAAATTCTCTATATTAAGTTTTAAGTTAAAATAAATTTAATTCATGAAAACCTTCATTACTATTTAGCTAGTCCAAATATTGATAATAGAATCATTCAAACGGTCAATCACTAGTGTATTAAAACAATCTGCAAATTCATTCTATATGTATTCACAAACATCCATAAGGCAGGAACTTGATAAAAGAAAGAAAGTACTGTCCATAGATTTGGAAAAAAAGATAGGAAAGACAATCAACACAGACTTATCTTAGAGAGGTTTATTTTCATGATGATTTACAATCCGTATTGCATTCCGGTATGTCTACGTGTGTCGAAAGTTTCGGGCACAACAAGTGTATAATGAATTTAGACAGCAATCTTTAGTACTTAAAACATTGAGTTAGAGGTTTTAACTTTAAACTAACACTTCTTATGATGAACTTCAATTGACCGAAAATAAATATGACAAATGCAAAATTTAATCATACAAGAACTAAGGCTAAGGAGGCATCTGACAATGCCAAAGTAAAACATTCTGGAGGAAACAAGGTCACCAAATGAAAAATAAATAAATGTAATTGTCAAGGACCATTCCGTGAATTTATTAAAGAATTTTTAAAGGAAAACAAACTTCATGCGTTACCTCTTAAACCATATCGAGGATTTGATTTAATATACTGTTTGAAAATCCTTGTGCAGTATATTTTCTAAATGGACAATTAAAACTATTTCTGGAATCTAATGGAGCACTTCACAGGCTTTTAAAGTCAATATTGAATGATTTAAGAACATCAGAATTTGTTGCAGGTGTAAAGAGATTATCATCGATTTTCAAAATTTTCGCACGTCTTCTTTGGCATAATCTTGAAGACAAATTAGGATCCTAAGATTTAGGACAGATCGAAACATAGTCCAAAAACAAGTTGTTTTGCAGAAAGTGTATTTGGTCAGTTAGACCAGTTAATAAAATATCAGCGAAATTTAATTACTTTGGCCTCCGAAGCCTATATAACATTTTAACACAAGACATTTAATTGGTTACTAGATAATCCAAAATTGAAGCGAAATATTCTAATAAATGAGGCTGCAAAAGATGTTAGAACAGTTAAAAAAAGTTTAATAAATCCCTCATGCAAAGTTAAACTTGATGGATTTGGATATCATTTATATGTCCGTTTTTGGATATATAGCTCCTCACGTGTTTCGATATTTACATTTTTTGCTGAAGGTAAACCTAGATAAGTGCTTCAGACGCAACAAATACATTTGTGTTCTCTTTATTTTTTTCCACTCAAAATTACGATGCTAGATAGTCATATGTGGTTAGACGCATTCACTCCAATTTGGACACAATTCGTACAAAAGGAATGATTCAATGTGTCTAGAACGTTAAGATACGCAGTAATGTCAGGTAGGATTATAATGTAGTGTACCTGAACAACTTTGCTTACCTCAAGTCACATAGTTGCTTTGGATGGATAAATACACAGCCACTTCCAGCATGGTTACGACATAATGGAAATATTGATATCCAATGTGGTTGCACGCTAATACCCAGACACCCGGGATTATAAGATATAGTTTACCTGTTTCACTTCCATTACCCTGGGAAGTTTTATTGTTCTGGATGTATAAATACACAGCTATGTCTATTATAAGATTTTTTTTTTACAATTTGTAATAAATTGCTCTAGATGTATAAATACTCAGCTACGTCTATTATAATTTTTTTACAATTTGTAGTAAATTGTTCTGGATGTATAAATACGCAGCTACGTCTATTATAAGTTTTTAAGAATTTATAGTTTTATATAAACTATAAATTATATCAGTAATTTGTAAGCTTTAGATAAAAACTGTATCAATGAACATGACCTTTCATTTAATAATCACTATTATATAGATTTATACATACACTAGTAATTTTCGGGGCCCTTTATAGCTTACTGTTCGGTGTGAGCCAAGGCTCCATGTTGAAGACCGTACTTTGACCTATAATGGTTTACTTTTATAAATTTTGACTTGAATGGAGAGTTGTCTCATTGGCACTCATACCACATCTTCTTATATCTATTATATTATGTTATATTTTTGTCCGGAGTTCTATCATACTTCTGGTAGGATTTCTCGGTCCTTGCCTTAGTATGTGGTAAGCCATTATTATATTTCGATTTAACCTCTCAAAAGTATTTCTGAATACTTGTATTAGCGAGGGAAACAATCCAGTATTTTAGTTATTGCTTTCTTTGTATTAGGAAAGTACCTGTATTCTGTAGAATGATGCATTGGTATTAATGGTCATTGTTTATCATGCAACCCCGCAACATTCTGTATGCGCTCGTCACAAGTCAGGAGCCTGTAATTAAGACCCCGTTTAAACTAGCATTTTTTTTAATCGATCTAAATAAAACCAGTTAGCGTTCACATTATCTTAAATCATAACGATCTCTATCAGTCTAATCTGAACCACTGCGTTCACACTACAATTAAAAATGCAATCGATCTGACCTAATTACCCGTAAAACTGTAAGCATTGTTTGTAAATAGAAATAATTAATCAAATTTACGTGTTGATACACTGATACACATACTAGAAAAAAAATGGATGAAGTTATTGTTTCTCTTGAACTGAGACTACTATAGTCTCAGTTTTGAATCACGAGTCCAATTTTTTAAGTTTTCTTTAAGTTTGAAACAAAAAACTGTAGCAAGGAAGAAATACTGCGATTCCTGAAAAAAGAAAAGAATCAACACAGAAGAAAAGAAGACACAGATTTTCAAGTTTGTTACGGCGAAGACAACATTTTTTCAGTTCCTTTTTACTTGCATGCATGTACACAAAGGTCTGTCAACAGAAAAATATGGGTTAAACGGCAACGAACCACAGATATATACTAGTACAAGGATTTATAGTTTTGTCGCTATACATGCGCATAAATTATTATTTTCGATTCAATCGTACTAGTTTAAACCGATCTCTTTCTCTTTCACATTTAAAGTAAGATCGGTTTACTTTAGATCGATTCAAACTAAACCACCTCTTTTGGTGTTTTAGTTTAGACCGATTGAGGATCGGTTCAAAGCATTCACATTCGCCATTAATCGATCTAAATGTCCTTGTGTGAACGGGGTCTAAGTGGTTGTCGTTTGTTGCTGTATATTATATTTGTTTTTTCGTTCATTATTTCGTACATAAATCAGGCGTTTAGTTTTCTCCTATGAATTGTTTTACATTTGTCATTTCGGGGCCTTTTATAGCTGTCTATGCGGTATGGGTTTTCATACTGGTGTTTCTTCCAGTTTTCATTCATTTTGAAGCAAAAAACTGTAGCAAGGAAGTTGTATAATGAAGAAATGCTGCGGTTTCTAAAAAGAAAAAAAACAACAAAACAAAAGAAGACAAAGATTTCGTAAATTTATGCTCCGACGAAGAAAACTTTTTTTCCGTTTGTTTGTACTTGCCTGTACACAAAGGTTAAATCTCTTACTCCTCCCTCTACAGTCCTGGGGTGATCGACTGAAGTCTAATATTCGATCCTTCATAGCCGTGCATATTCTACGGAAAACTTTCAGATTTCGTCTTGGTGTGTTTTCCAATTCATTTTGTACTCTTTCATCCCCCCATAATTCAATTAAAAGGACCGTTTCTTCGTGGGTCCGTGCATCAGCCCTTTTATTCTGATCCTCCATTATGTAATACACATGTAGTTTTGCCGCTATGCATGTGCATACATTAATTTTGATTCAATCGTACTAATGTAGATCGATCTATGCGTTCACATTTAAAGTTAGATCGGTTCTATTTAGATCGATTTAAACTAAACTACCTCTTTTGGTGTTTTAGTTTAGACCGATTGAAGATTGATTTAAAGTGTTCACATTAGCCCTTAAACCGATATAAAGTGAACCGATCTAGTTTAAATCGATCTAAGTGTCCTAGTGTGAACGGGGTCTTAGTTTACCAGTAAATACGGCAGCTTGACGTCTTTGACGTCACAATATCCGACTATGACGTCATTCAATATATAAGATAATGAGATCACCCCCAGTTTTTGGTGGGGTTCGTGTTGCTTAGTCTTTGGTTTTCTATGTTGTGTCATCTGTACTATTATTTGTCTGTTTGTCTTTTTATTTTTGGCCATGGCGTTGTCAGTTTGTTTTCGATCTATGAGTTTGACTGTCCCTCTGGTATCTTTCGTCCCTCTTTTAAGATAACTTTATTAGCACTTAGGCAGCAACCATTTGATTTCCTGGGGGGGGCTATGGATTTTTTTTCCGTACAAACTTTTTTTTTCGCCTTTGGCGAAAAACAATCTATTTTTTTTGCGACAAGTCGAAAACAATTTTTTTCTTTCAATTTTAGCATTACATATAGTGGCAGCTAAGGGTGAAACAAACAAATTTTTTTTCTCAGGGTCAAGAACAAATTATTTTTTTCTCCAAAAACTGGAAACAAACTTTTTTTTCCAAAAAAATCCATAGCCCCCCCCAGAAAATCAAATGGTTGCTGCCTTATACATTGACAATAAATGGTTAGGGCAACGAAATACAAACAAACTACAATAACATGTGTATATGTGAATTATGCTCTACTGCCGTTACATTGGAGATCCATTTAGAAAAATATTACACTGTGTTTATAATCTTCGATATTTAAATTGAAAGAGATACAATAATGAAAAATCGCTTGCATAAATCAAACGTTGGCACCACATTGGATCAATGAAGAGATGTAGTTCAAATCGTCATGTGCTATTCACGTTGACGTATATCTACGCAGTCTCTTGAGTTAGTACTCAACTGCGGAAATTTTGTTTTGGAATTATACAAGCGTGGTTCTGTTTTTAATTTGTATTTCGTTCAAGATTGTTTTCGAAAAACGAGTGATTAATTTCACAGAATGTTACAAGTGCAAGCCCTGTTTGTTGTTCTTTAGATTCTCCTTACGGTAGAGTTGTCCCAGGAGATTTTCACAAAACATGTCGTATAGCCCCAATAACATTGGAGAAGGAGGTAATGGTATAAAACCCTTCTTCAGCTGCTCAGTGTCAGTTCTTGATCTCTAGGAAATTCTATGTTGTTAATAGAAACATTAGTTGCTGAGCAAACACGGTGAAGTATTCTGGAAGAGGATGCTGTTGATATCCCAATGAATATCC
Source organism: Mytilus coruscus (assembly GCA_017311375.1). NCBI lineage: Eukaryota > Metazoa > Mollusca > Bivalvia > Mytilida > Mytilidae > Mytilus > Mytilus coruscus. The sequence goes on from CM029595.1 coordinate 65,541,648, forward strand.
TCCAACTGATAAGGGAGCTACCATTTGATTTTCAGGGGGGGGGGGGGCTAGGATGAAACATTTTGTCCTGGATTTTTTTTTTTTTTTAGTTGTAATCTCTGTCCTGCCTTTTTATTTTTCACTCTATTCGGTCCTGCCTTTTTTTTTTTTTTAAATAAAAAATAAAAATCAAATGGTAGCTCCCTAATCTCCTGTAGCAAGAAATCTAAGAGTGGTCAGAACCTACAAGTTGATTGCAACGTTAAGTCATGTTTAAATTCACTATATAAGGTGGTAAATGTTGGCAAGAGAAGCAGAATACTACAGCATGAAACAAACATTCTGAAATTCTAACGTATAATCAAACCAAAAAGCATATTTAAAATAACAAGTTAGCTGTTTCTCAGTCCTTTTTTCCTATTCATGTCATTTTTTGTTAAATTGTTATAATACATATTTGTCTAGCCATCAAATATAAAGGGTAGTGATGGTTTACCGCGACTCGGGTGAGTTCAGCTAGAAATTGATGCCCGTCCACTTATTGAAAACTACAATATTTCATTCAAATATATACATGTTCACAGAAACGTTGGGCTCTAATTCACAACTTGTCAAGGACTGATATACAATATAGTTTTCTCTTGGAAGCAATTTTCCTTGCTTTTATGTGATTTTCATTACATGCCTCACAGTTTGACGCCTTCTTTGTTCCCTCCTTTTCCGTGAGTTTTTGTTGAGTAATCTAGCTGCGGAACCTTTGCCTCCTTTGACACAATTGTGCTAAATTTTGAAGATGAATTTAGATCAGCGGCAGTTGAATTTATGTTAGGAATGCAGTTTTTAAGCACGTGGATGGATATTCGAAGTGTGGAGAGGTTTGTAGTTTTCCGTTTCTGAATAGCATATTTTTTTTATATTTTATAAATGGATAAGTTAAAGAGGCCGAAAGTAAAATGGTTGAATTGGGATCACCATTACGGAATGTGTAGACAAAAGGTCGAAAAACTTTAATAGTAAAAACTGTAACTGCCCGCCGACAGTTCCTATATGTCATTTTGTTTTTCTTTGTTGAATTAGTTATTTGTTTTTATAGTGATCAAGATTATATCACAATGTTGACTGCTGTTCCCCAATTTTTGACATTTTTACCTATTATGCCTGTTTCTTTTCCTCAAACATTGTTGTCAATATAATGGAATTCTATGCGACTGTCATACAAGTGAGAGGTTTAGCTAGCTATAAAACCAGGTTTAATCCACCATTTTCTACATAAGGAAATGCCTGAACCAAGTCAGGAAAATGAAAGTTGTTTTCCATTCGTTTGATGTGGTTGAGATTTGATAAAGGATTTTCCGTTTTGAATTTTCCTTGGAGTTTGGTATTTTTTTTATTTTATTTTTTTTTTTTTTTTACTTTTTACGTGAATTTATAAAAACCAAATACCATATACTATCAAAAGTAATTTAAAGTTAAAATGAGAGCGAACGGCTTCGTTTGAATGCAATCATTCTTTACTAGACAAGTGTATATCATTTCTATTTATACATGAGAACAAACCTATCTCATTAACACTACACCAACAACTGTAATGACAATTTATTAAACTGAAAAGCTAAACTACTGCTACATTTATATCCTACTTAACTTCATTCATAGCTGTAAGCTAACAACCTAGTTATTAACTTTGTGTAAACGTGATGGTACTGGTGCTCGTAGATTGCTCTCACCAGACTTATTTTTTCTTCATTTTTTCAAGTGCATTATACCTTTCAAAAACACATGTCAAAACTAAAACACTACTTAAGTCAATACCAGCTACACTTAATATATATTTCATAACATACATTTTGATCCTATATATGAGACACGCAGGTATAAAATGCTTTAAAAAGACAGTATATGTTTGAATTCATACAATTTCATATGGTTGATTTTTAAATACGAGTATTCGAATGATTAATAAAATCAGTATAACATTATTCGAATGGTCAAACAAAACATTGCTTGACCATTCAAATGCTGAAATTGCATAGTATTTCAATAATATAATTCAAATATAACAATACCAATTCATGATACAGTATTCTCAACAGTCAATTCCCATTTAACTTTTGTTTTGTTTTAAATGTTTACTTTAGATTTTAAACCCTTAATTGTGAAAGTTACTATGCAAACCGTAAACCTATTTGTACTTCACTTTGCTATATTATTGGTTTGTTGCAAAAGGAGTTCCAACAGCCTTGATGGCTCGAATGATGCTTTTTCCAGACTATAAAAATTTTTGGAATGTAAAATGTAGGATAATTATTTCTCCATATTTAGCATGTGATTTGCCTTAATTTGTAATATTTAAAAACTCTATCTTCATCTTCCAATTTATGCATTCCTGAAATATGTACCACTGTACTAGAATTACTTGTTATTTCACCAAATTTGACCTGCAAGAAAATACAAACATAAATCTGTATTATGTACTATTAACTGTATGATTCTTTATTTTTGGAAACATCAATCTACGAAAAAAGATTTCATTTGGCTTAGACATGATTTTTTCTGTTCATTAAGGAAAAAGTAATATTTGATTAAGAAATAATTCTTTCATGCCATGATCTATGCTTATTTTAACATGGGTATGCATTATTTTTGTCAATATCTTTATACCGAGCGTTAGTATGTGTGGATGTGCAATCTGACTATAGAAATTTCAAAATGGCCGCCATTGCCATGGAAATGGCTAAAATGAAAAATAAATCAAAATTTTCCAATCTTAATGAAATTTTACAGACATGTTAATCGACATACGGAGATATGTTCGTTGACTGGAATTTTAAAAATGGCTACCGTAACCTTAGCAACAGCAAGGTCGCCTGGCATCGTTAAACAGGGTGACATCCGCTATTGCTCGTAATATCAAATTGCCTATATTGTGCAGCGCAAACAATTAAAAATGTTTTTAGTTTTCTTATCTATAAAATTTACTGCTTTTTTCATCAAATGAAACCACCAAACCAGGCTAGCAACCGGCTAGTACAAGTGTTGAGCAATACGATGGTTGCCAAAATAAGAGCAGTATCTGATTACCCTTCTGGAGCATCAGAGATGACTTCATTTTTGTTGTTGTGGGGATTGTGTTTCTCAGTCTTTAGTTTTCTATATAGTATTATATGCTGACTGCTAAATTGTCTTGTTATCATTTTGTATCTGAACAATCACACTGCGTATTTCAATTGTTTAAGAAAAATGTTAAGACACATAACTGTTTTCAGTGAATACTAACTTGAGCATTATGGTAGTAATAGATTACATCTATTCTAAATTTTTCCCCATTTTTTGTTCTGCATCTGGATTTTTTACTAATGCCATCATGGCTTCTTTTTACAGAGCTGTGCATCATTGGGGTTTATTGATATCATTAATTTTAGATTTGTGATTTTGGGCCAGTTTTCAAGTTGGTCCAAATCGGGGTCAAAAATTTAACTTTGTTTGATTTAAAAAACACTGAATATATTGTGTATTTTGATATACTGAATCCGACCGTGTATGTTGATGTTGAATTTTGAGCCCTGTATAAAATCGGTCCACACTGAGGTCCAAAGGGTCCACATTTAAAGTTATTGGGGTATTTTTGCTGAATCTTACCATGCATTAACATTTTGGATATTGGACCATAACATGTCCAATTTCAATTTTTTAATTTCTTTGACCACATCAATTCTGTGTAAGAAACCTATGCTGTGTCAAATATTTAATCACAATCCATATTCAGAGCTGTATCAAATTTGAATGTTGTTTCCAGACTTGCCCTAACTGTTCAGGGTTCGAAACTTTGTGGTCGTATCTAGCTGTGCCATGCTGGGAGCATTTTATTCATTTTAAGTTGTATTTTTAAACATGTAATCGATATTAAAAATGCATAAAAAAGTAATTTATGTTCACCATTGTTTAAAGGAGGAAATCAAGCAGCTAATAGAGTTTGAAATGAACAGGTCTCCAACGGAAATGGAAATTAGAATGGCGCAGCAATTTATCCAAAAAAAATTTAGTATGGAGTTCAGACCTGCTATGTATAGAACTGTAAGATTTATTTTGAATAAGTGTTGTGTTTATATATTATTATAATATATATATATATATATATATAATCTTATATTATTATAATATATATATATAATCTAATAAAACTTTTTAATGTATCAATTAGAGTGTTTAAGTTATATTCTTAGACATTTATATATACTTTGTCCTCATAGTTATATCCTAAATGACTCCTGTATTATAGTCTTATATATTTACAATAGATGTTTAATTCATACAAATACTGATCTTCTAATGGCTGACAATACATTATCTTTATTTGATTACGTCACTTGCATTTATTTCGTATGAATGCAATAAGATGAACGGTACCAATGTGTTTGCATCAGATGCACATTTCGACAATTAATAATATCTCTTCAGTGGTGCGGTGATGCTTTTTACAAGGAGCGCTTCCCCATTTCGTGCTAATGGAATCATAACTTGCATTCATTTAGTTTTTTCGATTTGATAAATGCCTTGAATTTCTCAGGAATAGCAAAGAGAATCATGTAATTCCATATTTCTGCATACAACACTATTTAACAGGTATTTCAATAACAAGGTTAAAGCAAAAGGGACATATGTACACAGTCTCCATTCTCTGTATACTATTCTATATGAAATTTACGAAGAAATGTTAATTGTAGCTCCAAAAAAATATGGACATAGGGAAGGAATCCATGACAAGAAAGCTTTTCAAGAGCTTTGTCCAAACTTTGCAACCAACTACAGTGCATACAGTTAACTACAGAAAAAAATTGTATTGATAATGTTAAGTTTTTCTTCATAGTAATTTGATTAAGTATATATGAATACCGATTTGATGCAAGATACAAACGGACATGTACGAAAAAAATAAAATTTTGAAATATCAAACATTGATAATTATAAATTGACAATGAATCACAATTTATTCTTGTCAGTTGTTAAAAAAAACATGAGTTAAAACGCATTATCATTGGAAATGTTATTATATAGACAATGGAAAAGAACTAAATAAATAAAAGATAGAAGAAAAAATGTTGGCAATGCTTTTGATAGTTTACGTCTATAAAAATCTCAAATATTTTATATTTTTGGTAGGGCTTTCATGCTCTGGATTTGTGTCTTTAATACAAAGCTATATTGTGTTTTTCTTTTAAATGACAATCATCATGCTTATTACATATATAATTGTCTGCAAATATGAAAAAAATATTTGTGCGAGCTTTTAATACAGGATAATTTATATTTCAAGCACTTTTTGTCCTGTGATTTTCTGTCCTACAATCTTATAAAAATGGCTATACAGCTAATTGTTCATAATGGCTATACAGCTAATTGTTCATTTACTTATAAGTTATTTATTCATGTAAAGAAACAGTACTAGTAATAGAAAACACACATGAAAGACGGCAAATATAACAACCATTGGATTATAGGCTCCTGTCTTGAGATTCTCTCCAATTAAATGTGTCTGTAAAAGTGGTTGGCACTATATAGATCGATTTGGTATAAAAGTAAAATGTTCTGTATATGTTTGGATTACAACTATTTGATTTTAAAATAGCACACATGAGACAGTTGAACTTGTGTGTTTTAATTTCTTTCAGAGAATAGTTCACAGTAGGGGAAATGTTGAAAAGGGTACGTTTTGGATGAGAGTCAAAAACCTGTATGATGCAGTTGAGGAAAAGACACCAGCCAGGAAAGAAAAGATGACAGGGGGAAGGGAGCAATAAAATATGATACAGGCAAAATTAAGTGTTTCTTTGATTGGTTTATTTATGAACCTTAAAGGGTCATAAAATAATCAAGGGGTTATATAGTACAATTGTATCATAGGTTTCTGCTGAATTTAACTATATTTTGTACATCGTATATATGTGAACAGAAATATTCTTTAAAATAATTTAAAATGTGCAAATCTTATTCCACCATTATATAAAAAAAAAACAATTTAGTGGTGCTTGAAGGCAATATTTTTTTAAAAGTGGCAATTGTTTTCAAAATCACGAAAAACTTGCTACATAGCAAAAATACGCCATGTTGGCCAGCTGTTATATAAATAAAAAAAAACTTAAAAGTCACTGATACATCCATATAAAATGGAGTCTACTGCTGCCAAAAATCAAGATTACAAATTATGTTTCAAAAAGTAGATTACAAAAATACTGAACCCCGAGGAAAAATTTAAAAAAAAGGGGGAAAGTTCATAAACATCTGGCAAAATCAAACGCTCAAGCAAATCAAATATCAGAACGACTGGAAAACAACCGTCAAATTCCTGACTTGGTACAGGCATTTTCTTAAATTTCTCATAACAATCCTCCCAGTATTACAAGTACTCTTACTTTGAAGGGAAAATATGAAGTAAAAATCATTTGCAACTTTACAAAATTATCGGCATGAAAATGATTGACATTTTTGTCACAAACTTTATATGTTTATATGACAATAAAGATTATTATATTAAAACAATGGTTATGATAAATAAAAGAAATTCCAGTTATGATAAAAAAGTAAATGAGACATTGTTTTATGTTAATACATTGTCTGACATATCATCATATGAAAGTATTAATGGCAACATGTTTTAAGCAATAGCAAAATACCAAAATGAACATTATTGAAGATTCTAATCTTGTTAGATATGTATAAATTGTCGGGTTTTATACAGATTGATATTATAAAATGTCAGCCTCGAACCACAATGTGAATCTTTCTGGTGTCGAGTGCGTATTTTTTTACGATATTTATACACAGAAAGGCAATAACAATCAAAACCAAGGAGTAAACAAAGACTCATAAAACCAAAGGGCATTTACAACAACAGTTAAAATAAATAAAAAACAACACGAAATCCACTAAAAACCGGGAGTGAGATCAGGTGCTCCGAAAGGGTAAACAATTCCCATCAGAAAATTCGATAAACTGCTTATCGTGCTTCATTTCTGTTGTTTTTCCCTTCACTTGAATAGTTTTTCGATAGACGAAAGAAAGCTTGATACTTTTCCTCAGTCATTTTCACGTCGCTGACAAGTCCTGCTCAGCAGGGTAATATATGCGAAGAGACCAACACTGAATCAAGATACAAAATATAAAAAAAATAAAATAAAAAAGAGTCATCAACATGTCACAATATACCATACTATACTTACCTAGTTAATTAGTTTTCAGTTCCCAATATTTTTGAAACAATATGCATTCAAATTAAAAAAAAAAAAATAAATAAACCACACCAAATCAACTGCTACAGCTATACCTAAAGAAACAACTTTTTTTGATACGGATAAGGTGCGCACTAAAAAGTAAGTATAACAGTAAATGAAAAAAAACAGTACTAATAAAATCGGTAAACTAACAGTACTGACAAAATCAGTACTAAAACATTACTGACGAAGTCAGTACTGAAACAGTACTGAATTTATAGAATCAGTAACTGTACAGTTATTGTAAAATAATGAACAGTACTGAATTAATAGAAAGTATAACATAAGTTTTTAGTCATGCCGAACAGTACTGATATGTAAGAGGGTAGAAATGTACCAAAAAAAACGTGGGTAAGTTCTTGGTAGTGTAGCCAATGTAGAATAAACAAACACACAGCAATACGCACAGTAAAACTCGGTTTAAAAGAAGTCCGAGTCCGATATCAGAATAGGTAACAGAAGAAACTAAGCTAAATGACAATGATACATAAATTAACAAAGGACTACTAGCAGTTACTGACATGCCAGCTCCAGACCTCAATTAAAATGATTGAAACAATTTACTTAGCTAACAGCATTGGGCAAAGTTTCCAAGTTTATTGACACATATTGTACACAGACGTGTTCTGTCTCTGAAATTCGTCGGACATACTTTATTTTTGTTTTGAGGTCTGTGATTCGATGATAATTTTGTCTCGTCATATTGATCATACAGATCGTCGTCTAAAGAATTACATCCTTATATCTTATACTGCAGTTTATTACTGTAGTTTTTCTTTAAACCACTGGGAGAGTTGAGGTGCATGTAAGCTGGTGAATTTAGCTTTACGAAATTATCGGAAAGTGCTCTGTAACCTACCGTTAGTTTTCAGTACTGTCACGGCGGCTTTGAATATTTGGAAAGATTCATTGAAAGCTAGATGGTTTATAATGTCATATTATTTAACAAATGGATGACCCTGAAAGTAGGTTTAGGGTTTTTTTTTAGCTTTAAAAGAGTTTACTTTGTACATTTCACCATTAGGCTTATGGCAATCAAAATGAAAACGTTTCAGAACACCATTTAGCTTATCAGCACTATTCAAAGAGTGCATCTTCATATATTCCCCAAGTTAACTTGCAGCCCTTTTGATGTCCTTTTTCGGTTGATACAATGTTGCAAGATCTTTTTTTTTTTCAAGAATTTCATCTTCCGAATGGACGCAAAACGCTGATGAACGCTGTCATCGTAGATATGCGCGTTAGGAAGCTATTCATTTTTATCCACGGCTAAATAGTTATGTAGTATTTCGATTGGTAATGACACGTCGTTTATAACCTTGCAGCCCCGGGCGTTGCTTGTCATTTCTCCGGGAACTAAAAATGGAGTGGTCCCGTGAAGAAAATATCAAGATTTAACTTGTTTACCTATACATAGAATATATTTCGTCTTATGTTTTAATTTCGAGTCCAAGACAGTTCCTTTATGATTATCATTGTTTGGTTGCATGGGCCAAGAATTTTTGAATTGTCATTCACAACTCATGACTTGATTTGTTCTTAATTTTCTTTCCCGAGATTATTAACTTTCCTATGTGATCAAGTTTTTTGAGAGCAATCCTCTCTAGAAATGTCTTCAACTGATTACAGAAATTATATGTAAAAGTAAAACCATTTTCATGACAATTTTACAGAATAAGCGTTATTTTTAAAGATAAAGAAAAATGTCTATAAAATTTAACTCATTAAGTCCCTTTAGGTGAACTAATGCAGATTAATTTTCCTTTACGTGCTTATTTTAAGACTGTGAGACAATTGATTCTTTCGTAACGAGTAGTAATAGGATTGAAAACCTAAATTTTAACGGAAAAGAGCCATTTGGTACACCACCATATGTCAGCTGACGAAATTTAACTGATATCGTCAGAAATCTATGCAGTGTTTAGACCAATACAACGCCGTCTGAATGAAAACACCAACTTGTGGTTTTCTATATGGCGAGGGGATGCCCGTTTTCTATCCTTAAAATTCTGATTCATGACCATAATAAAAACCATGTAAAACAAACGCTAGAATCAAAAAGCTTGGCAATAGAAATGGGCGTATTATGTAAAGAAAAAACCGCAGGGCATGAAGGAATCGTTGAATTCATAAGAATGCCGTTTTGCGTTTGAAAAATCCAGATTCATGATAATCATACACTATTTAAAATAAAGGACGGATTCTGTTGGTAGCTTAACTTCCATTGGCAAATATGTTATGTACGTTTAGGGGACGAGAGCAAAACCAACAATAATTATAATTAGAAGTTGATTCAGGGGTTCTTGCATGTGAATAGTTTTTATTCAGGTATATTAAGATTGAACATCCCAATTTTGAACGAACGTGGCTGCGTATTTATTCATCCGTTAAACCAAACAGACGCCTATTAATGGCAATTGTTTACAGCTGATGAGAACATATTTCTATACACCATTCAACCCTTTTAGTGGGTCATAGGATTACAAAATAAACTTGGGGAAAAATTGATGGATCTATATTAGAATACTCGTCTTCGTGTCCCTTTTCGGTAATAATTTTTTTTAAATCTGATTTAGTTCTGTTTACCATTTTCTGTTCTAGATTTACCCCTAAATTTCGGTTTATTTCTTGTTCCCAAAACTTCAAAATATGTGTTTTCATCACATATTTATCTGTAAATTACAGTGTTCCTTTTGCAATTTCCTTGTTCTCCCTTTTCAGGACAGCCCCCCCCCGAAAAAATGTGGTTATTTCATTGTCATCATTACTGGTCCTTGTTCTTCAATTGAAATTAATCTATTTTCATTACTCCCCCTCCTAATACCAAGCCCTTTCTACATGAGCAATCCCTGAAAATGCCCAATTTCAGACGCATGGATAGAAGTTTATCTTAAATCTGTATTTACAAAAAATACACTAGTCCTGGTTCTACCTTGTAACTTTGAATGAAATCAGGACAGGGATAGACATTTAGCTTGCAACAGGCCACCAATGAACCTTTCGGAATGTTGTTGCAAAGGTTATTGAACGTGCAGAGTGCTTGGCACTTATAATGTCCCCATTCGGAACGGACGTGGCTACGTATTTATATATCCCGCACAACCATACTCTAGTAGGAGATTTACTGCCGGAGAGAATATTTCTATACCCCATTCAGCCCTTGTTTCATTAATTCGTGACGTACAACCCATACACGCACACGACAAAACAAAGAAACTGCTTTTATTACTTTTTAAAGATATATCTTGTGAGCTGAAAATGATAATTGTGGGGATTACGTTTGTGCTTGCTGTTTTTTGTGCATTCTAGTCTAAAAAGACCAAACGGGGATATTTTTCTAGTATTATTAAAACTAAATTACTAATATGCATTCCGTTGTGCTGTCTGGGTATTCAGGATGGATAAATACGCAGCGACGTGGGTGTGCTTTATTTTCTTCCCTTGCTAAATAGGCGTCTGTTAGCTGACCATGACATAATTATGAATACACTGCCACGCTTGTTTCGTTATATGAATATGAGGCACAGTTATTTCAACTTTAGGTTAATAATGGATTTGAAGTAGCTGTTCTAAAGTTGGAAGGAGTGACGTGTTGTAATACCCGATTCGACCCATAAACACCATTCAAAAGTGCATTTTTCGAGTCAGGAAAATGGCAGTAAGAAGGGTTAGCAGATCCTGCCAAATTATAGTTCTGTAAGGGAAAGGAACCTGCCAACGAAAATGACGACTGTGTCATATTATTGTAGGACCGTATTTTTTTAATAAAAGATGGAGGCGACAATATTGGTGTGCTGTTTTTAGCTCGTGGTATTGGGGAAAATCGGTTAGATGATGGTTGTGGAATAAATACAAATTGTGAAGTTTGACGTCATAGTTGGGCATTGGCAAATGAATAAACTGGAAATATTTGCGAATCTGACAAGTTTGTGGTACCGGCTGTCTTTTCGAGTCTTGCATTCATAGCATATAATAATAACCGAGGTAGAAAGCAAATATTAGATGAGAAAAAAATACATGATTCACAAATCTTTTGACAGAAACACTTATGAATTAGGAAAAGTATCCTAATTCGAGAAAAATCACCAGAGTTGACTGGGGTATAGAAATATGGTTACCATTGAAACGACAGCAGAACCTTAGCTCAAGTATATTGTCCGTTTGACTGTGGATGTTTAAATACGCAGCCACGTCCGGGCGTTAATTTATATGTCTCGTGAAAAAGAGTTTCACGCAATCTGCACATTAAAGAACTCTTGCAACAACTTCTTTGGAAACCCTTTCGGAAGAGAAACCTTTGCCCTATTCCACTTAACCTTATTGTCGATGGAAATCAGCATGTCCCGCCCGTCTTCCCGATCGATATTCCATGCAAAACCCACTTTTTGTAGTAATTGTTAATTGTATATTCGTCCAGTATATGTATGAAATTTCTGCAACTGGACGTTATATTGCATTGGCAACATTCAGTTTGTCTCATTATTCCTTTTTTGGCTAATCTCCAATTTTTACTTGTTTTGAGTTTCGTCGGTCGTAAACTAACCCGATTTCAAAATAATTCACCAAGAATGGGCGCACACATGTTTTTAATTCAGAGAAATATGAAATCCTTGACAATTTTAAGTGTCTAGCCACTTAAAATTGTCCTACCAAAGCCATGATATATGTTGATCCTTACTAGGCGCCATCACCTCCTTCGTATCAGGAAAATTTTGACTTACAATAAGCTACTTACGAACCCCTCAAATGGTTGTTGCAGGGGACCTTCAGCAACCGTGTTAATCTCCATACACGAGGCATCGGATTTAACGTCACAATCCGCCCGTAAATTTTAACAGCAAAACTTGGTCAAGGAGTAATGAACTCATGTAAAGTGTATATACTAGGTGCCTTAATCTATTTATAAACACACACATATAAAAACGAAACCTTAAATACATGAAATAATTGTCAGTAAATAACAAATTATTGTTTTCATCACCATCATCATCAGAGATGTGAAACTGAAAGGTAGACTTCCCATAAGTATTACTTTATTGGCTCATTTGTGGTACGATTGCCATTGAGGCAACTATTTATTAGAGACCAATGAATACTGGTACATGTATTGTATATTGATATTGTCAAGAAACCACTTTCACAACAATAAAGTGCTCCACTGTTACCCACAATCCTCAAATGTCTCGTACTTTGTTTTGGTAAATTAAATAATGAGTAAAGGTTAGAAGGTATACTACTTATACACGAATTAAGTTTACTATGTTCCCCGAATAATTCTTAGCAAACTGTGCAAGCGCAAAATCCAGAATTGTGTTTGTCTAGAATTATGTCGGAGACAACCGTTGGAACTCTTTAAGTAGGTCACGATCTAAAAGATGATTTTCTAGCTTCGGTTCTTTGAAGCAAATGTCTTTTTTTCTCTCACTTTTACCACATGTTAATATGTTAAGTTCGAAACATAATAATACCTCCAGAGTTACGACCAACACAATCCCTTAACTTTAAGGACTTTACATCTTTGTATGTATTAGGTTATGTGAAGAAGTGATAATAATGTCTCTACTCTTTTTTTTGTGGATAAAAGTCATTCTATATATATTAAACTATATTTATATTAATTATCCATTTTTACAGCTGTGCCCCCTTGTTGACATTTTAACGAAACTCCGCCAGCGCGCGATGTATTATGGGTTACTGTAAAATAGACTATAACAAGATCTTTAATTAAATACATTGTACACATGCACACATGTTTATAAAAATAATAACGGTACTTCTAAATTTGTTTACCCGCGGTCTTTTTCAGTACTTTGTAGCATTTTGTGCAAATTCCATTATTTTTATCATCAGCCGTAATAATATCGACAGAATGTTGTATTGTTTTCACATTGTTTACTTGTTCTTCTGTCAAACCAAACTTGTGCATGCTTACACATTTTATCTCTCGTTTTTTACCCGTAGATAATATTTCAGTTTTAATAAAAGAAAAGACACACAACAAACAAACAATTTGTCTATCATAAATACGACAAGTCAGGCAGTTTCTTATAGTCTGGTCTAAATTCTGTTAGCCTATAGTTCAAGATGTGATAAGGTTAATAATAATTATAGTTATCCCTGGAATGCAATTTTGTCTTACCGAAAATCAGTCTTTTATAAAATATCTTAATAGATTCCATGTTTTGACAGTTTTCTAAAGCCACTTTTTCTGAAAACTTTACCATCACCTATGGTTCTTATAATGTGACGGAAGAATTTTCTACAAAGTTCTAAAAATATTATTATCAATATTATTTGTATTGTTTGCATTTTTTGTTTAGCTTACGATAAATTGTTTTGTGAAAAATACTGGTAAAGTTGGCTCATTCACTCACTTTCAGCCATATTGGCTTCAGTAGCAACGAAAGGTCAATCCGGGTCAAAAGCTTGAAGATCGGGGACACGAAAATAGCCGAAGGCAGTGATTGGTGTAGAGTTATATATAGATCGGAGCTGAAACGAAAGTTGCGTTGTGGCTTAAGTCATTGAAAACAAATTCAATTTTATGATGTAATGTTTCTTCGACTTTGTGATAAACAACCACAAGGTTCAAACTGACATAGCAATAATTGAAATATTAAGACTAGACCTCATTAGCTGCCTTGAAATTGAAATGCTTGCCCAAATAAATCAGCACACAACCTCATTAGCGAAGGGTTCCGATCCGGCCCCCTCATCTTCAAACGTGGCAGATCAAGAATTAATTTGTGTGTACAGTTTTGTGCCATCTAGCGACAGATACTTGTACTCTCTTTAGTTCGGAGGTGTGAAAATGGCTGTGTCCAGTATTTACAAATTTCCTGAAGCAGAAACAACAAATACACGTTGTCATTTATTCAAACATTGGCAAGAGGAACATACCCAAGAACTTCAATTATTGATTAAGAACTTTATAAGTAACCCTAAGTATCATCCCATGTTTTTGGGGTAAAGACTCATGCCACAATCTGCACGTGGCAATTGTTTATTTATGTGTTCTATATTTACAAGTGATCATCTTAAATTCGCTATTTGATTGGATACAGCAAGTTACAACTGTGATCAACGGAAATAATTACCTTGCAGATTTTAAATTTTGACTTTGTCTGTCAAAGGTTAAAGAGGAGGGGTTGGATCTTAGTACATAGCTAGGGAAGATGATGTGCACAATCATAATGACGACGGAGATTATCCTTGAGATCTTATAATGCATGGTTTGTAATCAGACACGATTAACATGTTCTTTAAGCTCAAAAAGTTGTGTTTTAAAAGTAATTTCACTGTCACTTGATTTTGAAACAATGTTCATTCTATGTCCAGGGTCGGTATTAACTCGCGACCATTCCTGATATTGACATGGATCTCTGTAAACAGGAAATAATGAATCTACGTCATAGTGGTCAGTAACATCTTTCACAAAAACATCCTGACTGTCGTAATTAACAATACAAATTTTATGTATAGACGGCGTAACTTTAGATCTATGTTTTGGTGTTTAACATATGTTGCGGGTTGTATATGAAACTAAACAGATTTTTTTGGTCGATATATACAGAATCAGGAATAAGAAAGTTAAATATTTAAGTTATTGACCGAAACTTAAGGAACGGATTTTTCAAGTGATTTGATAAAATCTGTTTTTGTTTCTGTTGACAGCACTGTTTCGTAATCCATTTTCCTTCGCATTGCAGAAGAATTGTCTCTTCGATTTAAAACTTAAAAACCGCTTTTCTTATTTCCTCCTGTATTCCAGGGAGTCTTTTGTGCAGTACATTTAGCTTTAAAATTGTTAATCGTCTGATAAATTCTTACATCGATCATGTTTGCTGTATCTAAATCTCACCTTTATACGCAGTCTCCCAAATTCTTGTATACGTATGTTCCTCATAGAAAATATGCGTGTTTAAGAAGATTTAACGAGGGAATCAACATACGAAATATAAAATGCGCATGCAACTAGTACTTCTAACATTATGAAGATCAACAGGTTATTTTCTTAATATGGCTCACCCCAATAAGGACCGCCGGTAGATTTCTTTTTATTTTTTGGGAAGTTTTTAGCAATACTTTCCTTAGGCGTCGGCCTTGTTAAAACATCGATCAGAATGTTTTGATGCCAAAACATTTGAAAACTTTAAATTCCGCTATTTAAATACTAGCTATTTCACATTCCAATGTGGATTTAAGGACCTTCACTCGTCCAGCATGCTCAGTCACGTGGGTCAAACTGACAGCTGAAAACATTGACTGAACGACAGTTCGTACATATCGCAGCCTCCTCAGCGTTACGATTAACAATTACATTTGTACACAAATCGTTACAAGGATATAAGGCAGACAAGTCAGCTTCTACTTAGAATAACTCAGTGTATCAAGACAAGTGCTGTAGCAATTATTTACATGATTAAATAAAATCTGTCCATGTAATAGGAAAATGAATTTCTTTTTCTTTGTGCTAGTCCAAATAATTATGACAAACCAAAAATCTCAAATGTTATTGTCTCAATGCTAAATTTCACAGCATCAACTATAAAATGTGTTACAGCTGGGGTTATTAGCACCTCTATGAATCTAGTGTATATAAACTTTTTATTCATGTCGTCATACTGCTATTGTTATGTCTCCACTGTATTAGGTTTTATCCTTTTTCTTCTGTAAGAATTTATACGTCCCTTACTTGTATGTACGTCCGTACATCCCATCTGTTCTCTTACTTTAGTTTTCTTAAACCAAATTGTATGAAACTTATACGCAATGCTTATTTCCACAAAACACAGGTCAAGTTGAATTTTGGTGGCGTCGATTTTACAATTCTAGAGTTATGCTCCTTAACAAATGAAAAAGTTGCTTGAATTTTTTGTTTACGATTTCTAATTTTAGTTTGTCTCAACCAAATGTTATGAAACTTATACACAATGCTCATTATCACAAAACACTGATTAAATTTGAGTTTTAGTGGCGTCAGTTTTACTGTTCTAGAGTTATGCCCCTTTACAAATTTAAAAACTGATTGTTGTCGAGCCTTCGACTTTTGTCGATAAAGCGAGACATAGCGATCCTACATTTCAGCGGCGGCGGCGGAGGCATCCACAAATATTCACTCTGTGGTTAAAGTTTTGAAATTTTAATAACTCTCTTAAACTATCCTGGATTTCTACCAAACTCGGACAGAAGCTTGTTTATGATCATACAATAGTACCCAGAAGTAAATTTTGTTAAAAAAAATCCATTTTTTCAGTATATTACTTATAAATGGACTTGGTTTTTCTGCCAGGAAACATTACATTTACTCTGTGGCTAAAGTTTTAAAATTTTAATAACTTTCTTAAACTATCCTGGATTTGTATCAAACTTGGACAGAAGCTTGTTTATGATCAAAAGCTAGTATCTAGAAGAAAATTTAGTTAAAATTTTGTTCTTGTTTTTCCGTATTTTACTTAATGGACTTAGCTTTTCTTCCAGTTAACATTACATACAGTCTGCAGTTATTTTTAAAACATTTATGAGATTCATAAACTATCCTGGATTTTACCAAACTTGGACAGAAGCTTCTTACAATCAAAAGATAGTATAGAGAGGAATATTTTTATTTTGTTGTTTTCACATATTTTGTAGATTTTCCTGTGCTGAATTCAAAATGCAAAGAAAAAAGGGGGTCACCAGGGCTGAGGCTAGTTTTTGGAGCTTAATTTGCAAAATTTCGTGTATAACTATTGAGTGTGCTCCAGCGTATATGAAAGAAAGTATAACTGACTGATATAGACAACTTCCTGCAATAAGATGTATGTTTAGAATATAACAACTTTTTTAACAGTATTTTTTGCATATGATACTTATGAGCCTGAAAAACTTCAAAATGTCCCATTTTTCACGTTTGTTTTCTACCAAAATTATCAAACAAATCAACATTGTTTAGAAACTCCCCGATAAGATTTTTTTTAAAACGATTATATTAAACTGATGGGTATTTGGAACATTTTGAGCCCCTAAAATGTTTGTTTAATATGTTTTGTTTACACATCTTTGTTTTTCTGTTTAATTGTTGTCAGTTTTTCGGAATCAAAGCAGGAACAAATGAATAATTTTGATAGGAAAACAATTTCTTGTATGGAGTTTATCTCACTCCTTTTAAAGAAGTGGGCACAATCAATACCAACCTAATACTATTCTTGTATTGATATCATATTTTGTTTTTTCCTGACAGTAACTATCTCATGTCTGAATCTGGATGTTGGTACACGCGTATCCTCCCCGCAAGCGTTGGATCTTAAAATATTTCAGAAGCAGCACCGTGTTTGATTTCGCCGATTCTGTTTTGCAAGAGGACCTGCTCTCCGCGAAAACAACACGGCGAGTTCGATTAAGATAAATCTAGATCTACAATTCTTGTCCCAACAGTTTTTCTTTCAACTGTTCTTTAGATTTTGTTTTTATTTTTTCTCCTTCAAAAGATGGTTTTTGCCTTATAGGGTCAAAGATTTTCTGGGTTCATCATATCATGCTTTATTTGCCGTGCTTCGTAAAATCTTTCTTAATTTTGTAACTTTTTATTGTTAGCCACTGTGAAAACGCTTATTGTGGCCGATATTGAACAGGATGAAAGGAAAGACATTTAGAAAGCTGCAAATTGTTCATCGCTGTATATTTGGTTATCGCACCTTGATCAATACAAAGACGAGAAAAGCATGTTAAATGACAATCTTGTAATATAACAGTTTCCCAAAAGAAACTTGTTGTCTAATAGCTGTATGTAATGACTTGTTCTTGCCATAATAGTTTCATCTTTTCAGAATAGTCCCTTTCATGTAATGAATTAGGTTACATAGTCTGAGCGAAAGGAAAGGGAGGGGTAGTTGACAATTGAGCCAATTCTTTTTGTTGGTTTAAAATTTTCTTTTGGGGTTGTGTTTAAGGACTTCAAAAAGTATTATATTTAACACACCCTGCATTTTCATCCTTCTCTTTTTTTGAAAATTAGGCATTAATCTGTCAAATAACATCATTCGCAGTTTTTTAATATTTTTTTTTCACTAAATGCTAATATAACGGAACTATAATCAACTGTCATACAGTGACATGTTTAGCTACAAACAACGTAGAGGTCAAACCGGGTTTAACCCACTATTTTCTTCGGGGTATGCATGTACCAAGTTCCATTCGTTCTGTTGTTTGAAATATTCCAGCATTTGGTTCTGACAGTTGTTAACGACTTCCCTATTTGAATTTACCTTGGAGTTCGGTATTTTTTTTTATATAGTTTTTTTTTTTTTGCCAGTAAGAACAAATAATCTCAGCTTTCACAACTGGTCTAAACCCGAGTTTAGACCTTGATATATTATATAATACTTGTTTGTTTTTGAAGACAGTATATTCACAATATGAGCCTATTAAGTAAGTAAAATTGCTGGTTGATTGCAGATAATGTATATAGTATCGTCAGAATGTTTTTACACTGGTTTCTACGAATTAATATAATTTGAATAAAAATGCTTTACAATGCACCTAAAACATACTTAAACCACTTTTTGCTAAGGAAATCCGTTTATATGACAATAATAGTATTTTAAATAAATATCAATGCAGTAATTGTGAACACTTCTGGTATCTCATTCTTAACTCTAAGTATCACTCTATCTTTGACTCTAAATGGTCATTATTTTAATACATGATTTATAATTTTAGGTAAGATGATCAAAGATATTACAATCATCACTATCTTTATGTAAGACATCATAATGTTTCTTTCGAGTAAGGCTGTTGTTAATATCTACATATTCAATTAACACCTCAAGAGCAAATATTTGTCGACTCGGAGTGGGAATAATGTATCCTGGTAGGGTAGTGTGTCTTCAGTGGACTGTTACCTTGTGAACTAACACGTTTAAAATCCGGCTCAGTGTTTTGATCTAGTACAAAGCAATCTCGTTTTCATTTCACATTAAATGCAATATTTGCCACTGGATGTTAAACACCAATTCATCATCCTTACTTAGTAAAATTGATGTGCGACAGTAAATTAAACTGAATTTTATAAATTATAAATGTTATCTGTTTCACTAAGGTCATCTTTATAATTAAAATGCGTCATTTAAGTTATGCCAGTATTACTTTACTAGCTACTCAGCGGCACCAAACCAGAAGTAATAACATAGAGAATAATACATGGCAAAATCCGTATCATATGCCGTATCATCCCGAGATACCAATATTAGCCCGAGGGATGATATTGATCGAGGGTGATACGGCATGTGATACGGATTTTGCCATGTTTTATACGCTTTATCATAAACAGGAGAGTATATATGAACTGCTTTCTGATCCCTTGCACCTGGTTTACCTTCAGATTTACTTTTGTCTTGTTTTAAAAGCTTTAAAAGAACTGCTTAATTATTCATCCGAAGCACCTGTGTAACCTTACAATTTGTGTCCTGTTGTTCATAGAAATATTTTGTTTATTGTATGTTTTGTATGTTATTTCATTGAGTTCTTTTTTATTGTTTCATTGCGTGTGCCAGAAAATATGAAAGCTCCACGTCTGTGACGTCACATGCCAAACAATGACGTAATTCGATAAATGACGTCACGCCCTAATGACCGTTTCATTTAGAACCCATTGAGGACAAATATTTCTTGAAAAGCATGCATAAATTAAAACATGGACTTCATGTAAATTTAGTCGGAATCACTACTGTCATAAATGAGAAATTTGAGTAGGGGTGTGATAAAGGGTGCACATCAAAGTTGAGCGATACGGATTAAACAGCAGGCTATTTATCAAATATTCAAAACTACTGTATTTACTACTAAATATATGATAAAATAGAATATATTATAATAACTCTAAATATCAGCACAATAATGTTAAATCTGCATGGATGGATCTGTCGTAGAGTTGTCACTTGTTTAGACGTTCTTATAAAATATATTATCATATACTTAGCATTAATATTATAGTTTTTGCATATGTGTAATCGAGCGGAAGTAAACTAGCCTTAAATTCACATCCAGGCTGATAACCCATATCGGGGTCCTCTCGTGCAAATAACCCGTAACAGTGCTTCTCGCGCAAGTTACTTCCGGTATTCCTAGTGCCGTCTGCTTACAAATAATATCCGACACACAAAGACATGACCGAAGGTGATCGGTTTATTAATGTTGCCGAAGGTTACAAAACTGAGTTTATAAACTTAATGAAGAATGCGAACATCAGTAGAAAAACAAAAAGTAACATACAATTGATTGAAAATTGCCTTTCAACAACACAAAAAGAATGGCTTCAGTTTGAAAGTATTGAAAGTGACAAACTTGACCAGTATCTCGCCAGATTCTTTCTTTCTGTTAGAAATAAGAATGGTGAAGAGTAAGAAACGGACACGCTTAAGTCCATACAGGCTTCTATCAATAGACATTTAACTGAAAAATCGAAAGTGAACATTTACTCAAGGGAGTTCTATCAGCCACAAAAAAAAAAAAAAATTAAAGAGCAAAGCTTATCCGTACATCGCTAGTATATGATAAAAATATTGATTCATGTCCTTTTCAATATCGGCCCGGGTATCATTCCTCGACAATTAATGAACAACAGTAAGCATAGCAGGACAGATGGGACATACCAAACACCTGATGAAACTATAACATCCCGGGGGTATTGACCATTGGATATGAATAAGAGGAGAGAGATGCTTGAGAAAATATGTTGGAGATGCGGACAACCTGGCCATATTGCCATTGGATGTAAAGCAAGACAAATAACTCTAGGAAAGTTCATCGAGCCATGAATTATCAACTAGTCACGAACGATTATCAACCAACACCAACTACATACAACAAAGAAGAGAGAATATGTGGACCGGCAAATGAAGTTTCAATCAGCATAAATGGAATATATACAAAATCATTGCTGGATACAGGATCATCGGTTTCAACAATCAGTGAGTCATTTTACAATAGACACTTGAGATCTACATCGATTGAATCACTTACCCGTATATTGAAAATATAATGTGCAGACGAACAACCAATGCCTTATCTTGGTGACATCGAAGCAGACCTTCAGCTACATGGAATATCTTCTATAAAGATCATTATATCCAGGCATATTTCTAGTAATACCGAACAGCGAATACAACACAACAGTACCATCATTGATCCGAACAAACATCATGTCAGGCGTAATGCAGGAGGTAGAACAGAACACTGGACCAAGGTATCTACAAGAAGCTAATTTACATGGTATTAGGCATTCCGATGCATGAATCTTAAAAACAAAGAATTGCAAAAATGTCATAATCACTTAGCTGTTGTGAAATCTGCCGAAACACAGTCAATTACAACACCAGCTAACCCACAAGTGTTAATCCATGTTTATTTGGACAAACAGCTTCAACAACAACAGATGTGTGCTATACTACAACCAACTTTTAATTCAGCTTTACCTGAAGATTTAGATATCATGCCAACCATAATTACTGACGAATATCAACAACGAGGAAGTATACCCGTACTTATATCAAACGTCACAACAAGAACCGTTACTTTACAACCATGAGCCCTCATTTGCGAAATTGAACCAGTTGACATTGAAGATATTGTTACACCAGAGGACAAAGAATTTAAAGATATCATGAAGGACATTAAATTACCGATTGGTGATTGAACTGATGATGACTACGAACGAGGAAAAGAGATCATACACAGATACCAAGATATATTTTCTACCGGAGACGACGATATTGGACACACTTCAGCAGTACGTCATCGTATCGACTTGATAGACAAATTGATTGTTCTGACCATGGCCGATATAGGAATGGTCATGTATTAATCTGTATTTATAATAAAAACAAGTGATATAGATTTCAAGACAAATTGATTGTTCTGACCAGGGCCGATATAGGAATGGTCATGTATTAATCTGTATTTATAATAAAAACAAGTGATATAGATTTCAGCACGAACGAGTCGTGTTCTGGTAAAAAAAAAAACTTCATCAGATACGCTCGAGACCAAAACATTCGATGTAAACTTATATTTTATGGAAGACACCTAGACAAAATAGCCCAATTATATTTATTTTTCTGTCCTGTTATGAGATTCAACATTTTCTGAAGAGTAATACGGTTTGGAAATATTTTCTGACTAAACGCTTTACTAATGATATGTATCTTTGAACACACCAATTAATTTTTAAAATTATGTAATTGCATAGTTTTACCATGCCATACTTTGTTTCAAGAAGGTGCGATGCAAGAAAAATTATGAAGACTTTTAATAAAGATGGGAATCAACGAACGATTTTCTATTTTCTAAGAGATTATGCATCGAAATTTGTTCGCCCTTTTGCGTATCAAAGTAGTAGTGTCTGTAGGGAAAGTTGGAAGATAGCTTAAATATGACAGATCAAGTGTATCATGGCACCACCTACACATCAACTCTTCTTATTACAAAAGAACTTCATATCAAAGACATGATCAAATATTTTGATTGTATTTCGTGGTATTTTATTATTGTACAAATGAGGACAACCTTATCCATTTATGATTCTTGAAATATAAGATATGTATATGTCCATACCGGTTATTAATTTCTTTCTTGAGTGACACGTGTCATATTACAACAAGCCCTCTTGAGACTTTCTTAGAAAATTCCATTTACATTTATAAAGGTTATGAAGTTTGTGGATTAAACACAAATTGATTATAACGTCAGACCAAATCAAAAACGCTTATGTGAATATTAATTGAATATGGTGGAAATGCATTTTCGAAATTACCATAAATTCTGTTCAATAAAACGACGAACATGTTTTTACTATCGCTTCTATCCAGACGCTTGATGCAAGTATAAAAGTTTCTGTTCTGACCGATAATAAAACATTCTATTCATTCGGAATGATTCTCTGGATTTCCTGTTTGAGTACTGTTATTATTTACATTAGCATCCTCGTCACATGACAAATCGTCCATATCGTCTGAAAAGACGTCATTATAAGTAGTCTGCGTTATCTGAGTGTTTGCATTAAGGTTATTAAATAGGTTTCCATTAGGGCACGGAAGAGGAAAACTTCCGAATGAGTTTTGGCGTCCGGACTTGTAAGAATTGTTGTACATCGAGGCGCCTTGTCTGACATTTTTATGAGGCTGTAGCAAAACAATATATAACTTTGGAACAAAAACACAAACAAGGGCAACTGTAGCACTGATACTAACACACATGCACAAGGATGTAACCTCAATCTGAAAGAAACAAAAATATAAATACAATATCATAATTGTTATTGTTATGATAATGCATGAGGTATAAACGATTCTAAAATTATGGTAGTTTCAATTCAAATTAATAGACTAGAAATATGAGATAAAATGGTTATATACGAATCAACCATTTAGCGAAATATTAGGACATACCGTATTTACGATGAGTGTGGGTTTTTTAGATGCTGGTATGTCTTAAACAATAAGCTGATGTTTTCCCAGTCTGGAAGGACATCAGCTTATTAAGACGGCAGTTAAAAACATTATATATCAAGATTAATACGACGGGCCTAAAAGAGGTCAACGATCGACAAATGTCTATACAATATGTCAACCTTTAAAAACGAGTCGAGAAAGATTAGGAATATTTAACAGAAACTATAAAAATATGCCATCAACACCGCAATTCCCTAAATGACAAAACTATTATAATATAGTTAACATATAATATACATACATGTACCAATTAATTAAACAATAACTGACATGTACATGTTGTGATGTTTGAGTGTTTAGATGTAAACCCTTTCCCCCTTTAAATTCCGATCTTGGAACATCACAAAAGTATAAAAAGAAGTAGCATTAAAAATCATTTCAGAAAATGCGATAAACGTTAACAAAATAACAAAATACAAACGAAACAATAGTGACCATGAATTCTTGAGGTTAATGAAAGCAAGCTCACAGTTCTTATCAGCTTATACCATACTAATGAATGTTCTCTTTATGGAGATTAAACCAAGCTGTGGTTTTAATTAAAAATTGCTCATAGGTTTGGCTAGCCATAAAACCAGGTTCAATCCACCATTTTCTTCACAAGAAAATGCCTGTACCAAGTCAGGAATATGACAGTTGTTATCCATTCTTTTGATGTGTTTGAACTTTTGATTTTGCCATTTGATTGAGGACTTTCCTTTTTGAATTTTCCTCGGAGTTCAGTATTTTTGTGATTTTACTTTTTTCAAACATGGCTATGAAGAATCATAATTTCTAAAGTTCAACTAGTATTTTATTGCGTTTCTCGGTGTGACAGAGTTAATAGCGCTCTCATATTTTCTACATTGTCTACCAGGGCTAACCAGGATTAAAAGTGGCTGGATTATTCTTATTCATAATTAACATATTTAACATTGAATTTCTTTTATTTTTATCTTTAATTTAAAAACCCGAAAGTCAATACAGATTACGTACGGGTCTGTAATATTAATATCATTTTGTTAAAAAAAAAAAAAACTAAAAACCAATAAATGAAAAGTCAGAAAATGTTCATTTACATTTACCTCCCTGTCATGTTGACTATGTTCCTACATGTGTTACACATCATCGACATGACACGAAGGTGAATGTAAATGAATTAAGGCTTACTTTTTATTTTTATATATTTGCTTAAACATAGTTATAATTATTCTTCAGTCAGTTACACCATATTTCTATATATCTTCGATGAGTTTTAAGTTCAAGACTGTCATAACAATTCAAACATGAGAAATTTAGAAGGAAAAAAAAAGACAAAACCATAGAAATACGTTGCTTAAGTTCTGTAAATAGTAGATAGGGTGTTATATTACACGTACACACTTACCTTAAAATCACTGCTAGCACCAAAGTAGATTGCACCAAACGCAAGCCAAACTATACAAGTGCTGTACATTGTAAATGCTATACATTTGGCTTCATTGAAGTTTTGAGGAATTTTCCTCGTTTTTATACCATATATGGTACACAGTATGATTAAAACAATATTGTATGTCAACGATGCAATAATTGCAATCTGGCTTGCTTTACATTTCAAAACTTGAAATTCGGTATGTTGTCGAGTATAAATAGTATCCGGTTTTTCAAATCCAAGCCACGTTAATCCGCCAACTATCTGAACGGATACAAGAGCCATGCAGATGATAATTTGTGACTTGGGACTAGTATAGCTCGGTCGCTTAACCATTGCTTTAATTCCATTGTTGAAAATTCGATAAATTCTGTTAGTCTTTGTTAACATCGCAGCATATATTAAACACAAGGAAACTCCAAGTCCCAGTCGAATGATCGTACAAAGGATTATACTTGGTGTTGCAAGCATAATTAAAGAAGTACCATATGCCATTAAAATACCAACAAGTAAAACATAGCAAAGCTCCCTCCCAGATGCCATAATAATTGGTGTGTTATTGAACTTTATAAAAACAGCTATGGTAAGTATGGTGCTAACGATTCCAAAGCTAGAAAATGCGATAGGTAGTATGACCCATAAACTATTCCATTCTAATGTCAATAATGGCAAGGGTTTACACGATGTTACGTTGTCACTTGGTCGAAAGCCATCATCACAGTCTTTACATGTCTTTTCATCGACTAAATATTGGTTTGGTCCACATGGAATACAAATCCAACAGCAAGCTGCGTGTTCCCTTTCTACCTTTTCTTTTTTATGCCCGAATGTACACGGCTCACTACACACAGAATTTGGGACCTCATTAGGTTCTGCCTCTTTCCAGTTTAGAAAGCTGCTGTTGATCTTCAATCTGAAAGTATACAAACCTCAGAAATTCAGCATTTTCGAATTTACTGCATTCTGAGTAATATTTTCTAAAGTGTACATCTAAACATTGTGATAGACGACGAAACACATAAATCATGTAAACTCGGCCCAAATGTCATTGTAGGAACACAAGGGCAGGTTAGTGCAATACCAAATTTATTCCGGTTGATAAGAATGTAAGAATGATATAATGAGTCCAACAACATGACAATTCATATAATAATCGAATAATATATGAATTTCCAAAAGAAGAGTATATGTTACATATAAATTGAAGATTACCATGATTCATTGTAAACTTAACGTCTAATTTTTATTAACTATTCATATCAGCATTCTTTCTTGGTTTTCTTGACTGCAAATCGTGTACATCATGCTTTGAGTGTTGTTTACAAAGAGTATTCGTGAAATGTTTGGTATATGGTGGTTTTAACAGTTCATTACAAAGAAAACGAAAAATACTTTTACAGTTCCAACATTTCATATGATTGTTTCAGTTTTCTCTTAAATTTCTCTGTCGACAACGAAGAAATATTAGGATTCGCATCTCTCAGCGGAT
This sequence comes from Mytilus coruscus, assembly GCA_017311375.1. Taxonomy (NCBI): domain Eukaryota; kingdom Metazoa; phylum Mollusca; class Bivalvia; order Mytilida; family Mytilidae; genus Mytilus; species Mytilus coruscus. The sequence continues at coordinate 65,568,261 of CM029595.1, forward strand.
TTCGAATAGGGATACCCGGTGTAATACCGCTTAACTCTGTGATTCTATTGTCTCTTTGCATTTGATAAAAAAATCTTTGAATTAGTGCTGTTACAATTAACTGTATGTTGCCTTTTTATGTCTTTGTTATTTTTGTCGTCTGCTTGTTGTCTCGATGACATATACCCCACATATTCTTTTGTTCATATTTAATTTCTTTTTGTGAATCGAAAATGAAATGAGTGTTATACGTTTAACAAATGTGACTGCAATGTTGTGACGTTTAAATACTAATTCTCTTGGTTAGTATTATTATTTGAAAAAAATATGCATGTGCTGGAAAATATCTTCCAACATGTTAAACATTCCCTGTACATATTCTGTGGTTCACTCTGGAAGTATTGAGCGGAATAATCGGACACAGAAAATTATGTTAAAGTATTTTTTGTTTTTTAGTATTGATAATAAAACAGTTCTTTAACATCTAAACTTATCATTACAGGACAGTTTTTCTCCCTTCGTCAAACACAGTGGTTGTTTTCAGAATTGTATCATTTGATATATATTTTGCTATTTGGGTTTAATATCATTGCAAGGACATATTATTTTTTCGAGTCATTGCACGCGCACAAATGTTAGTTCAATAACGCGTTCAAATGTTAGTTAACAAACCTGTCAATCCACTCTCCTATCTTGACATAGCCATACCCGTCCGTTGATAATTTCTGATATTGATAGACGTCATAACGACCCATTCCATCACCTTGACTATTAAACTCTACTACATCACCGACAATTCCTGAAAATGCAACGACCGATTTCGTTAATTTAAAAATTTTGTTTTCTATTATCATTAAGCTCCATGATTCTATAGTTTCTTTGTATTTTTTTAAAAAGTACCTTTGAATAGGTTTTGTATTTAAATAGACTGTACGTTGCCCTCAAGATGCCTTTTTGGGCATTTTTGTCGTCGGGTTGCTCTCTCGTTGACGTATACCCTAAATCGCCTTTTATTCATATTGCAATTTCATTTTGTGACCTTCTGATTTATCTCTAGGCTTAATCTGATTCGTTTAATATATCAATGTTCGACCTTGGCCATGGTTTATTAGGTCTACATATTTAAGGGAATATATATAGATGGGTGATGTACTTCTATCAAGAGACTATTATGACAGTCATAAATGGTGATTTTAAATCTTAACTCAGTTTTTTCCCTTTATGGATGTTTAAACCTCTATATATTTTTCAATCTTTCATCAATGAATTTTAAACATGGAATACATATCAGACGTAGCAGGTTCGATGTTTTCTCCTTCTATTTCAAAATATACAAGGCCCAAGCAAATTATGTAAATGCACTGAGATTGGAACTCCTTCAGACAAAAATGGCGCTAAACGGTTTAGGCTGTTTATTTTATTCCACAAAAGTTTCATATTGTTTTGCTTTACGGGTTTTGATCATTATTTAAAGACTTACGTTGACTTATGGTTGCTTACATTCATGTAATATTTGTACTCGAGGAGATAGTTGTCTGGTTTGCAATCATGCCACATCTCCTAATTTTTATACTTATACATGTGCTGATGAATTATTATTCCAGAAATCGGCATTGTGCATTTTTTTTTAAAGTCGAAGGGAAAATAAAAGACACTTCATTTACACTTATGCCCTCGTTATCGGTTGATTCAACTAAACATCCGATTTTTATATTTTTCTGAAAGTATTTTTTAACTTATTCACGGATATAGACCTTTTGTAGTAGCTAAATTTAACTCAGAATTAACCACATGTTGAACGAACGACTTGCATAAAAAAGCGTTGTTCATTTAAATGATACAGTCTTTCATTATGAAACCAAATTTATAGCATATAGATTTTATAATTATTGAGGTATGTGTTTTTCACGTCCAGATTCAAATGCTACATGCATTTTCAAGCCGATAACAAATTCATCTCATTTGAATATAACCCTTTTAAAGATAAGGAGATATGGTATGATTGCCAATGAGAAGACTATCCATTAAACACCAAATGACAGAGATGTGAACATTTGCATGTCACCGTATGATCTTCAGTTATAAGCAAAACCAATATCGTATAAAAAGCTATAAAAGATCTCGTGATGTTAAAATTAGTCTTAATTCTGACGGTTAAAGTTCCATAACCTTGAAGCGACAAATTGAAAAATATATGAATTGAAAGGGAACTTACTTTCACCGATCAAAACAACAGTATAGTAAAAGTAAATAGATCTAAACATACTCAAGTAAGTTCACAACATGTGAAAAATTGCATAAATCTGGTCATTATTGCATAACTCTGGATTGACAAATCAGAAAGCTTTCAAAATCGAAAGATAGTTTATATTACTCTTACTCATCAGGACTGGGTTGCACAAACGTCTATTAAAGTTAATAGTCTATTAAAAGTACACTTAAATTTAATTGTCTATTACTTGCGTTGCACAAACGTTTTGTTTTATTTTAATTAACGTTAATATTCTATTAACTCGCTATTAAATTTAATTGAACGATGAGCGCTATTAAATTCTTAATAGTACATTTAAAATGGATATGACGTGCAAGTGCTTGGCTTGCTTGTAACTCAAAATCAGCCGAAAAACTACAGAGAGAGGCTACTCCTCGTCGATGATTTAAGGGCATACGATACAGTTACAGGGGAGGTAATGACGTTGCTAACGTAAATTGTTATTTTCGCGACGTCAAACTATGACTTATCGGGAAAAGATTCAGTTTTCGACTGATTTTATCATTCAAACTTATTTAACTTGAAAACGAGTTCATGGACCCTCTTTTTAAAATGCCATTTGGTTTGATTACGCGAGAAGATTATGTGTGCCAATTTTCATGAAAACGTAAATAGTGCAATTTTTAAATTTGATAAGTATACAGCAAAAATGATGTTTTTTCTACATTCATGAACATTTGATAAATATGAGTTGTTTCTGAATAAAAATGTATAAATTTTAGGATACTTATAAAATACAGAAATTACAAATTATTTAACAAAAACAATTTTTATCTTTCAAAACAAAAAGTTATGTCTTTCTTTCGAAAGGGAAAATAAGTCCACAAATCCGAATTTTGAGCAAATATACAAAATTTCGACCTCATTTTACTCAAAAAGTAGCACATGAAGGTATATTTTTTATTACATATTTGATTTAATCAGGTAAAAAATAGTCTATATGGAAATTTTTATCAAAATGTAAATACGGGATCAAAATTGTATCGTATGCCCTTAATGTGACGTAATACCCGGAATTAGACCTTTCTGGCCACAGGCCTCGACCAAAGTAATTTTACTCTTATTTTACTTGTTTGAAACTTTGACTTTTGCAACAATATTTACCATGGTCGAGGCTTGTGTGGCCACATCAACAAATTAACGTTTGCTAATATAAAATTAGTTGAGGCTGCCGTTTCATAAAACAATCGTTAGCGTACGTTAGGTCGTTAACCAAGCGTAACGCTAAAATTCCGTTTCATGAAACAATCGTACTTTGCGATAGTCGTACATTGCGTGTGAATCGCGAAACGCTATTTGTGTGTAGTTAAACCTGTCGCAAAGCGATCGTTACATCAAAGATGGCCGTTGCCTTGCATATTTTGAGGCACAACCGACGCCGAGCCTTTAGACGACAAAGGGTTTTCAGGGAAAGGATTGAAATCATGGACAATTTAAATGACACAGATATTATATCTCGCTACAGTCTTGATAGGCAGAGCAAATTTGAATTTGCAGATAAACGTTTACCACGCCCTGAAAGGGCAACTTTGAGAAATTTCGCGACACCTCCTTTCTGCCAAGTATTGACAATTATGTATTATGCAAAGGAGACTTCTTGTTAGGAGATATTCATGGGATAAGCTAGTCATCGGTCAGTCGTTCAGTATTATAGTATAGTTAATTTGCACCACTCTTCTGAGCAAAATAAATGTCTCCAATGATCAAGCAGCATTCAGAGGAATTAAACAAGATTTTTACAGTATCTACGTGATGCTGAATGTAATTGGTAGGGTTGACTCTACCTTTATATCTATTATAAGACCAGAAGAAGATGAAAAAAAAATTGTTGTAGGATAAACTTTCGTGCCTTAAAATTTAAATGTGCAAGGCATATGTGATGCAAACATGAAGATGGTACACCGGAAAGAGGAGAAGGCAGTATATGCTATTTGAGTGAACTTTTCTTCATTATACCAAACAATACATACATATCGCATAAAAGAAGACCATACAGAAATGTTTGTAGTTATGTACACGTGTCATTTATGATCTACCGTCCTAAATTTACTGGACTGGGTTGCACAAACGTCTATTAAAGTTAATAGTCTATTAAAAGTACACTTAAATTTAATTATCTATTACTTGCGTTGCACAAACGTCAATTAACGTTAATAGTCTATTAACTCACTATTAAATTTAATTGAACAAAGGAGCGCTATTAAGTTCTTAATAGTCCATTTAAAATTGATGCCAAGCAAGTGCTTGATTTGCTTGTACCTCGAAATCAGTCGAAAAATTACCGTGACAGGCTACTTAACTCGATGGATTTGTCGGACTGAGAGCTTCATTAATGTGACGTAATTCCCTGTGTCCGCGCGGCCGGTGATATCGTGCTTTTCCTGATTTCGTCATATCCGCAATGTTACATAAAAAGAATCGTTTTTGTAATTGTTTTTGTCTTCCGAAGAGACAGAAGAGATAAAAATTGATAAGTTCAAGCATAAATAAAAATATAATTGCAATCCTATGATTAACCATATTTATTATGCATTTATTAGAGAAAAAGGGTTTCATTTTACAGCAAATTTCATAAAACTGAAGAAAAAACTTTTGCTAGCATCCTTGGTAGTCTGTTTTTGTTCAATCTAAACTGTATTTCGTAGTATAAAGTCTTTCCTTCAAAATTAACCATTTTTAGAAGGCATGCGCGAAATCATCGGACATTTATTGAAAACCTTTCAAAACCGGGTTTTCCCGGCTTAATTTATGGCACATAATCATTATCTTGTGGGTAAGATCATACATGTCATACATTAAGAAGATTTCATGAAATTAAAGTATGTCCTTTATTTGTTAAAATATTTTATACGATTATAGGTTTTTATAAGTTTACCAAAGTGGAGCCAAAAGTCTTAAGGTGCGCGGATACATCGGACTGCACATTACGATAACAATAATTCACGCGGTCTTTGCTATGCACACAAAAATAGATCAGTTTTAAATTAGAGCCGTACCCTAGCTTTTCTTCTTAAAAGATCGATATTAGTGTCAACATTAAAATTTAATACACATTTTCCCTCAAATACATGTATTTTGTTGTATAAATGAAGAAATCTTCGACATGTGTAATATATTCCCCGTTGACGCTTTGGTGAAGAGTGCTTTCTTTCACGTCCGTATTTCTATCAAGTATGGCATGCCAAGTTAACATTTTAGATGATTAATGGGTAAAAAAAAAATAACAGAACAGTGCACAATAACATACATTGTAATTCGTACATGTACATGTAGGACACAAAAGAAACCACGTGATAATTATGATATATTACAGTGGTTTAATTTATTTAGATTTTTTTATTAAAGAGGGCATGGTGTATATTGTCTGTAAAATTTATAACCAATACATAGAACAAATATTTTTTTTAACAAAAGAAAACTGTAATAAAGATGAAAGAAAACTATCCGACACTTTGGTATATATCTTTGGTAACTTCAAATAAATATCTGATCTTCACATGGGATAGGGTTCATAATCAAAGTACTGAACATCGGATGACCTGGTAGATGGTCACAAGCACTTGTCTCAGAAAAAAATCACATCTCTATACCTGAAAGTTATGTTAAGGTACATAATTATATTTGTTATGGCCCCGCCGTAGCGGAGGGGGCATTAAGTTTTACCCTTGTCCGTCTGTACGTACGTACGTCCCAAAATTGGTTTCCGTTCTCTAACTTAAGATTGCCTCAACCAAATGTTATGAAACTTAAACACAATGATTATTATCACAAAACACAGATCAAGTTTGAATTTTGGTGGCGTCAATTTAACCGTTCTAGAGTTATGCCCCTTTATACATGGAAAAATTGCAAAGTTTTAGTTTCCGTTCTCTAACTTAAGTTTGCCTCAACCAAATGTTATGAAACTTATACACAATGCTTATTACTACGAAATACAGACCAAGTTTGAATTTTGGTGGCGTCACTCAAACCGTTCTAGAGTAATGCCCATTTATAAATGGAAAAATTGCTAAATTTTTAGTTTCCGTTCTCTAACTTTGGTTTGCCTCAACCAAATGTTTTGAAACTTATACACAATGCTTATTACCATGAAATACAGATCAAGTTTGAAATTGGGTGGTGTCACTTTTACTGTTCTTGAGTTATGCCCCTTAATAAACATAAAAAATATTGAATTTTTCGTTTTCGTTCTCTAACTTTAGTTTACCTCAACCAAATGTTATGAGACTTATACACAATGCTTATTACCATTAAACTCAGATCAAGTACAAATTTAGGTAGAGTCACTTTTACCGTTCTTCAGTTATGTGTTCTCTCTTTTCGGGTAAAGACACTTAGCGTGATATGTACTTACAATTTATATGTATATATATAGCAAGTTATTTCAACATAACAATTAGAAATATCTGGACCAAAAACCATCTGTTTGTGATATATGAACAAAAACATGAACAAATTAAATTTTAAACCAAATGTTTACTGTTGACGCTACTTAAAGGTGTCTTCTGTCACGTCCACGTTTTGACAGGGAGTGCTTGTTTGTCCAATCATAATAACTCCGTTTTTTTTTAATTTTTATCCACGAGGGCATTTGAAACTATCGAAATCTGTAGCTGTTAGTAAAAATAGAAGCAGCACTCTACCAAAAAGATATGGAAAGGGTATAAGGGTATATTAAAAAAACCAAAACTTGTCAGATAGTTTGATAGTTGACCTTCTTAATAACAGAAACAAGTGCCTGCAAGATACTCTTGTTCCTTACCTACACAACAGACAAAAAATATATATAAAATTGTCACTTGAACAGTCAAATTTCGGGTATGCAAAAGCAGAGGATGGAACTAACTCCCCTTAAAATGGTTTCAATAATTATATATAATAAAAGAATAGCGTTTGCAAATGTTATTATTAATATGAAAATGATGTGGTGCGGTAGCCAATGGGACAATTACCGAGCATAACGTCTTAATACTAGTGCCTTAAACAATGAGCAAAACCGATATAATACTTTAAAGAAAGCCATAGTTTAATTTATTAAGTGTATATCTTATCTGCAAAATGAGCAAAAGGGACTGGACACAACATTAGTGGCATTCTCTCCCTATATAAATATAAACACAGAAAAAAATATTTTATAATGACGAAAACCGAAAAGGAATACATGTTTTACAAAAACTTCGTGAGGGGTTCCGCGGAACCCTGTGTCTCGCCTGCGATGCATGCTGCTGTCAGTGTAAAAGTGTAATGTTGACTGAAAAGTGAGTCCATTTATCAGTAAACTACAGAATTTTCTTAGATGCTATTTCTTGCTCTTGAAGATTAGCTTCTGTCCAAGTTTCATAACAATCCATGAAGGTTTACAAATTTATCATGTTAAGAAAATGTAATCCCAGATTGTCTGTAAATGTGAACTGTAAGAATCAAAGTCCATTTATCAGAAATACACTATAAATGAAAAAATATATATTTTCAAACATTTGCTTCAGACATCATCTTTTAATCATTAAAAAGCTTCTGCAAAACTTTCATAAAACTCTACGAAGGTTTGACAAAGTAATTAATGTATAACAAACTTTAACCCCAGACTGTATCTACTTGTTAATTGTAAAAAATCTAAGTCCATTTATCAGTAAAATTCGGAAAAAAGAAAATAAATATTTTCAAAACTTCACTCTGGATATTGTCTTTTGGTCATAAACAACCTTCTGTCCAAATTTCATGAAATTCCCTGAAGGAAAAAAAACTTTAACCACAAACTGTACCTAAATGTTGACGCCGGCGACGGAATCTAAGATCGCTATGTCCCGCTTTCGCGAAATAAATTTCGCAGGCTCGAAAAAAAGGGGGAAATACAATATATATGTAATATGATAAGACTGGTCTGGTTTGGAATGAGAGAAATTTTATGAATTCATAATTCTAATTGCATGTTTTAAATTGTTGTGTAATTCTGATATAAGATTGTAGAGACCCAAAAATTTATACATTTTGCTGTAATGTAAGGTCACCATCAACAGCCAAGTAAAGCTCATTTGATATAGCATACATCTTTCTTATTCAAAAACTATTATTTCTCTCGCTTCATTGTGAAAAGGGACCTAAAAATAGTGAAAACAATATTTAGGCGAAAGCCATAAAAGACGTCATAAATGCCACCGATGTGATTAAATGTATATAAATTCTACCGCGCTAAAGTACGTCCATTATTCATTTTTCATTATTCAAAAGTCAATAATGAATAATGAAATAGTTCATGTTTCAGTACTCAAGTTGCGAAGTGAATAATGAAATAGATCATTTAATTATTATTTGACTATGACACTATCCCGTATTTCTGAATTTGCCCTTTTTTTTTGTCAATTTACATATTTTCAAATTGATATCAGGGAAAAAAATACACTCTTTGATTTTTTTATCTTTAATTTATTTATTTAGTTCGGAGGTTAAACTAGTGGGTTTCCCCAACTATTCTTAACGGAAATTCCGTGTTTTAATGTTATGGAGGACCTAAATGCCAAAATAGAAAATTTTCAAATAGCTAATTTTGAATAATGGAATGGACATTTCAATAAGGGAATTGACTGCTGAGAGCCTTCATCCCCTAATTACACCGAAACCGTATACACCAAAAGCTTGTCGATAGAGGAACAAACGCTATATAGTAAATTGATATAGGAAGATGTGGTGTGAGTGCCAATGAGACAACTCTCCATCCAAATAACAATTTATAAAAGTAAACCATTATAGGTCAATGTACGGCCTTCAACACGGAGCCTTGGCTCACACCGAACAACAAGCTATAAAGGGCCCCAAAAGTACTAGTGTAAAACCATTCAAACGGTAAAACCAACGGTCTAGTATATATAAAAAACGAGAAACGAGAAACACGTATAAATTACATAAACAAACGACAACTACTGTGCATCAGATTCCTGACTTAGGACAGGTGCAAACATTTGCAGCGGGATTAAACGTTTTAATGTTGTTTGTTTTTGTCTTCCAAAAATGGTTGTAGGATTATTGTAACTTTTTTTTTTCTTGAGTGATTTGAATGAATGAAACATATACATATGGGATTCTCCGGAGATATCGAATTGGGAAGGGATGTATTATATGAATAAGGAGATGTGGATTGTTTACCAATGAGACAACCACCCAACAAAGTTCAAATGAAATGGATGATAGCAAGTATACGCAACCATACGACCTTCAACAATGAGAAAAACAAATATCGTATAGTCGGTTACAAAAGGCCCCGATATGAAAAATGTGAAACAAATCAAATGGGAAAACTAACTACATAATTTATAACAAAACAATTTACGATAAAACAAATATGACAGACATGAACAAAAGATAAACAATGAATTAAAGGCCCCTGACTTGGGACAGGCACATAAGGAATAAGTCAAACATGTTTGTGAGCGCTCCATACCCCTAACCTGGGACAATGGTGTTACAGAAAATCATAAGAACAAACTATAAAATCAGTTGCAATAGACTGACCTCAAAAGATCGGTACGAGGCAAAAGAAAACAACTTGCATCAAAACAATAAACATTAAGCACCAGATATAAGAATACTAGCAGTTACTGAGAGCTAGTTCAAAGCCAATTACCAGTAATAAATAAATTATGTTATCCCAGACTAAAATATCGATCATGCATCCAACAGATTTAGTGTAAAGACGTCATAAACAGTCTGAGAAATGCATGTAAACATTATTGTTTAGGGACCAGCTGAAGTCCGCCTCTAGGTGCTGGATTTTCTCGCTGTGTTGAAGACCCATTGGTGGCATTGGACTGTAGAGTACAAAAGAGTACTGAAGCAACAAGCCGAAAGAATAGTCCAGAAAATCAAAGGTCACAAACAATGCGATATAGAGATTTCACAAAATGAGACAATAGAAATAACAAGATATCATATATATATAATATGAGATAACTTGAAGTTCGAATAAATAGTAAAACGGTTTGCCATAGAAACCTCTCTGCCATCCGGGCTCCTGATGATGCCAATGTTATGTCATGTTATATTTTTATCGTAAGGATTTTTTACGGAACTTCAGTGGCGGATCCAGGGGGTTCCGGGGGTTGAAACCACCCCCCTTTTTTGACGATCAATGCATTTGAATGGGGACATATAGTTGGAACAACCCCCTTTATCCTGGGTTGGGACCCCCTTTTAAAATGGCTGGATCCGCCCCTGAACTTAATGAAAGAAAACAAATTAATCTTCTTTTAAAAAGTTCATGCTCTACGCCAACAAAAAATTGGCGAAAATTCTAAACAAATTCATCCGAAATCTTTACAAAGCTTCCATTTTCCAAGTATATAATTGAGCTTTATTTTTCACATTGTAATTAGTACCTTACGGACGAGAGTTGAGGGGACTATAGTTTGGCACCCCGTCCATCAGTCTGCCCGTCGATGTTTCCTCGTTATTTACAAAATTTCGTAATAAATATATATAACACCCTAAAACATGTCATTTCCTCAAAACGTTCCGCGATGTCATGGCTAGACAAATGTTCAATCGACATTTAGAAATAGTGTTTGACCTTTTGAGGTTTTGAACATGTTAACAGTTGAAGTACGGCCTTGTAAACTAAACACAATTGATACTTGACCGAAAAATGAAGACACACTATGCCATGTAATGCATACATTAAAACTAGTATAATAATAACTGAGAAATTTATAACAAAAACTGCAGATTGCAGTATAATTCTAAACAATACCATATATTTTCTGCTGGTTTGAAATTTTACAACGAAAAGCAGAAATACGAATGGACTCGTGTTGGCGTCTTTCAAAAACAAAAAATCAAGCGTCTGGAATTGGACATGTTTTGGTGTCAATTGATAGTAGGCCCGTTAAAAAATGATGAAAATCGCGAAAATCGTGATGACGTCGTGAAAAATGATGAAAATCGAGGAAATCGTGATGACGTCGTGAAAATGATGAAAATCGAGGAAATCGTGATGACGTCGTGAAAAATGATGAAAATCGCGAAAATGCACCCGCGTCACAATGAGTTTTGGGATTAAATGGGACTTAATTGACTATTAAAACGGTAATATACACTTAATAGTCTATTAATTAATAGAAGTCTTAAAAATGATTCGTGCAACGCTATTAACTCACTCTATTAACTAATAGTCAATTAGATATTTAATAGTCTATTAGAAGTTAATAGTCTATTAACTTAATAGACGTTTGTGCAACCCAGTCCAGAACAATTGTGTTAAGTGTCAATTAAATCATTCCGAGCATACTGGAGTAAATGCGCTATATGTAAAAATTCTGACTTCAATTCCAATAACTCTGGGTCGACAAACCAAAAAGTTTTCAAAATTGAAAAGGAACTTTCTTCTAACGTGCATACATGAACTACTTTTTTTATACCAACAAACAAATAGACTAAGTATACCTACCTGTAAAAGATACATTACGGATAAACTCCAACAACTCTTGTCTATTTGGTGAGTTCAGTAAAGGACAATGTCTCATAACTGTTGTACATTTACTTTGTAAATAATTATGGAGCGCATGCGCTAAGGCATATACCGAATCAATGACAAATTGTACCAGTCCTTCTTGTTCATATTTATGTTTTGTACAGTTGTGTAGCTTTATATTCCCTTTAGAACAGTTATAAACTTCTCCCCAGTATTCTTGGAACCATAAATTCTGTTTATTATTTTTTAATGTCAGATTTGAGAAATAGTCATCAAATTCTGAAAAGAGAAACAAATGTGTCGTCAAAGTTCTTGTAACAAAACTTTCAATTATTTTAATAACACGACGATGAAGTATGGGTTGGTTAAAGTCTATTTAAACAAATAGCAGGATTTTGGGTATTTTTTTTTCTTTTCTGTCTTATCTCATGAACATATAAATCATCAAAACGTCATCTTTTAATTTTGTATTACCAATCGCAAAATCGGCCTGAATATGCATGAAATATTTGCCACTGAACATAAGGCTATTCAAAGCTAAGGATTTTGTCACTTTTCAAGGCGTTAAACACGGTGACTTCCTGCTATTGCAAACTTACAATAGTAGGTTTTAAAGAAATTCTATGTTACAATATTTGTCAATGTATGTCAATCTTATTTGAGACGAACATCAAGTGAACATATATGACATTGATCCCATTAATGTTATTTCGTATAATTTTCTTCTGTTTATTCTTTCTTCCTTAATCTAACAATCCATTAGCAGCCTTTGCTCTGATTACTGTACTGTATTTGACCTAGTAGTTTCATTATTGCGCCCTGCAATGTATAGCCTTCCATTTATTGCGTAAGACTTTATTAAAAAAAACTAAATTTATTGTTTTGTCTCGTCTATAAACACTCGGATTTCCTTATTTAATTTTCATTTTCATGAAAACACCGTTTGTAAACAAAATACTAGTTAATAGAACATGCATAATAGCTATCTTAATAATAATTAAAAAATTTAATTTTAAAAGTCAGAATTTAAAGAGATCATGTGGAATAACTATGTTAATTGCACATAAATTTCGAAACATATAAGACGTCTCGAATAATAAAGTGTTACTCGTTACTGTATATTTTTCTGGTCAATGCAATGTATCTTATTGGATATTTAGAGAAATTAGGTTGTATAGGGTATAGTCTTTGCAAGATTTCTATAATATTTTTAAATTTGTGTATATTCAACCCATTGCTATACTTGAATTAATTGCAATCATCCAGTGCCTGACAATGGTAAGACATTGTTGACATCTGATATTAAACTTTGGGATTACCTTTAATATCGGATCTTTTTGGAAGTAAAGTAATTGCTCCTTCTGCCGCTTGTTCCTGGCCCACAACTGGATGTACCTTAGCTCCCCAGCTATCACTAGCAAGGAACCAGAGTTCAGATGTTTTGTTTGCATGCATGACTGCCTCTAGAAGATGTTTTGCATTATCTTCGTTCACAAACATTACTATCACTTTTGCTTTTTTAATTTTGAATAGGTCATCAACTGTCTCTTTAAATAAATCTTTCGTCGGGTCACGTGATATCACAAAAGATTTGGCGATGCATATTCCTGGAAAAGTAAGTTAAAATCATTACTTCGTTTTTTTTAATTGTAAGTGATTTCACATATGTGAAAAAGGCGTCAAAACTAGATTAGTTTATTAAATCAGTGTTCTGACTGGCACTGAGATAGTGACGACATATGTTATGTAATTCCGTTGATATTGGGGAAAATATGTAAAGTATTAATGTGGCAGCAACAGCATAAAACATTTCCGATATATAGAGGACACCGTACAGTTTTTTGTTTTGCTTTTCTGCAAAGAACCAGCAATTTTATTCCTGATCTTCATGTGATTGTGAAATGAGTGTTTTATCACGGATCAAAAGCTCACACATCAGTATAAGTTCAGATGGGCTCTTTCACCGGATTAAGCAATTTTGTTTTGCTGAATGTCGAACATAGATGCGGATCTAACAGCCAGAGTTACAAACATCGTTCATTTTATTTTCCATTATTTTGGTGCCTATTATTAAACTATTAATTGGTACGAAGTGAATTTGTGTTGAATTTTTATTTTGTGTTAATATCAAATATAAACGATCATATTGATATTTTCATTGTATATGTAATGTTTTGGTTCTAGCCTCAACCATTAAACTGACAAAACGTTTTACATTGATTTTATCTGCGAAAGGACTCATTTATGAGAAATGCCCGTCCGAGTTGCACTTTCCTGAATAAATTATTGAAAGTACCTGAAAAAGTTGCCCTTTCTTTAAAAGCACCAATTCCTTTGTCTCCATAGTTGCCTTCATCTTGAATAGTTATAACATAGTTCCAACCAAAATATTCAGCAATATCAACCATAGCTTGGGCTTGATACGAATCAGGGGGAACAACTCTAGAAAAGTATTCATATCTGCTTTTATCGCTCAGATCAATACTAGTAGAAGCATAACTTATTTGCGGTATCTGAAAAGAAAATAGTATTTAATTGAAGTTAATACATCAAGAAATGTATAAAAGATATTCTCTTCTGATGAAAATTAATAAATATGATACAGTCCATGTAGTCTGATGCTCGCTCGGTTTTAAATATCATCTTAAGATCGTGTATTTATTGATTAAATTCAGATTAAATTTCAGAATTGAAACATGACTTATCAGGTTAATGGTAATTTTTGTATGGAAATCCGACCGATTTTGATACTAAAAAATATAAGATATGTGAACATGATCAAGTAAAATCTCTTATGAAATATAGAACTTTTGGAATCACTGAAGCTTCAATTAAACACAAGCAATTATTGCAGTTGCCTTAACTTGTTTTAGTGTAATTGTATTAGTATGGTATAACGTGTGGATTATTAAGGTTGATGATTCCATGATCATTTCTCGATGACAAAAATTGATTATACTTCGATCCATTAGTTTTAAGATTTGCAAAAGGAATACTTATAATGCATAAGTATTAAGTATAACTTAATTAAAATGTACTGCAAGTTTGTGCAGGTTTTGTTCTGATTTTATCAAACTTATCAGTGAATATTGACTACTGAACTCACTACGAGAAAGAACCTTCTGCGTTATATTAACATAAGTATACTGATGCTAATATTATACATTTTGACAATCAGGTATTGGGTACACCTAAAGAACCAAACATTCCATAGTTTCGCTATTATACTTCGATCTATTAGTTTTGATTTGATTTACAAAAGGAACACTTATAATAATGAATTAGTATAACTTATTCAAAATGTACTGCATTTTTTGGCATGTTTTTAGTCCGATATTATAAAAATTATCAGATACCTGTTCAGTGAATATTGACTATTAAACTGATTATACTCTCACCACTAGAAAGACCCTTTTGCGTGATATTAGCATTGTGCTGATGCTACCTTTATACATTTTGACAATCAGGTAATGCGTCTACCTGAAGGACCAAACATCCCATAGTTTCGCCAGTTTGCACAGAAAACTTTTGCGGATTATTTATGTAAAAGAAATTTCATTGGTAAACAAAGCTTTCTCATAAGAAAGCTTGGCTTTTGAAAAGTGTTAAAAAAATGTTTGAACATAAACATTCATTGAAATAAAATTACTCTCACTTTTTATTTTCTTTTGGCATTGCATACTGCAGACTTTGGATAACTTTAATAAAAAGGGCAAAAATAGATACAACACATCAGAGGCTTATGCCTGTTAGGAAATAATCACACACACAAACACATATAGGTGTTAGACCATCAATTCAAATCCCTATCTTTTCAACCATTTTTTTTTTCTCAGTTTCTACAGTTTTCTAAATATTTTACCTTAAGTTTAATTTCACAGAAAGGAGGTATATCTTGAATTGTACATGTATCACCTTTGCAGACTCATGGACAAGTACATTTTAGCTCAAATTGGTCTAAATATATTTCTCTATCACAAAAAATTCATTTCTGCAAATTTGTTGGGTTAGTTTAAGTAAACAATGACATTAAAAGCACTATTTTTGTGTCAGGGAATGGCTACTTTTACATTTGTTCCAGATTGGAACGGGTGAATTGGTGGTCTGACACCTATATAAAATTAACGTAATAATTTGTCCCTTGAGTGCTCTCCGTCAATCCGAAGCTTAAAATAAGTCGATATATTTGTACAGAGCGAAGCAATCATTCAGATGCTTTGTCTCATTTATTCACATATATCAAAGATTGTAAAAGTTAGTGTAGGCCGTACGGTGGCGTGTTGTTGTTTACATCCTTGTTTTGTGTCCCATTGGCAATCATACAACATCGGTGCAAATTAGAACACTGCTAAGGGAGCAACCATTTAACTTCAAAAGGGGGGGGGTATGGTTTTTTGCCTGAGCCAATTTTTTTTTCGACGCTATCAATCAAATTATTTTTTTCAAAATTTAACACTACAAGGTATGGGGAAAATCTGGATTCAGAATATCTTTTTTTTGTCATCTGCTCGACCACAATATTTTTTTTCAATCAAATTGGGGATCAGAATATTTTTTTAGGAAAAAACCATACCCCCCTCTTAAAGTTAAATGGTCGTTCTCTAATCATTTTAAAATTTTAGACTGGCAAATTTCAACTTTTTATTCAAAATTGTCAACCAATGATGATGAAAAGTACTACAATGTACATACTGTATATGTATCCAGTGACATATTGAATTATTTCAACTATTGCAATTAACACGTAGGACGTTTTAAAGTAATCTTTTTCTGAGTAAGAAGGAAGCAAATTAGAACTTTACAAGTGCCAAGAAGGACATGATTGTTATTGATCGCCAACCATCAAATGAGCCTAATGAATTATTCACATGTAGAAAGTGATTGAAATAATTTTAACTACTGAAAGATAGATTATACTTAAGTAGATAAAAACGGTAACCAAAGAAGATCAGATGGAGACGGGGCAGTAACTAACACGCACTAGGATCTTCCAGGAAACTCTAGAATATAAAAATAATTGACTATTAAACTAGAACTATGTATTTTACAGTCAAGTTGCAGTTGAAATGGAATACAATTAAAGAATCTTGTCTTTAAGAATGATTCAGCTTCCGTATCTGCTTTCGGTCTTACAGAGGTTAAATGAAAGGTATTTAAGTGATGTTAAAAAAAACTATACGCATTTACTTCGATATGATTTTACAATGAAACCATCTATGACTGGTTCTCTTTCATTGATGCCCATTGTGTATTGTGATGTTGGTATATTACGGAGATAAAGGTCTTGCTAGAGGATAAAAGTATACTCTCATTGCTAACTGAACCTGCCAGTGAAACAGCTTAATAAGGTCATATTTTAATTAAACTAATATGTAGATTGTCAAAAACTGCAGAATGTCTTCTAAACACATTGAACATATTTCTTTGTCAAGCAATATATTATAACAGCAAGTTTTTTTAGGTTACTTGGTTTACTCCATATATTATGTTTAAATGAAAATACATGGAGTCGTTTATATAAAAAAAATGTTAACGATAAGATAATTTCACGATGGCGATCGATCGTTATGCTTAAAGTCGCTCTAGAATATCCACTTGTATTCGAAATACATTCTGTATAATTTAACTAAAAAGACATAAACTGTACAAAGTCTTCTTAACACATTGTCGAGCAATCAATGTTTACACTGTAAAAAAAGGCACAATTTATTTTAGTTTTCTCGGTTCTCTCCAAAGTAGTTTAAAGAAAAGAGTCTTTTATATATAAAAAAATATAATTCAGTGATAGTTCTTACGATGGCGTCGGATCATTATTTGTTATAAAATCGTTCTAGATCATGCAATTGTGTTCGGAATGGCTGAAGAGCTTTTTGGTGGAAAATTGAACTTTATTTAGCACATATGGAAAAAAAATCGACCATCAGTTGAGAGGATTTTTATTTTTTAACTTTTGTCAAAAGACAATGTTTTACACCCCCTCCTTTAAAAGAAAGACAAGCAGTAAAACAAGTTATTTTGTGTGTTAAGAACAATGAAAACACCATCACGAATGATATTGCCGAATAAGGTATAATAAATGAAACAGTCATATGTTTACATATTATTATAGATCACAAGATTTGTTGCGTATGTATTCTGGAATGCAAACTTCATTATCGAATAAAAACCAGGACATTTTATTTTCAACTATTTGAGTAAGGAGGTAAGAAAATTGAAATTTTATGACTAATTGAGTTTTATAAGTTAATAATCATCAGGCATAAACTTCCTACAGAATATATGGATGGTAAAACATACTGATAATAAGTACATTATGTAGATATAAGAAGATGTGGTATGAGTGCCAATGAGACAACTCTCTATTATGTGTTCATTTTACCACTCCTCTGTCAATTCGACTAATGACGGAGTATCAGTCCCAAGGGGATCATTGGTCCATTAGCTGTTACTTTTGGACTGACATGATTTAAATAATACATCTTAATTGTACATTGTAAGCTTATAAATTATGTAATTGTACTAAAACGAATGTTGCAGAGTTAACCTAAGATAAATTCTGGCTTATTGGTTTTGATGCTTCATAGCTTTTTATGCAAATGACTTCTAGATCTTTGCTCTGGCCTTTGTTAGTCTAGTATGTTTTTTTAATTTTAGTTCATTTATATGTTTTGGAGTTGAGTGTGACGTCCATTTTCACTGAACTAGCACACAATTTTAGTTAGGGGCCAGCTGAGGAACACCTCCGGGTGCGGGATTTTCTCGGTGCATTGAAGACCCATTGGTGGCCTTCGGCTGTTGTCTGCTCTTTGGTCGGGTTGTTGTCTCTTTGACATATTCCCCATTTCCATTCTCAATTTTATTTCAAACATACCTGATGAAGATTATCCCAGAAAAAAAAACCTAACTTGTATCGGCATCATCAGACGTATGTAGTGCTGATGCCATAAGAGATGAATACCACTATATTTCGTAAGGCGAATTTCGTAAGCTATTTAATAGTGGTATTTCGGGATTTTCATGAATGATGTATGCAATGTTATGTTATTATATTACAACAGAAAGAAAAGAACATATTGACAAGATATTATTTAAATAGCTGGAATGTCCTGAACACAGATTTTAAACAAGTCTATCAAAACGGACAATTTTTGAATTTTTCAGTGAAGAAGTAGACATAAAAATCAATTCTTTCAATTACATAGCTTTTAAACCGTATACCTGTACCAAAATGGTATATGTTTTTGGTCATTGTTATTTTGTTAACCGATGACCTTAATGTATGAACTTTTGTTCTATTTGTATTGTTTATGAACTGCTTGTAACCTTCTTCAAACCTTTATATCTACATACCTAATTATTCCATTCAATATTAATACAGAAACTGTCAGAGGTGCAGTTTGATTAGGTGAAAGTATCGTTGTTTTGTAATGTCAAGAAGATAGTTGAAAAGTGCTAACATATATCATCATGGTTGCTGTCTCAAAGACGTATCATACCCCGAATTCCTTTACTTATATATACATGTTATTCATTTATTTACCATAAAATATTAAAATGATATGAAGGAGCTGAAATGTACTTTGCATATGAATAAACGGAGATGTTATGTATGCGTCAATGAGACAGCAACGAATCGACACAAAAACCAAAACACATCTAGAGGCCAACGTACAGTCTTTAATTATACATCGTCCCAAATGGCAAACTTTAAAATGTCCACTGTCTCGAAGTGAATAAAGAAAAAATAAAAATTATCGAAGACCTGCCTTACCTAGTTCTCAAATATAGTAAAGAAGAGGGGGGAAACGAAAAAAAAAACAACTAATGATAGTCTTATTATTAGAAATTTTCAAAATAGCCTGTACATGTAAGTGGCCAGTTCTTGATATAAATACGTTAATTTAAACTTAAAATAAGAATAAAGAATATAGTTAGTCAGCTTTCAAACTTTTTTTGAAACAATTTCATATTTTTTCATCTTTTCTTTTATTCTATAATTAAGCGGATGGGATATATTCTATAAATAATAAGCCAAGTACTATATGAACTGTCCTCAGTCCCAAAACGTTCATATAAGACAAAAGAAAATTAATTATATTTTCCAATATTGCATCCACTAAATATGCTCCTGAATTAAGCCAAAGTGATTGAAGCATTTTACAACTGAATCCTGTACAAATAAAAACTAGACACTTTCAATATAAATAAAATAATTGATTTGTGTAGAATGACATGCTTCTTAAGATTCTACAATTAATAGTTGAAACGGTGTTTGGTAGATTCCTATCTCTTTATTTCTTTACACATAAAAAGATACCAAAGTCAACAAATTCATTAAGTAAGTCAACGGTCGAGCAAATAGAAAACAGTTTCTTAATCCTTTGATTACAGTAACTTGGTTTGACAAGGCAATACTTCAGATCATCTAGACAGCCTTTGTTTCTTAAACCCAAAGACGAAATTGATGAATAAATAACGAAGACAATCGGAAAAGAGAATTTTCCGCTTGTAACAGGTTTTGATCCCAAGTTCATCTATTATTTTGATGTATATTTAGCTCACACAATTTGTATTCAAATTGAGGCACCAAATATTAAACTTTTTAAAAACAAACCTCAACTACCTAATGTTTGCGAAATGATGGTGTCAAACCTATACTTTCTGTATTCTTTCTTTTCTTTGTCCAATCTGCTGGAATTCATTGTTATGAATTTAAGAAAACGTTTCCTTACTTTAACTTGTATAGCATCTTTATTTTTTTCGATTCTGTCCGTTTATTATAAAACTTTCATCATAAGTATACTCATATGAATACAACGAGACATAGGGTAAACCTAATCGAAACAACAACTTAAAAAATGAATGACGAGATTAGCTTTCCACTAGAATTTACTTCTGAAATCAGTTAAAATTGGAACTTCAGAACTTTTAAAATATAACAATAAACAAATACTCCTGCATTGCTAACTATACAAGAAATGTCACGATTAAAATTTCCAATACAAGTTGCAATTTAAGAACGAATCAAGCACGTTTTTAGAGAATCATTTCTCGTCTGAATTTTAAAGATGAACAAAAGGGTAAAACATGCTACACAGAGGAACAAGTGATCAGTATGCTGGAGTTCCTTATTGACAACATATTTGTTGAATTTGGAGGTAGAATTTTTCAACAAATTGTCGGCATTCCTATGGGAACGAACTGTGCGCCTCTCCTTGCCGACCTCTTCTTATTTTCATATGAATCTGAGTTCCTTCAGACACTTGTCAAAAACAAGAAGATCAAAGAAGTCAGGTTATTTAATTTCACTTTCAGATATATTGATGATGTTCTTTCCATTAACAATCCGAACTTTTCTGATTGGGTTCCATTAATATATCCACCAGAACTAGAAATTAAAGAAACAACAGACACGGCTTCCTCCGCCTCATTTTTAGACTTATACCTCGAATTTGACATACACAGTCATCTCAGTACCAGAATCTATGACAAACGAAACGATTTTAATTTTGAAATTATCAATTTCCCCACCTTAGTAGCAATTTACCAACTTCCCCATGACATGGGATATACATTTCCCAACTTATTCGATATTCAAGCTTGCAATTCCTACTCAGACTTTGTTAAAACGTCTCCAGTGTCTGAGCAGAAAGTTGATGAACCAGGGTATGTCAAAGAACGTCTCGTCCTTTTTCTAAACAAAAAAGGTTCATCGGAAGGTACCAAGAAATCGTTGATAAATATTCCGTATCAACTTCACAAATAATACACGATGGTCTTGCAGTATAGATTTTGCGTACTGACGTTGTTTATCATCTTAATAACGTGTTATAGTATTCTTTATTTGTCTTTATTAATATTACTTTTACTGTTAAGTCCGGTTTTTTTATATACCCATTTGACGTGACTCTGTGCTTATTAATCCCGTCATACTTTGAACGACAAAATTATTTTATTTATTAATATTACTTTTACTGTTTAGTCTGTTTTTGTGATACACATTTGACGTGACTATGTACTTATGTATCCCGTCATAATTTGAACCCCACTATTATTTTATTTATTAATATTACTTTTACTGTTAAGTCTATTTTTTGTGATATCCATTTTACGTGACTCTGTGCTTCTTATGTATCCTGTCATACTTTGAACGACAAAATTATTTCATTTATTAATATTACTTTTACTGTTAAGTCTGTATTTTGTGATATATATTTGACGTGACTCTGTACTTATGTATCCCGTCATAATTTGAACCACACTATTATTTTATTTATTAATATTACTTTTACTGTTAAGTCTGTTTTTTTGGTGATATCCATTTTACGTGACTCTGTATTTATGTATGTCTTCATACTTTGAACGACAAAATTATTTTATGTCTACCTGTGCGAATTTCAAACGCGCGATTTTACGCCAGTACTTAAAACCTTCCATCCTTTATGGGTGGATTTTACATAGATAAATAAAATCGTATAATATAAGCATAATGAGGATGTTAAATTTGATGTATGCCTTTTTGTGCTTCTTCGTTACATTTGTTTGTTTTTATAGTGATTAAGATGATAACAATGTTGACTGCTGTAACCCTATTTTGACATTTCCTATTGTGTCTGTTTGTTTTGTTCACGCATCGTTGTCAATATAATGGAATTTGATGCGACTGTCATTCAAGTGAGAGGTTTGGCTAGCTATAAAACCAGGTTCAATCCACCATTTTCTACATAAGAAAATGCCTGTACCAAGTCAAGAATATGACAGTTGCTATCCATTCGTTTGATGTGTTTGAACTTTTGATTTTGCCATTTGATTGGGGACTTTCCTTTTAAATTTTCCTCGGAGTTCAGTATTTTGTGATTTTACTTTATACATGTTATTCATTTATTTACCGTAAAAACTAAAATGATATGAAGGAGCTGAAATGTACTTTGCATATGAATAAACGGATATGTTATGTATGCGTCAATAAGACAGCAACCAATTGACACAAAAACCAAAACACATCTAGAGGCCAACGTACAGTCTTTAATTATACATCGTCCCTAATGGCAAACTTTAAAATGTCCACTGTCTCGAAGTGAATAAAGAAAAATAAAATTATCGAAGACCTGCCTTACCTAGTTCTCAAATATAGTAAAGAAGAGGGGAAACGGAAAAAAACAACTAATGATAGTCTTATTATTAGAAATTTTCAAAATAGCCTGTACATGTAAGTGTCCAGTTCTTGAAAATATAAATACGTTAATTTAAAACTTAAAATAAGAATAAAGAATATAGTTAAGTCAGCTTTCAAACTTTGTTTGAAACAATTTCATATTTTTCATCTTTTCTTTTTTCTATAATTAAGCGAATGGGATATATTCTATAAATAATAAGTCAGGTACTATATGAATCGTCCACAGTCCCAAAACGTTCATATAAGACAAAAAAATAAATTATATTTTCCAATATTGCATACACTAAATATGCTCCTGAATTAAGCCAAAGTAATTGAAGCATTTTACAACTGAATCCTGTACAAATAAAACCTATATAAATAGAATGATTTGATTGATTTGTGTGGAATGACATGCTTCTTAAGATTCTACAATTAATAGTTGAAACGGTGTTTGGTAGATTCCTATCTCTATTTCTTTACACATAAAAAGATACCAAAGTCAACAAATTCATTAAGTAAGTCAACGGTCGAGCAAATAGAAAACAGTTTCTTAATCCTTTGATTACAGTAACTTGGTTTGACAAGGCAATACTTCAGATCATCTAGACAGCCTTTGTTTCTTAAACCCAAAGACGAAATTGATGAATAAATAACGAAGACAATCGGAAAAGAGAATTTTCCGCTTGTAACAGGTTTTGATCCCAAGTTCATCTATTATTTTGATGTATATTTAGCTCACACAATTTGTATTCAAATTGAGGCACCAAATATTAAACTTTTTAAAAACAAACCTCAACTACCTAATGTTTGCGAAATGATGGTGTCAAACCTATACTTTCTGTATTCTTTCTTTTTCTTTGTCCAATCTGCTGGAACTCATTGTTATGAATTTAAGAAAACGTTTCCTTACTTTAACTTGTATAGCATCTTTATTTTTTTCGATTCTGTCTGTTTATTATAAATGTTTGAGGAAACTTTCATCATAAGTATACTCATATGAATACAACGAGACATAGGGTAAACCTAATCGAAACAACAACTTAAAAAAATGAATGACGAGATTAGCTTTTCACTAGAATTTACTTCTGAAATCAGTTAAAATTGGAACTTCAGAACTTTTAAAATATAACAATAAACAAATAATTATAGATATAATGATACTCCTGCATTGCTAACTATACAAGAAATGTCACGATTAAAATTTCCAATACAAGTTGCAATTTAAAAACGAATCAAGCACGTTTTTAGAGAATCATTTCTCGTCTGAATTTTAAAGATAGAGCATTGCCTCTACTAACACAATCCCCCTTGCTTAACAATTTCGAAGACTAGGCTAAAACCCATAAGATGGAAATTACGAGTTCATGGTCTGTATCGTATTTTACAATTGAACTGTTCAGTTTGATGCCTCTACCAGTTATGTTTCTTATATCATGACATTTCTTTATAAATTGCTAATTTTTTCTGTGAATTTTTAATTGACATGTTAGGATAAAGTTCTTAGATGGATTTGGCTTTTATTCTTGGGCCCTTTGTGGTCATATAGCTCTTTAGTCGTTAAAGTTCTTATACATCCTCGGCTTTCAAATATTCGGCTTCAAGCGTTCCACAAAAACGCTTCGGACTCATGAAATTTATAGTGTTGTTTAAATTTTTTGGGGCTAGTAGTAATGTCAAATTTTAAAATAACTCCTTTATACAAAAAGTGCATTCGTATTACACGTAAATAAAAGAGACGTGGTGAATACGCCAATTAGAGAGCAACCAAAACGACACAAAATATAAAAAGAAACAACTAATACAACATACGATCACATGTAAACAGTTTCCCTAAATCAAACAATTATTTCATTTCCTTTTATTTTCATATAGTAAAATTAAAATGACATAATCTTGTAAGAGTCATGATTGCAAAGCTGGTGTGGTTTTCAACTGTAAAATATCTTCTGAGTTGAGATGAATTGATACCCATGCGGCAATAAATTCCTTTCTTGGTACGATGTAGATAATGTGGTTTGTTGTTCTCAATTACAATAAAGTTTGCTTTCTTATAGCATGATAACACGTAATTCTGTGACATTATTGCTCAGAACTAATGATAGTTACATAATCAGATTTGAGATTACAAAATGTTGGCATTATATATTATCGAGAAACTATAACAAACAAAAAAAAAACTAGGTTGGTGAACCGTTTAGTAATTCATGGTTTAAGATAAGTGTCAAGATTCATCATAAATGTTACTTTGTTTGATAGAAGATAAACATATTTTTATAGCCATGGTAGCAAAAAGGAGTCAGCAAAATCAATAATTATACAACGGAGCGACAGAAAGGTATAAAGGGAAAATACGGCACATCAAAGTGAAACGATTCGATGTGCATTTCCTGACATACTGTAATGAGACACACACAAGAGCTAAAAGTCGAGAAAGCCAAAGATGTAAAAGTGCACAAAGGGTTCCATCGCAAAAAGAAACTAGTTTTAAAATAGCCTAACTCCTTTGCCTGAAGTTGTTTACCCTTCCTTTTGATCGACTGATTGACTGTTGGTATTTAACGCCGCTTTCATCACTTATGGTTTAATCGTGGCGACCAGTTTTCCATTGGTGAAGGAAGCCAGAGAGAACCACTTACCTCAGATAGGAAACCTGGCAATCCTAGTCAATTAAAACTGGATTCAAACGCACCTGCCACGTGCGGGGTTCGAAATCACAACTTCAGTGTTGACAGGTTAGTGATACAGAAGATGAAATACTTAGACCACTTGACCACCGAGGCCCCTTTATTTTCTAAAGTTACTAAATCTTAGAAACAAATGAGCATATAATAAATCATGGTCAGTATTGAAATAATGACTCTTTGGCGGATAAAAATCCTCGAGGATTTGAAGTCCAGAAGCATTGATATGGACCGGGTGATATTACATTAAAGTACAGTTATAAGAATCTCTTGATTTCTCTTCATCACAAATGCTCAAAAGTTTGGTTCACACACTGTGGCGACCAGTTTATTTATATTTAAAACACAAATTAAAGACATATCGACACTAGTTCTACCTTTGAAGGAAATATCAAAAACTGGAATTTTTTATTTAATCTAAAACTCAATGGAAACTTAATTGTTCACACCTTCTTTTATATCGATATCACCAACGGCAAACTTAAAATTACAAAAATACCAGTAAACTCCAGGAACGGATATTGAAACCTGAAAAACCTTGAAGGCTCTTCAAAGCGTAATAAAAGGAACATATTTCCTTTCTATACTCAGCTTGCAAATGTCATCAAATATTGTTTCTAAATCGATTGAAAGAAAGAAATCATTCAAATTTAATTTTGATATAAGGATACAAATAACACGGCTCTGCATTTTCTCGAAGGCTCTTAACAAGCATTATTGCAGTTTGCACTTTAGTCGAACGCTTCGTATTGTATTTTCCTTGTTTTCTATACAAGGTTTCAGCGTTTAATCCGAACGTAAGATGTAGTAGTTTGTTGCCCAGATGTACTTTACTCACTCAGTTTTATTAAGCGTGAACGAATGTATATCTAGCAGTACGAGTACTTTATGTAACCAAGTTACTAGTAAACAGAAAATTATAAAAAAAAACCCGAGACATGAGACTCCTTCTAATTCATATTTTTTATTATAAGATATGAAAAAATGCTCTAATATTAAGGAGGCTCCTAGAACCTACATCTTACAGTGTTACAAAACAATTAATATTACGGCGAGACACAGCAAACCCATCCATTAAAAAGGAAATTCATAACCTAAGGCTATTACGAAAAGGCGTAAATAACTTACTGCAAAAGCGACAACATATAAAAAAGTACACATCAATAAAAACACATTTGACAGGCCATGGTAGGATTCGCGGTAGGAATATGCCTTTTATCATTAATATACCTGCTAGAGTATTGTTTGCTAGGGAAATCCCTAAAAAAGTATCTAGATGTTCATAATGCAATTGGACACGTAAGATATAAGCACTGTAATTATACTTGTAAAGAGCAACACGACGGTGGCCCCAGTAACGAAGGAACTGCTTAAACCTTTCAAAGAATTTGAGTTCACTCGTTGATTTTCGTGGAGACATTGTTGCTCAATCTTTTGTTCTTTATTAGTGCATATTGTTCGCATTTTTCTTTTGATCATGGTATTGTGTGTGTTTTTTTTTTTTTTTTTTGTTCCTTTATACTAGTATTGTATTATACTGTTTGTTTTATGGGCAAAAATCTTGATTTCCTATAAGACCTCCTTATAGTGCATTTCAGACGAACTTTATAAAAGTATTCTAAATTGACAAGTATGCTTTGTGATGAAAAATGTTTAAAGCTTACGTTGTCAAATTGGATGATAGAAAACCATAACCGATGTCTGTTTAAAGCATTCTGATTATATCAGAACGATCAAACATTCTGCCCAGCAATGATTGAATCGTATATGAAGAGATTTTCTGTTAATTTTACATGTAACATTAAAATGCCAATAATCTTTCAGGTTGTTGATTTCATTCTGTTATTTTGATGTATTAAATATGCTCTTTACTAAAATAGAAAACATACACTGTATGATGATTGACGTGTTAAGCAATCCGATAACACGATTTAAAAAGCTATACTAATATCTCGAGTTGGATGAAGTAGTAGCTGAAAGAATGTTGTTAGGATTTGTGTTATTCAAAACCACAATGGCTTAAGATCTTCTTATGCTCTTATATACATATCTCAAATAATCAGCTTCAATTTATCCAACTTTGTAAGAATATTATCAAATTTGTGCTTATTGGTTCTTGATTGATTATTGAAAATTACTTTCTTATATTTTTCAATTAATTAATTCGTTTTATTTTCCATTTCTGTTAATATTTAAGATGATGCAATTTATTTTTTGTTGAGAGTGTTCTATTCATTTCTTTGGTAGCAAATGAAATTAACGAACAAGCAATCGCCATTTTGGTACTTCAAGACAGAACGATTTCCGGACGACAATAACTTCAATTTACGAGCAGACGTTAAATGACCATTGCACGTGACAACTAATGGCTGCCACAGATGACAAGTAATGAGTACTGGTTTGACTATAATTGGCAAGGCTGTCCGATATATGTCGACATATTGTAATAGTTTAGTTTTCCTAGCTTGTTATTTTTCTTGTAAGTACATCCAATGACTTCAAATTATGTCGTTTGACCGGAATAACAAATTTGTATTTCTTGACAGTAAAACTTTACATCTTGCTTACAAATTATTTCAGCACATCAATGAGTTAAAGGGAAATAAATACGGTATTATGTTAACTACAGAGGCGTTTATTTGTAATTAGGGAATATCATAACAGTAACTAGTTCACCAGAAAAAAAGACGAAACACAAAATATTAGGAGTAAGATTTAAGATCGGTACCATTAATGCATTGCAAAAATTATCGACTGATAATGAATACAACGAATTTCAAAGGAATTTTTTTTTTTAGTTAAATATTCGATACTCATGCTTATTTCTTCATGAAAGATCAATAAAAATGACCAAAACATAATAAAATAATTAGTTACTTCATGCATGATATATTATTTGAAACTTTTACAAAACATCAATTCATGTACATGTATCAATGAAACAATCTTGTCAAAAATAACATCATTAGTTACCGGTAGAAAATGTTTGACTGATTTAATGAGAGACTATATGCACTAGCCTGTAGTGATCGAATATAAGCTATCCCGGTACCTCAGTGTCTTGTAATTTGACATTTCGTGTACTTGATTGTAAAATGATACAAAGAAAAAATAAAATCAATGGAAGCTAATGGTTTCCACTGCACTATTGAGAATGGCAAGAAAAAGGTTGATCTAATAAATAATAATGGCATCGGTGTTATTTGTCACAGACACGTGGTTTAAATAATCCAATTTCTGTTTTGTCTTTATAAATGAGATAATAGTATATAGAAGTTTCCGCGTGAGTTGAACATGTAACACAATTGTCTCTGTGGATTATTTGTTCGGGCTGTGATAATCAGTAGAAAATGTAATTTTGACAGCCACAAGTTTACTAATTTTCTTACAAATGGAAATCACGAGAAACAATTCGTGCAGAAAACAATGTCGAGACAAGAATTTTTAATATCTTCTTTAATTTGCCATGTGCTTGGTAGGGAATACAGGTGAAAATGAGATAAATATATACAATATACGTACATTTTTTGAAAACATATCCATTATTTGAATGAGCTTTAGAAACACAAAGAAAAGGAGGCCCGGTCAAGCTTTTCCAGTTTCGTAACGAGTTCAATACAGTTTACATTTTCTGACAAATTGAATGCATTATAGATACTACTTTAAATTTATTCTAAATGTTTAGAATCGGTTACCAATAAACGATTTTATTTTTTAATACATTAATATGATATTTTTTTGTTTTCGATCATATGGGCCTCAAAAAAGTCTTGAATATAATAATAATAATAAATAATAATAAATTCTTTATTTAACGAAGGTAACTCATTTAACATACAATTGTTAATCTCACACAAGGCCTTCACAAATCATTTTTCTTCTTTGTGTTACTCGTGTATTTGTGTCTAGTGTTTCCTCTGTCTGAATTTAGTTTACAAGGATCGCACAAAGACACTAGTTTGGTAGAATTTTGTCTATATTTAGTTTACAAGGATAGCTCAAAGACAGTAGTTTGGTAGAATTTTGTCTATATTTAGTTTACAAGGATAGCTCAAAGACACTAGTTTGGTAGGATTTTGTCTGAATTTAGTTTACAAGGATCGCACAAAACACGTGTTTGGTATGATTAATTTTTATATTACATCATTCAGCGATGGTTGATTGCTTAAAATCCAGCGGCACACAAACAAATTAAATAAGAAGTTTCATAATTTATTGAATTTAATAAGTAGACCTTTTCTTTCTGAAAAAGAATCGGTATATTTTTCTAAATAACCGTATTTGTCAGACATTAGGGTTATTTTTTCTTATTACATCGCGATGACCATGAGGGCATTCCGATGTATTGCTATCGCCTAGATTTCCATTGCGTAACATTCGTTTTGGGTTTTTAACCGATCTGTAAACATGATAAATACGCGGATATTAACGAGTGCAAAATAACATTCCTTATCGTTTGTTATAAATACATCTCTTCAATGAATACTGATAAAAATATTTTTGTTAAGAACATAATTAATAATAGGAAAATGTTTTGTCGTTGAATTTCCTGTCATTTATTCATCATCCACGCACAAAATTGTCATAGAAACAAAAAATATCTCTGTACATTAACCTCAGTTTCAGGTATAGAGATGTGATTTTTTTCTGTGACAAGTGCTTTTGACCATCCACAAGAACTTGCAGTCATCCGATGTTCAGTCTTCAGTACTTTGATTTTAAAATTTGGTATACTATAGATTCCTTATCCTTTTAATATAGGTAGGTCAGCTAATAATATCTACGTAATTAGTTATACCTAGACTATATTGATCGGGAAATTAAAAGAATATAGTTTACTCTTTTTGAAAACTTCAATTGAGTGACGAGATTACCAATATCAAATCAATAAAGGGAGAACTCTTTTACGTCGGAATGCCACATTTCAACACTAAGTTTCAATCTATTTGCGTTCACATGCTTAAAGTTCAATTCTTCAAATATTTCATGTCTTCTACTTTGGAGAAATTGATGGCAATGTAGGCAAACAGGTTGACATTCCTCCACTAGTTGATGTATTCTATAAGTTCAAGAGATAAAAATGAAGGAAGAAAAAAACAAATCCTAAAGTATATTTGGGTACTAATTGATACAATTGTCGGCACTACAGATATAAATCATTTATTAGTTTTCTTCTTCGCTGATAGAGCTGATTGAAATGTCCTTTTATACATAGTTTACTAATGAGTTGCATTTTTGATAAATGTCATGAACCGTCAATTAGTTGGCTATGTTTCCTAAATGGGTTAATTAAAAGAGACACTAGTCTGTCTTTGGAGGTTTAAATAATCCAATTTCTGTTTTGTCTTTATAAATGAGATAATAGTATATAGAAGTTTCCGCGTGAGTTGAACATGTAACACAATTGTCTCTGTGGATTATTTGTTCGGGCTGTGATAATCAGTAGAAAATGTAATTTTGACAGCCACAAGTTTACTAATTTTCTTACAAATGGAAATCACGAGAAACAATTCGTGCAGAAAACAATGTCGAGACAAGAATTTTAATATCTTCTTTAATTTGCCATGTGCTTGGTAGGAATACAGGTGAAAATGAGATAAATATATACAATATACGTACATTTTTGAAAACATATCCATTATTTGAATGAGCTTTAGAAACACAAAGAAAAGGAGGCCCGGTCAAGCTTTTCCAGTTTCGTAACGAGTTCAATACAGTTTACATTTTCTGACAAATTGAATGCATTATAGATACTACTTTAAATTTATTCTAAATGTTTAGAATCGGTTACCAATAAACGATTTTATTTTTTAATACATTAATATGATATTTTTGTTTTCGATCATATGGGCCTCAAAAAGTCTTGAATATAATAATAATAATAAATAATAATAAATTCTTTATTTAACGAAGGTAACTCATTTAACATACAATTGTTAATCTCACACAAGGCCTTCACAAATCATTTTTCTTCTTTGTGTTACTCGTGTATTTGTGTCTAGTGTTTCCTCTGTCTGAATTTAGTTTACAAGGATCGCACAAAGACACTAGTTTGGTAGAATTTTGTCTATATTTTTTTTTTTTTTTTTTTTTTTTTTTTTTTTTTTTTTTTTTTAAAAAAAAAAAAAAAAAAAAAAAAAAAAAAAAAAAATATTACATCATTCAGCGATGGTTTACGATTGAACATAAAATCAGCGGCAAAAACAAATTAAATTATTTCTATTTATAATAATTTAATAATAGACTAAATTTTTTTAAAGAACATAATTATTAATAGGAAAATGTTTTGTCGTTGGATATATATATATATATAGTAAAAATCATTGATAACATCTATGCACACGTACCGAAAAATTGTGTTGAAGCATGGGAAGAATATCTCAAGAACGTTTTGCGACAATCCCGGCAAGGACCGGTAACTCTGCATGGAAGATTGTTTTTTTTGGCGGGAAAATATGAATGCCTACTCATAGCCAATCTTTTAGAAAAATCAGATTTTAGAAGAGTGTCCACCATGCACTTCACTGCACTTTTACTAGAATAGTAGAATAGAATGATATACAAATGGATGAAAATTATATACATGTAACTGTTATATTAATATAATATATAACAACAAACCAGTGTATACTGATTTGTATCAATACAATAAAATAGTTATTACGGTGAGGTTGAATTTCCTGTCATTTATTCATCATCCACGCACGAAATTGTCATAGAAACAAAAATATCTCTGTACATTAACCTCAGTTTCAGGTATAGAGATGTGATTTTCTGTGACAAGTGCTGACCATCCACAAGAACTTGCAGTCATCCGATGTTCAGTCTTCAGTACTTTGATTTTAACATTTGGTATACTATAGATTCCTTATCCTTTTAATATAGGTAGGTCAGCTAATAATATCTACGTAATTAGTTATACCTAGACTATATTGATCGGGAAATTAAAAGAATATAGTTTACTCTTTTGAAAACTTCAATTGGTGACGAGATTACCAATATCAAATCAATAAAGGAGTACTCTTTTACGTCGGAATGCCACATTTCAACACTAAGTTTCAATCTATTTGCGTTCACATGCTTAAAGTTCAATTCTTCAAATATTTCATGTCTTCTACTTTGGAGAAATTGATGGCAATGTAGGCAAACAGGTTGACATTCCTCCATTAGTTGATGTATTCTACAAGTTCAAGAGATAAAAATGAAGGAAGAAAAAAACAAATCCTAAAGTATATTTGGGTACTAATTGATACAATTGTCGGCACTACAGATATAAATCATTTATTAGTTTTCTTCTTCGCTGAAAGAGCTGATTGAAATGTCCTTTTATACATAGTTTACTAATGAGTTGCATTTTTGATAAATGTCATGAACCGTCAATTAGTTGGCTATGTTTCCTAAATGGGTTAATTAAAAGAGACACTAGTCTGTCTTTGGACCACATAACCATTGGAAGAGACGCTAGTCTGTCTTTGGACCACATAATCATTGTTAGAGACACTGGATGGGGGAGGGGTTGGTGACCCGTGATCATTGTTAGAGACATTATATAAATACACTGTCTATTGACCAAATAACTATTGGCAGATAATGTTTTATTTTTTGACAAAACAACCACTTCTGACCAAATTACCCTTGCAATAGATACTTTTGACTTTTAATGTGCGTATTGTTATGCGTTTACTTTTCTACATTGGCTAGAGGTATAGGGGGAGGGTTGAGATCTCATAAACATGTTTAACCCCGCCGCATTTTTGCGCCTGTCCCAAGTCAGGAGCCTCTGGCCTTTGTTAGTCTTGTATTATTTTTACTTTTAGTTTCTTGTGTATAATTTGGAGTTTAGTATGACGTCCATTATCACTGAACTAGTATATATATTTGTTTAGGGGCCAGCTTAAGGACGCCTCCGGGTGCGGGAATTTCTCGCTGCATTGAAGACCTATTGGTGACCTTCTGTTGTTGTCTGTTCTGTGGTCGGGTTGTTGTCTCTTTTACACATTCCCCATTTCCATTCTCAATTTTATTTGATGTCATTTGGACCAATTTTCTATTTTAAGAGACACTAGGCCATCTTTGAACCAAATAACCATTGTTAGAGGCACTATGCTGTCTTTGAACGATATTACAATTGTAAGAGACAATGGCTACCTTGGACAAAATCCGTGTTGAAAAAGACAGATGACTATTTTTGGACAACATAACTATTATACAAGAGACAGAAGGCTGTCTATATACCTCATACCCGTTATAATAGACTCTAGAATGTCTTTGAACTAACCAACTATTGTAAGCGACACTAGAATGTCTTTGGGTCACATAATCATTGTAAGAGACCTCTCTTTTGACCAAATATTTATTTTAAGATGACAGATTCTCTTGAACTCTCTAAAACTCAGATTTTCAATTCAAACCAGTATATAGGCTGTTGAATATGTTAGATTCAATGCAAGATATGTTCGGCTCTTCCGGATACCGAATTGTTCTTCATGAGTGTTTATTCTATTCATATCTCTGGTTTGATGCATTTTTAGAAACATGTCTATTTTATTTTCAAACACCATCTAGTATGGAGTATAGTTATTTAATCATTTATATTTAATGTAATATATCTTTAAAATTACTGTATAATTAATATTAAATATATATATGTATATGCTCGAAAACAGGCCCTTTGATTGGATTTAATAAATATTCTTGTTCTTATTCTTATTCTTGTCTGGAAAGTGCACCCTTATCACATTCAATATATTCATGGTACCAATCAGATGTACTTAAGAAATGATTTTGCGTAGGCATTATAAATCTTATAAAGACCCTTCAGACTGTGTCATTGTTTGCTTTCCGTAGACAGAAATCGTTGAAGGAAGAAAACCTTTTGTTGAAAAGTCGACAGTCAATAAATTTAAGAATAACTATAAACATTGTAGTTTATTATAAAAGTGTCGACAGAAATCATCTGAACTACATGGAAATCTTGTCGCTTTCTTGTTTTGTCTGGTAAAGAATTCTGTATCTATACTGTCCTCAATGTATCAGTTCCTGATTAAAACATCGCATTAATCAAACAATGTTGAATGTAATATAGATGGAAGGGTAACAAATCAGTTAAGCCTTTATTACAGACCTTGTAATTAAAAAGTAGAAGCGGCCCATCTATCATTGAAGGAGCTCAGCCTATTGATTTATCATGCAGTA
The DNA here is from genome assembly GCA_017311375.1 of Mytilus coruscus. Classification (NCBI taxonomy): domain Eukaryota; kingdom Metazoa; phylum Mollusca; class Bivalvia; order Mytilida; family Mytilidae; genus Mytilus; species Mytilus coruscus. The sequence continues at coordinate 65,603,006 of CM029595.1, forward strand.
TTATAAAGAATTACGTTGTTGTTTGCCTAATGCATCACATGCACTTGTTCCAATAGTATAACAAAGTTGATGTAAACAGCAAAAAAAAAAAAAAAAAAATGATGTTGCAAAATTAAACGATATGTCAAAATTTCAAACGTTAACTTTTACACTTTTTAAACTCTTTGAAAGTTGCTGGAATAATTTCTAGAACAACAATGAAAATAGCATAATTTTGCTGCTTATCTGAACTTGAAATTTCTTAATAATGATTGATTGATTGTTGGTTGTTTAGCGTCCAGTGGCAAATATTGCAGGCATGTCCAGGACGAGAACAAATTATCAATAAATACAAAAGGTAGGTCTTACAATAAAGGCCGTCCGGATGAAGGTCGTGGAAATTTGGACTGCCTTTGGAAAATGAAATGTCTTAATATTTTTGTTATTGTTTCTAATGTTTTCTTTATGATATGATTCAATCACCATATGAGAGAAAATAGTCAATAATAATAATAATAATCCGCAATTATCAATTTAGTTAAAATACGACTCAGTATGTCGGTCTAGTACAGCGTAAATTCAGATATTCACATCACATTTATATGTTTTCTTTCTGAATATGCATTTAATTTGCCACTGGACGTTAACACAGCTATAATTCATTATCATCATCATCTTCAAATTTTGTTCAACACATTTTTATTTTAGTACCTTTTACAACTATATAGTCAATGAAAAATAAAGTCAGCTATTTGCTCTAACTATGTAAAATCAGAATAAAATATGGTATTATCTTCGCTAGGGAATATACAGTTCCTCAAATATATTTTATCTCAAAACTTAATTTAAAGACTGTTTATCATGACGATTTATTTCTTTTTTATGCACCCAGTTACAATCAATGTATTCTTTTAGATCACACAAAATAACGAACAAATATGACGTATTATGAATGAGGAATACGAATGCTAATTTGGTTAATCCTTAAATTATGACTAAAACTTAAATATCCAAACAATTTATTTTATCAAAGAAAGACCAAACCTAGGAGGCATTCAAAACCATTAGTCGGAGAAAGAGATGCGTCAACACCGACGCAAAAGGGAAAAAAGGAACTGACAAAACGAACAGATCACATATTAAAACTACACGTAACACTAAATATAGAGCAATACAAACTCACAAAAACTAGAGTGATCTCTGGTACCCCAGAAGAGAAAGCAGTTCCGGATCCAACAATGGCACCGGTCATGTTTAAATATAGAACGTTTAGTTTTCCATTTTTCAATCTCTGTAAATGTACGAACATTTACAAAGAATTGTTTGTCTAAAATAAAAGCAAAAATCTTTGAATGAAAGTTCAATTTTGAATTGAATTATCAGCAGTCTATGCAAAGAAACTAAAACAATTACATGAGGATTGATGCAACAAAATGAAAATGCTAACAGCAATCATCTCCGAAATTAAATCTTCACTGAATATTTGTTTTTTTTAAATTAATTTAGTAGTCGTTCTTTCATGAAAGATTTTAAACATTATTCAGGGATCAAAAACCATCTGACATAGACAATTAAATGATCAGTCCTTCTCAATAGCAAGATTTTAATTAAGGTCCACGCTTTACCTTTTTGTTCAACTTGAAAAAAAAGATAATACTATGGATGACCATTGATGTTTTGGTACTGTAAAATTAACACAATTTTACCATTTAAAAACAAATACTTTTAAACTATTATAAATTTGCATATTATAAAACAATTTATTGATGAGTAAGAGAGTTTTTATCTATTAACGTGTTCCCTTTTAAATCCCCGCTTGACTTTTTATGTACAAGCACTATTAAGCAAGTCAACGGGTAATGATAACAGCTACTGATTTTTATATAGCTCATTCGATATGGTTATCAAAACTGTTTTGTATCTGATAATTGCAAGAAAATGATATACACATTGTAAATTCACATTCAAAGTAAACCATTTATATCCGGTCAGTACAGTGAATTTGATCCTTGGCACATGAAGCTCTTGGGGAGTGACAATTCATTACTAAGTAACGTAGGCAGTACTGAACACTTCTCATATCGGGGTCTTTTATGGCTTACTACACGGTATGTCTTTAGCTCATTGTTGAAGGAATGTCGTACGAACATAACTATTATACAAGAGACAGAAGGCTGTCTATATACCTCATACCCGTTATAATAGACTCTAGAATGTCTTTGAACTAACCAACTATTGTAAGCGACACTAGAATGTCTTTGGGTCACATAATCATTGTAAGAGACCTCTTTTGACCAAATATTTATTTTAAGATGACAGATTCTCTTGAACTCTCTAAAACTCAGATTTTCAATTCAAACCAGTATATAGGCTGTTGAATATGTTAGATTCAATGCAAGATATGTTCGGCTCTTCCGGATACCGAATTGTTCTTCATGAGTGTTTATTCTATTCATATCTCTGGTATGATGCATTTTTTTAGAAACATGTCTATTTTATTTATTTTCAAACACCATCTAGTATGGAGTATAGTTATTTAATCATTTATATTTAATGTAATATATCTTTAAAATTACTGTATAATTAATATTAAATATATATATGTATATGCTCGAAAACGGGCCCTTTGATTGGATTTAATAAATATTCTTATTCTTATTCTTCTTCTTGTCTGGAAAGTGCACCCTTATCACATTCAATATATTCATGGTACCAATCAGATGTACTTAAGAAATGATTTTGCGTAGGCATTATAAATCTTATAAAGACCCTTCAGACTGTGTCATTGTTTGCTTTCCGTAGACAGAAATCGTTGAAGGAAGAAAACCTTTTGTTGAAAAGTCGACAGTCAATAAATTTAAGAATAACTATAAACATTGTAGTTTATTATAAAAGTGTCGACAGAAATCATCTGAACTACATGGAAATCTTGTCGCTTTCTTGTTTTGTCTGGTAAAGAATTCTGTATCTATACTGTCCTCAATGTATCAGTTCCTGATTAAAACATCGCATTAATCAAACAATGTTGAATGTAATATAGATGGAAGGGTAACAAATCAGTTAAGCCTTTATTACAGACCTTGTAATTAAAAAGTAGAAGCGGCCCATCTATCATTGAAGGAGCTCAGCCTATTGATTTATCATGCAGTATTATAAAGAATTACGTTGTTGTTTGCCTAATGCATCACATGCACTTGTTCCAATAGTATAACAAAGTTGATGTAAACAGCAAAAAAAAAAAAAAAAAAAAATGATGTTGCAAAAATTAAACGATATGTCAAAATTTCAAACGTTAACTTTTTACACTTTTTAAACTCTTTGAAAGTTGCTGGAATAATTTCTAGACAACAATGAAAATAGCATAATTTTGCTGCTTATCTGAACTTGAAATTTCTTAATAATGATTGATGGATTGTTGGTTGTTTAGCGTCCAGTGGCAAATATTGCAGGCATGTCCAGGACGAGAACAAATTAACAATAAATACAAAAGGTAGGTCTTACAATAAAGGCCGTCCGGATGAAGGTCGTGGAAATTTGGACTGCCTTTGGAAAATGAAATGTCTTAATATTTTTGTTATTGTTTCTAATGTTTTCTTTATGATATGATTCAATCACCATATGAGAGAAAATAGTCAATAATAATAATAATAATCCGCAATTATCAATTTAGTTAAAAATACGACTCAGTATGTCGGTCTAGTACAGCGTAGAATTCAGATATTCACATCACATTTATATGTTTTCTTTCTGAATATGCATTTAATTTGCCACTGGACGTTAACACAGCTATAATTCATTATCATCATCATCTTCAAATTTTATTCACACACATTTTTATTTTAGTACCTTTTACAACTATATAAGTCAATGAAAAATAAAGTCAGCTATTTGCTCTAACTATGTAAAATCAGAATAAAATATGGTATTATCTTCGCTAGGGGAATATACAGTTCCTCAAATATATTTTATCTCAAAACTTAATTTAAAGACTGTTTATCATGACGATTTATTTCTTTTTTTATGCACCCAGTTACAATCAATGTATTCTTTTAGATCACACAAAATAACGAACAAATATAACGTATTATGAATGAGGAATACGAATGCTAATTTGGTTAATCCTTAAATTATGACTAAAACTTAAATATCCAAACAATTTATTTTATCAACAGAAAGACCAAACCTAGGAGGCATTCAAAAACCATTAGTCGGAGAAAGAGATGCGTCAACACCGACGCAAAAGGGAAAAAAAGGAACTGACAAAAACGAACAGATCACATATTAAAACTACACGTAACACTAAATATAGAGCAATACAAACTCACAAAAAACTAGAGTGATCTCTGGTACCCCAGAAGAGAAAGCAGTTCCGGATCCAACAATGGCACCGGTCATGTTTAAATATAGAACGTTTAGTTTTCCATTTTCAATCTCCATTTTCAATCTCTTTAAATGTACGAACATTTACACAGAATTGTTTGTCTAAAATAAAAGCAAAAATCTTTGAATGAAAGTTCAATTTTGAATTGAATTATCAACAGTCTATGCAAACAAACTAAAACAATTACATGAGGATTGATGCAACAAAATGAAAATGCTAACAGCAATCATCTCCGAAATTAAATCTTCACTGAATATTTGTTTTTTTAAATTAATTTAGTAGTCGTTCTTTCATGAAAGATTTTAAACATTATTCAGGGATCAAAAACCATGACATAGACAATTAAATGATCAGTCCTTCTCAATAGCAAGATTTTCATTAAGGTCCACGCTTTACCTTTTTGTTCAACTTGAAAAAAAAGATAATACTATGGATGACCATGTGTGTTTCGGTACCGTAAAATTAACACAATTTTACCATTTAAAAACAAATTTAAAAACAAATACTTTTAAACTATTATAAATTTGCATATTATATAACAATTTGTTGATGAGTAAGAGAGTTTTTAACTATTAACGTGTTCCCTTTTAAATCCCCGCTTGACTTTTTATGTAAAAGCACTATTAAGCAAGTCAACGGGCAAGGATAACAGCTACTGATTTTTATATAGCTCATTCGATATGGTTATCAAAACTGTTTTGTATCTGATAATTGCAAGAAAATAATATACACATTGTAAATTCACATTCAAAGTAAACCATTTATATCCGGTCAGTTCAGTGAATTTGATCCTTGGCAGATGAAGCTTTTTGGGAGTGACAATTCATTACTAAATAACGTAGGCAGTACTGAACATTTCTCATATCGGGGCATTTTATGGCTTACTACACGGTATGGCTTTAGCTCATTGTTGAAGGAATGTCGTACGGCGACATATAATTGTTAATTTTCACGTCATTTGGTCTCTTGTGGAGAGTTGTCTTATTGATAAGCATTCCACATCTTCTTATTTTTATATTGTTAACCAAGTCATATGGTAAAATTCTACAAACATGAATGTATGTGATTCCATACGTGTAAATGAACATTCTGTTCAAGCACATCCATATCCTGGAAGCATATGATATTTATACTGTTTTCATAACAAAATATAATTGATTTAAGAACCAACTTCCCTTTGGAGTGGTACTAAATAGTTGGCATGTTTGTATCCAAGGGGTCTCGATATTAACTGCCTAAGTAATTCATTGGAACGAGTATATCTTTCTCTGTGGATACGTAAATAAGTTTGGAGATATACAATCTGTATGAAAGTTTCAAATATATATTTTATGTATTTACGAAGGCTACATCTCCAATTCAGTATCTCTGTTTATTGGTCTTCATATTAATTCAGCATGTACGTGTTCTGAGCGTGAATAAGGATATCGGATGGAATGTGTATCAAAAAAATCATTTAATTTAACACACTATTAAGTTTCTTTAGCCTTAAGTAAACAACTTATGACTTCTCTATTGAACCAAGAAACCTCTGGTATTAAATCACAATGATAAAAATCTGTGTTTGTGCAATAACACAGAAGAATGCATGGTTAAAGTTTCATGATAAATTGAAAGACATAAAATTAGCGATTCTTAATTTATCAAGTTTTGAGAGTTTACAATTTTATGCTTTTTTATATACATTTCTTCTTGAATTCATTTTTTTTTTTTAATTTGGGTGACAAAGATCGAAAATTTTGTAATTTCAACTGTAAATTTCTTTAAAATGTAATAAACATTATTGATTTGTTGCCGTCTTGTTTTTAAAGAATCAGATTGATTCGTTTTAATTTCTTTTTTAAGCTTCAGCATGATTGCTGTGATTAACTTGATTCTTTGCAATCGTGTCATTAAAAAGTCATTTTAATATCACCTTATGTTCCAAGTATTTCCTCCCTGGTGTTTAAAGTCATTTATATTTTTTAAATGGTCACATTTGTGTTCAACTAATAGTCGTTCTTTAATGATCCTTAAGTTGGCATTACAAAGTCGTTAAGCATTGGTCTTTTGTCTTATAAGAGATATAGTGTACATACCAAATTAAGTGCCCCGAAGACAGCAAAACGTTTAACAAATCTAATATCGTGTCTTATTGGTTATTGTCTTCAATGAAATAGACGTAAATATCATATTGAGAAATAGTTCTCAACCGACTTCTATCAAGAGTTAAATATTGGAGCTCTACCCAGTTTTCAATTAAATTTTTATCAACGAGAACGCAGTAGGGTTAATAAGTTTAAGTGTTCAGAGAACCAACACCGCACAGACTTTAGCTCAATGTGAACACATCCTTAAGTCGAAACTGACCATTTTAAAACGTCAAGTCAAAATCCATGTGTCACTACCATGAACTGATCACATATATATTACACAAACTTCGACAAATCCCGCTTTGAATGCCACTGCCGTTGGAGGTTTCTGCTCAGTAGTCAGCACTTCTGTGTTGACATGAATTATCATTGATATGGTCATAATTATAAATGAACTGTTTATAAAACTTTGAATTTTTTGAAATACTAAGGATGTTCTAACCCTAGAATGTATCACCTTAGCTGTATTTGGCAAAACCTTTTGGAATTTTGGGTCCTCAATGCTCTCCAACTTCGTACTTTTTTTATTCGAGCGTCACTGATAGGTCTTTTGTAGACGTAACGCGCGTCTAACGTACAAAATTTTAATCCTGGTATCTATTATGAGTTTTTTTTTTGCATCAGCCTCTATATATAGCAATTATACTTCTACAACATGTATTAAGTTCTGACTGTTCTTCTGACACCATACATTTCTTTTTTAACAATATTGTAATTAAGTCTATCAAATCACATGGGTCAATTTTCATATTTGGCGTATGTTCAATTCTCGTGAAGTCTGTAAAGAAATTTAAATTATCTGTAAATAAAATAGTTCTGTGAAAAAATAATTCGTGTAATTTGCAACTTTGTATCAAAATGCCATCGACAGCAATATGAAGTGCTGAGTAGCATTTTGAATTTATAAAATAAGTAATGTTGTTAAAACATATTTTAAGTTTAAGATATAAAACCTAAAAAATATTCAAATTCCAGGAGGATTTAATAACTTTTTCATTTTTACCTGGTTAGTGAATCAAACACAGAAGAAATTGGCCCTACCTCTTTTCCAATTTTACAGTTACTTTAATTTAGATCTTTATCTTTTTTTTATTTCCACCGTTATTATATCTCTATATTGTCTACAAGACTGAAACCTTTAGCCAAGCAGATAATTGAAGTTTATTAAGAAAAGTAAGAAATCTTGATTCTTCTACTTTGTCTGAGAGACAAGTCGATAGCATTTATTACCGTTTAGCTCGTTACATACATCCATCTTTATTGCTAAGGACTCGTTTTGACCTTTTAGATAATGATATATTTTACAGAATTTTCCTCCGTAAATTGTTAACTTGCTGAAAAATTCAGCTTAACAGTTCCCATAATCACCGATTAACACAATTAAAAATATATTTGATCTGATCATAATTTTCTATAAACTAATGATCCCAACACGCCTTGTTTATCAACCTTTAGTTTTTACAACTGAAAACAAAACAAAAAATGAGTCAATAACCAGTTAGAAAACAAATAATCGCTTTAAATTCCATACATTGTACGTACTAGAAAGTATTTCTGGAAGTTTTCTGTGTTTCCTGAAGGACCACCTTTTATTATACCATTTTTTACAATACCTTATGAAATGGTGACATTTCACGAAGAGTTTCATACAAGAAAAGTTTGTAGGCATTTTCGTAGGCTAACATTGCAATATGTTTTTGTCTGGAAAATAATGTGAATGTAAAACATATATACTGACGCATTTTCAAAGTCTGTTATTGCGCAAAATTGACTTGAGTATAAAGAAGATGTGGTATGATTGCCACTGAGATAACTCTCCACCAGAGACCAAATGACATAGAAGTTTGTAACTATAGGTCACCGTACGGCCTTCAACAATGAACAAAACCCATAACCTTAAGTGTTTATTATTGCAGTAATTTCATTTTTGAATTGTCTGGTGGAATATCAATGAAAAACTTCCCTTGGCGTGGTACTAAATAGGTGTCATGTTTGTAGCCAAGGGTTTTCAAAGTATTCATTGGATTGAATAAATCTTTCTCTAAGTGGATACGTAAAACGGGCATTTCAACTCCAAAAGATTTTAACCTACATCGGTTCTAATGAACACAGATTATAATAATAAGGATATTTTGTATAACTGCAAATGAGATACCGAAAACTATTTACTCAAGAACAAAATTAAGAGTACGAGTTCCTCCACTTCTAAATGTTGTTGTAAGGCCTTCCACATTGGACAAAAAACAATGCTGATAGGTAAGCATTACGGAAAAAACAGATTTTGAAATATTCAAGTCAAGAGACAACCACCAGCACCATTAAGTTTGCATAATAAGTATGGTGAGGTTATACATATTTATAAACATCTCTAATCTGTTACAACGGTAGAATAGTAGGAAGGTTCAACAAATTATTTGTGTATTATTTAATTGAGACAAGTTAGGGAATATGAATATGTAAGATGAGACAAAAGAACATCATCGTCTTTAGGAGGTCAACATCAAGAATTGTCAACTCTCACAAATGGTCAATTCTTGATGTCCATCGACTACGACGGCCGTAATTGTTGTATTTAACCGAAAAAAAACATTACATTTTCAGAAAATCGGAGAAGCAACCAGGAACATGTCAACTATCAGACATGTGCAATTGATACGAGATATATTACGAAAGCGACAAGTAAACATTGATATTGAATTTTCAAATAAATTAAGACGACTTCCAGTACAATCTAATTAAAATTAGTTCTCCGCACTTGCTCCTCATTTTCGTTCGGTTGTTAAAATATGTCGCTCGTGGGATCTGATGAGGATTCTAATTAGATTGCTTCCTATTGAAGAAAATTTGAGTTTGTCGTCATGAGGGTATTAAGTTCAAGGAACAGTAAAAGGGCTATGTCTCGGATTTTGGTAAAATTTGACATACAACTTGCTTCTTGAACTATAACTGATAATCGAAAAAATAATGCATTTATCTCTTTTAGTATCTGAAATATTACTGATTAAATTCTTTCTAATTTGTAAAGAATTTCAGTAATAATTCAACGAATCAAAGTTGTATGCAAAATTTTACCAAAATTTGTGACATAGACCATTTACTGTAACTTAACCTTAATAATAGTGTCTCCATTGGTAGGTGAAGATGTCAAAGGACATCTCGCAAATGTCAAATTCATTTGAACAGAATTTTGACCAATCAGAAAGATTCTTTGATAGCATAATTCAATAATGTATATAATTATCAACAGGAATTTTTCAATTTCAATAATACAGAGATTACAACATTAAATTATACTACTCTAATTGTCGGATTTCTGAACGTATGCATCTGAGCCTCCATTATCAAGTACTAGTAATGGCAATGGTGACTAGTTACAAGTGGACGAGAATCTTATTTCTAGAATTCTCAGGCCAAAAAGAATAACTTGCGGACTAAAACTTCTAATTTACGCCGATATCTTTTTCTGCAATAAGAAACAAACATAATTTTCACAGGCGTTTATAAAAACTAGTTTACATGTTTGAGTCAAGTGGTGTGCATATCTAATACAAAAAATCAACTATTTAAAGTACTAGTAAAATCAATTAAGTAGCTATGGATATGTAGAACATTTGTCAGTCCAGCAAGCACTGGAACACGAACTTGAAAATTAACATCTCCGCCATACACTTATGTTAAATTTAGCAGAAGATAAACCGAACAAACTCGACAGTAATTTCATTTTCTAGTTATGCTTCAGAACATGTTTGCCTTTAAACAAAAGGTTATCCACGTCTTTGTACAATGTCATGAATCTTCATTGCAGAAATATGCAATAAATCCCTTAATTTCCAGGCAAACCCGTCTTTAAACTGTAATACGATATTTCGACTTAATTTGGATTTTATATCGTTCTATCAATGACAGAGTTGTACTCTGAATTAAATGTTTCATGGAGCAGGTCGATGCATCAGCAAAACTCTGCTTTAAGCTTTAAAAACTACAATGTATCTTGATTTATTTCAAATGAAACACTATACTTTGACCTTAAATGGTAACATTACTTAAGACAGAAGTAGTATTACCCATTAGATGTCGAAAATTTATGGAACCACTGGCATTTAAAAATTTTCCAATTTATTGTTATAGAACCATTATGTTACGAGAGGCAAAATTACTTTTGAAATTTCATAACAGAAGTGAATTACATGTTCTTTATCGAATGCAATTTTATCACATTTAGTTTCAAAACACGAGAAAACAATCACAGCAAATAAAAAGAATAACATTTCATCAGTCAAGATGTATTAAATGAGGTAATATATTGGCCAAACTAAATGTTAAGGTTTGTAGTTCCTACTTATGAAAAGTGCCTATAAAAAGCAAAAACAGCCTGGTTTTTTTTATTATTTTTAAACAAAGCTGCATAATTAGTTTAAGAAAGAGAATCTCCAGGGCTGATATGCATAAAACTACTTAAGTTAAGATTTGTTCCGAACGGACGGATTTTTCTACATGTCCTACGATAAATTAGTACAACGATTGGATATCTTAACTTTAGTGGTATTATGCATATCAGCCCTGACCTTTTACCAATCAAAACTCATATTCGTAAAATATTCAGTTGTGGATACTATGGAACGCATGTCAATTATATAAATATGGAACTCAAGTTTAAGGATAACCCTTTGCACAAGCCACTCATATTTTCAATTTATGTCTTACATACTGAAATCACTATGATTTCAGAAACTGAAGGAATGAGTTTTAAGTGTTTGCCCAGCTTGTATTAACTCTATTTCTCTTTGAAGACCCAAACGTTATGGTCAAAACATTTCTGTTGAATGCAAGATGTTTAATTTTAATAATAATACTTATTCCATGCCACCGATGGTGAGCTGTTAGTCCCCATGTTTATTCTTCTGACTTTAGTTAGTGCTCGACATTGCAATTTATGAGGGGCTATCTATTTTACAATTCATTCAATATTGATGAAACATATAAGTTTGGTAAAAAATTTTAAAAAGTTTATAACTCACGCAAGCAAAGAAAATAATAAATGGGTTTGCTATTAAATATATTTATTTCAATCCTCTTTAAAGACTTCCTTAGCTTTTTAGTCTAAGTTTTCATGATGACAATTATCCAAAAATGCGATTTCAATGCGACGATAACACGCCTCTTTATTTTATTTTGATTCCTTTGTTCTTCAAAAGATATTTAATTAACGATTAAAAAACAAATCTCAAATACACTTTTATTCTTATTAATCCTTAAACATTTTTATTTTTTTTAACATAAATTTTCCACATTTTCATATGAAAAATCATTTTGTGTCAATAGTTTGAGTTTTTATGAATTCAATATATTTCAAAAACACACAGGAATGCTTTCCAATAATTTTTTTGAATAATACAACTTCTGCTTGTTTTATGAAAATCATTCTGAATTAAATAAATTGTTAACACAGAAATATGTCTCGCCTTTTTGTTATTTTGCAAAAGTAAAATGCAAGTGTTGAAATCAAAATAGAAATACTTTAACATGTAAGTTATGAAAAATGTTCAAAGTCAATGACCCATGACTGAGGGGCATGGCCAAATAATTTCTATGGAAATGAGATGTGCCAATGCTTATACAACTGCATGCCAAATATCATTGTCCTACCACTAGTGGTTCCCCAGAAACTGACTTAATCACAAACTAATACATGTAAACTAAGTAAAAGTTTCAGAGTCAATAGCTATAGACCATGACTGAGGGGATGGGGCCAAATAATCTCAATGGAAATGAGATATGCCAGTGCTTATACAACTACATACTAAATACCATTGACCTACCTCTAGTGGTTCCCTATAAACTGACCTAATCACAAACTAATACATGTAACTAAGTAAAAGTTTCAAAGTCAACAGACCATGACTGAGGATGCGTGGCCAAATAATCTCCATGGAAATGAGATATGCCAATGATTATACAACTGCATACCAAATATCATTGACCTATCATTAGTGGTTCCCCTGAAACTGACCTAATCACAAACTAATACTTGTAAACTAAGCAATACTTAATTAAATTCCCCCTTTTGTTTAGAGTTTCAATGATTCACAAAGAACAGAACTTAAATCTTTGTAAAACTGATAAAAAGGGGCAATAAAAACCGAAAGAATGGACAGATATCACCATTGCTAAGAGAGAAAATAAAAGACGAAAAGAAAAGCAGCAGTTGGTCCTCAATTACTCAAATTTAAAAATTGGACAAGACAAATTCCATAGAACCCGTCTAAAGATATCTCCAAACAATTTGTCAGTACTTCTGAATAACAGAATTTAATATATTATATAAATTCGTGTTGGATTATATTCTTTTTATTACAAAAAAAAAAACAAAAACAAAAATGGGAGTCCATTCATAAAACGGCTTAAGCTATTCGTTTGAGACCTTTTTATACATTGCTTTCAATGTAATTATTTAAAAAGTATTAAACTGATTTCATCAGGTACGGCATCAGTTTTATACTTTCAGTTGTTAAGCTGAACCCATAAAACGTATTTTGGGTTTTTTCAGTCTTCCGCAAATCAAAATGTGAATCCAAATCCGTCCAGTGTCAACTTCGTCGAAGAGAATAGACCGAGTAAGATTGCATAATTTGAATCATACAAATACAAAAATACTGCTGTCCAGTCACACGGAGGACAGAGAGATCACTAGGAGCAGCACCGATCCAGTGGTAGATATTAAACGTAAGGATCTTGTAATTCTGTGGTTGTCGTTGACTGTTGTCTGCCATAGCTGTGTTTGGTTTATAGATTTAAGCATAATACACGCCGTTGGTTTTCTGTTTTGCACTGTTTACTTTGTCATGTCAGGCCTTTAAAAGCTTACGTTACAGTAAACTTTTTCATTGTTGAAGGCCGTACGGCGACCTTTAGTTGTTTACATCCTCGTCATTTGGTCCCTGGTGGATAGTTGTCTCATTGGCAATCATACGATGTCTCCTTATTTATTTTATTGATAGCACTAATGCTGTTTTTTTTTGCAATTACCCATCCAAAATCAAGCTAGAAATTAGCATGAAGATAAAGTTGACAGCACCAATGTTGCTTTGTTTTTACAATTGCAATTTCCAAACCTACTGATAAATGTACATTTCAATTACATTTTTTCATAAAGACTTTAGAATGACATATCGCAAAGAACATTTATTTTACCAAGTCATATGAAGTCTAGGGAGTAATCTTTCAACGATTTATTTCCAAATATATCTCCATCAGCATTTTCGATATATCAAATTAAATTAAATGCAGTGAGTTTTCAAATGGAGTTAGTACATAACAAAATTAATTACATTTCTGTTACCTAAAGTATTTAAATTGCAGCAGAAAATTTCCCTGTAGAATGGTATTTTTGAATTTCGTTCATGATAAGAATAAGTTGTTTTGTCGTTTGTGTTCTCAGCAGAAAGATACGGAATGTGTGGTTATTGTGCTGAACCATATTACAACATCAATGATTGATTTTAAATTTTGATATGGGTTAAGCAAATAAAGAATTGCAAGATGATAAGAAATATACTTTTAGATTTTCATTAAAAAATCCTTATTTCATATTTCAAGTGAACATTTAACGTTGGAATTTTTTCAATCTGACTGGAATAGATCCTATTTCCACGCTTCGCTTACATGGATCTGACAACAGTTCTTTAATAACCTTTCGAGATCCTCTGGCTTTGACGTAATAATAAACAGCTTCAAAAACTTGAAGGCTGAAATTTCATTTGATGATGTAATAATGACCACAACAGAAAGTACAACGGAAGGTTATCAGATCACAAGATCTATACATCAATCATATTTTTTTCTTAATTCACAACATTTGGTTCGAGTGTACCTGATAAAGTGAATTCTATAAACACGAGTCGAACGCACAGAAATAAGTTTCATATCTTGGTTGTTTCTTCAAATTTGAAGCTGATAAATAAAGTTACTCTATTAGAATAACTGGCGAAGAAGTAAGTCTTGTTGTGTGTACCTGTTAGATGTCTACAATCTTTTCAATTTTAAAATCTGTATAATATTTGTTAATATATCATCCATCATTATGATACCTTGTCATATGTTAAGCAATTGTTTTTAATATATCTGGTCCATTGTTTTTGCAAGATTTACAGTTCATATCTTTTACGCACTCAAATGTCAGTATTCAATGGTAAGACTGTGTACTAAGCCTTGTATTTATACTAAGTATTTAAATTTAAATTATTATCTATATAATAATTCGTTTAAAACCACCAAAAAATATCATCTTGTTAATAGTATACATACACACTAATTGCTTCTTTTATAGTTTTCTCTTATTTAAGCCGCAAATCGACTGCAATATGATGATTGTGTTTAACAAACAACAAACTGTTCCAGCTGAACTGAAAAAACACTAATGGGTATCTTTACTATTTTTACTACTTTTAGTTCAGAAGTTATTCAAAATATGACACTCATAAACAAAAATAGTAACGATAAAAGTCTTAACACGTCTTGATAATTTGTTCTTTGGGACGAAGTGTCCATTAATAAAACGTTTTAGTCTACACTTAATACACGACTGGGTTAAAAACGTACCAATGATTAAATCACCAGATGGTACAGCAAAACCGAAAATACTGAAATAATACATCCTATTACAGTTTATCTTACCTCCTATACATTTCTAGGAATATGGTTGGTTAAAAGCAACCGCGTGGAGACCGTGTATATTCAATATTGGGGGTTAGTAGGCGGGACTTAGTTCAATACACTGTTAGTTGTGGTGTTACGTCCCTTTATAAAAAGAACGCGGTGTTGAGGAAAACTCCTAAAGGTTTCAACAGTCGAAGAAATTGATGATGACCGATTGAAATAAATTCATAAAACACATTTAAAGCTAACAAGTTGTTATTGTTGGCATTTGTTTTTGTATAGACCAATGGAAGTAGGTTCGTAATACTAATGGTATTGAAGACTTGATCACTTTGATAGGCAACTTGTCTAAATACCACATGTTAAGATAGTCGGCAAGATAAATTCCTTACATAGTGTGCTAGTGACCTAATCCAATATATATGGGCTCAGTAAATTCCATATGGGGATTCGAGTTTGTATTGAGTGAACAACGTCGATATTCTATTTGGTTTCTATAGATTTTTCTTGCGAATATATTATCAAACAACAGCTGTTAGATGTCCGACAATATCATTAATTAATAATAGATGAGAGAAGTATACCGAAATGAAATTATTTTACACATGCAAATTTTGCTTGCGTGATTTTCACATGAAATTCACCTCAAACGACCTTATACGTGAAACTCGTGTGAAAATTTTCACATGAATCTCATGTAAAATTTGTGACGTGAACTTCACGTGAATTTTACAAAAAAATTGGTATTTTTCGTGTCGTTAATCAAATTTGAAAATTAAGATGGTATTAGAATAACTATATTTCGAAAATTTACATGAATCTCATGCTCGTTTGAGTTTCACGTATAAGCTCGTTTTTGTAATTTTCATGTAAAATTCACGTGAAAATTTTGAGATTTACGTATAAGCTCGGTTGAGATAAATTTTACATGAGATTCACCAGAATCTAAATTCACGTGAGTGAAATTTCCCTGTGTAGGCAAAAAGAGACAAACATGGGATTGGAGTAGTGGGAAATGTGTAAATGGTGTGAGATCAGATGCATCAACAGGATTAGATCTATTGCTATGCATAGATCACTCATCAAGCAATCACATATTTACAATAATTACTATATAAGATAGTTGATTCATAAGGATTGCATCACTTTTATTTGTCAGACAACAATCATTTGGTTTTCTAATGCGATTGTGTATATCCCAAAAAAAGCAACATCCACGAATGCACGAGCTCTACATGCCTATGTTTGAACACTACGAATGAATATTTATTTTAAAAGAAGCAAAAAGCTCGATTTAACTTGAATGTCATTTTCTTGTTTAAAACCTTTAAATTGTGACAGACTCTATGATTTACACTTTCCAATTGTTAAATTCCATTTCTCGGCAGTAAGATACACTAGATGCCCCATCTTATAGTATATGTATATCTCAATAAGTTACGCTTATGCATGTAATACGAACTTCATTTACGGCTGTGCTTCTGACACACAATCTGCTCAAACAGAGTTATGCGAGAGAAAAAAAGCTGAAATCAACAGTACATAAGTTTTACATGTAGATAACAGAAATTTACCAATTCTGCTTAATTTCCGATGGTGGAATTTTGACTGATTGTGGATTCACATAGCGGACGATGCATGTATAGCAGGAGACCATTACTGTGTCAACGCAATCAGTCTAACTCTTTTTTGGAGTTCATGCAATTCCTTCATTTTGTTTAACCTTGATATGCATCTGTTTAATGGATTTATGATTTGAAGATCCGGTAAATTACCTCTAATTAAGCATTTTTTACATGTAAACTTCCGCGGGTTAATACTTAACCCCAACACTTGTAAACCCTAAATAAAACTTTGAAAAAAGTTTTTTTATTCACAAATATCCAGCAGGAAGTTCCGCAACCAGTTACATTTAAATGTTTTATGGACTAAAGCATAGAATAAAGAAAATATTGTAAAAAAAAACCAAATACCCGGGCAATGCACTTCCCCCTTACAATAACGCACAGTTACGGAGATGATATTAAGCATGAATACTTTTAAAGGAATCCTGTATTGCTTCATTTAATGTAAGCTCTTACAAACAAATCTATTATTCGAACCCAAAACTTTAGGCTACATTTCTCTAAAACTGAAATCGGTTATTTGTGAATAATTCAAAAATTTAATTGTTTCTTGTGCCGGAATCTGTGTTAATGTGAAATATTTTTGTATGAATAATTTAAAGATATAAATACAAATGCTTACAGACTGTTCCCATCGGACACTCGTTTATATGTCAATTTCAATGCATGCTAACGCATTAGTTGTACGATATCAAATTGCGCAAAAAATAAGATAAGAACTGATAATAAATGACTTTACACAAGACAGGATGAAAATGAATACTTTGCAACATACAGTGCAGGATAGTTGAGGATACAAAAGAGAAAAAACCTAACTATGCGTAGCAACAGATAAAATTAAATGATAAATCCGAAAAAAATTCTCCTGCCCCCAGCCCCCTCACAGAATATGAAATGGTCGTTCCCTAAGGTCTTACTCGAATCAATGCATGTATAAATACTAAACCAAGTCCTCTATGCACGATTTTTTAATTTTTTTTTATTTCGAATCCATAACAAAATATATTGCATTCATTCAGTGAATCAATTGCCTGCTAATTAATTTTTCGTGTTTTATTGCCGTACGTGACCTTAATAAACATTCAACACCGAATCATGGAGCACGTGAAAATAAGTGACATTACAGTCATGCAATAGAGCGATGTTTTTTTTAAATCTTTTCCATACGTTTCTTTTCAAAACAAATAATTGTTTGTAAACAAACTTTAAGGATTACATTATAGTTATATAGAAAGACATTTTTTTCTAATTTATTGATTATCTAATGCGATGAACTGTTGGTGGGCAATTGTGCCAAACGAGCTGAATCCACCATGTACACGTAGTAGAACTTTCTTTGAAATAAAGCTTTAGATGAAATAAGGTTTTGATAATGTTTGATCTTATAAAATATATAATGGAAAACAATATTGTATTACTCTTAAGACGAAAATGTTGTTATCAATAATTTATCTATTTTGTCTGAACATTAGTTTTCGTGGTCCTTAATATCTGTTAAATGTCTTTCTCTACTTTTTCACTGTGGTTACAATCCGCGCGAGCGGTTGTTTACACTACAATCCAGTAAAAGTCTGAAATGGCCTATATCTGTACTCGGGTGTACTGATTTTTACTCGACCATTCTGAATTGGTCTGAAATTTACTTGATATTACTCGACTGTAGTCTGAACCATACTTTACAGTCTGAACTTATACTCGACCTTTACTCGACCAGTACTTAACCATTTTATACGCGTCTGAACCATGCTCGACCTAGTCTGAACCATACTCGACCTAGTCTGAACCATACTCGACCAAGTCTTAACCAACCAAGACCTATTCTTTGTATCTGTCTATTGTATTTCATCAATTTAGGAACTGTTTTTAACAACAGCTATTTCCCCTGGCTAGAAATTTAAACAACAATTTGAAATTAAAAATGTATTCAATACAGCATTGAAACCAAAATTTCACAATAAACATAATATAACTTTAACGCCATATTCATTAACACTTAAATATATATATCACCTTTAAAATGAAAATAAAACAAATAATCTCAAAACTGAATTGTGACTAATATTTTCAATGTTATTCGACATTTTTGAATGTTTCAGATATATTTTATGGTTACTGGACAATTTTCACCATTAACTTGAGCCTAGTATAGATTTATGGTGTCAGTTGGGTTTAGTTAATAATGCAGTGAACTTTTTTAATTTAAATATATATAAAATAGTTACTGTATATAAAGCAACTTAATAAATTTAAAGAATGACACCTTTGTTTTGTTAAACCAAGAATTTAATATAATCACGATAATAGAACTTAATAATGCCATAGCAATCCTTGATAACCTTTTAAAAAGGAAATGTGTTCCAAAGTTACATTAAAAAAATTTTAATTAAATTTAAATAATTTTGTCAAAATTAAAGACATGGCATACAAGAAGCACTTTAATAAGGTTTAATTACCTCAGTACATGTGTGTTCGTGTCGTTAATCAAATTTGAAAATTAAGATGGTATTAGAATAACTATATTTCGAAAATTTACATGAATCTCATGCTCGTTTGAGTTTCACGTATAAGCTCGTTTTGTAATTTTCATGTAAAATTCACGTGAAAATTTTGAGATTTACGTATAAGCTCGGTTGAGATAAATTTTACATGAGATTCACCAGAATCTAAATTCACGTGAGTGAAATTTCCTGTGTAGGCAAAAGAGACAAACATGGGATTGGAGTAGTGGGAAATGTGTAAATGGTGTGGATTCAGATGCATCAACAGGATTAGATCTATTGCTATGCATTGATCACTCATCAAGCAATCACATATTTACAATAATTACTATATAAGATAGTTGATTTATAAGGATTGCATCACTTTTATTTGTCAGACAACAATCATTTGATTTTCTGATGCGATTGTGTATATCCCAAAAAAAGCAACATCCACGAATGCACGAGCTCTACATGCCTATGTTTGAACACTACGAATGAATATTTATTTTAAAACAAGCAAAAAGCTCGATTTAACTTGAATGTCATTTTCTTGTTTAAAACCTTTAAATTGTGGCAGACTCTATGATTTACACTTTCCAATTGTTAAATTCCCATTTCTCGGCAGTAAGATACACTAGATGCCCCATCTTATAGTATATGTATATCTCAATAAGTTACGCTTATGCATGTAATACGAACTTCATTTACGGCTGTGCTTCTGACACACAATCTGCTCAAACAGAGTTATGCGAGAGAAAAAAAGCTGAAATCAACAGTACATAAGTTTTACATGTAGATAACAGAAATTTACCAATTCTGCTTAATTTCCGATGGTGGAATTTTGACTGATTGTGGATTCACATAGCGGACGATGCATGTATAGCAGGAGACCATTACTGTGTCAACGCAATCAGTCTAACTCTTTTGGAGTTCATGCAATTCCTTCATTTTGTTTAACCTTGATATGCATCTGTTTAATGGATTTATGATTTGAAGATCCGGTAAATTACCTCTAATTAAGCATTTTTACATGTAAACTTCCGCGGGTTAATACTTAACCCCAACACTTGTAAACCCTAAATAAAACTTTGAAAAAGTTTTTTATTCACAAATATCCAGCAGGAAGTTCCGCAACCAGTTACATTTAAATGTTTTATGGACTAAAGCATAGAATAAAGAAAATATTGTAAAAAAAACAAATACCCGGGCAATGCACTTCCCTTACAATAACGCACAGTTACGGAGATGATATTAAGCATGAATACTTTTAAAGGAATCCTGTATTGCTTCATTTAATGCAAGCTCTTACAAACAAATCTATTATTCGAACCCAAAACTTAAGGCTACATTTCTCTAAAACTGAAATCGGTTATTTGTGAATAATTCAAAAATTTAATTGTTTCTTATGCCGGAATCTGTGTTAATGTGAAATATTTTTGTATGAATAATTTAAAGATATAAATACAAATGCTTAAAGACTGTTCCCATTGGACACTCGTTTATATGTCAATTTCAATGCATGCTAATGCATTAGTTGTACGATATCAAATTGCGCAAAAAATAAGATAAGAACTGAAAATAAATGACTTTACACAAGACAGGATGAAAATGAATATTTTGCAACATACAGTGCAGGATAGTTGAGGATACAAAAGAGAAAAAACATAACAATGCGTAGCAACAGATAAAATTAATTGATAAATCCGAACAAAATTCTCCTGCACCCAGCACCCTCACAGAATATGAAATGGTCGTTCCCTAAAGTCTTTCTCGAATCAGTGCATGTATAATTACTAAACCAATTCCTCTATGCACGATTTTTTTAATTTTTTTTTTATTTCGAATCCATAACAAAATATATTGCATTCATTAAGTGAATCAATTGCCTGCTAATTAATTTTTCGTGTTTTATTGCCGAACGTGACCTTAATAAACAATCAACACCGAATCATGGAGCACGTGAAAATAAGTGACATTACAGTCATGCAATAAAGCGATGTTTTTTTTTAAATCTTTTCCATACGTTTCTTTTCAAAACAAATAATTGTTTGTAAACAAACTTTAAGGATTACATTATAGTTATATAGAAAGACATTTTTTTTTCTAATTTATTGATTATCTAATGCGATGAACTGTTGGTGGGCAATTATAAAGGGGTACCAAACGAGCTGAATTCTACCATAAACATGTACATGTAGTGGAACTTTCTTTGTAATAAAGCTTTAGATGAAATAAGGTTTTGATAATGTTTGATCTTATAAAATATATAATGGAAAACAATATTGTATTACTCTTGAGACGAAAATGTTGTTATCAATAATTTATCTATTTTGTCTGAACATTAGTTTTCGTGGTCCTTAATATCTGTTAAATGTCTTTCTCTACTTTTTCACTGTGGTTACAATCCGCGCGAGCGGTTGTTTACTACAATCCAGTAAAAGTCTGAAATGGCCTATATCTGTACTCAGGTGTACTGATTTTTACTCGACCATTCTGAATTGGTCTGAAATTTACTTGATATTACTCGACTGTAGTCTGAACCATACTTAACAGTCTGAACTTATACTCGACCTTTACTCGACCAGTACTTAACCATTTTATACGCGTCTGAACCATGCTCGACCTAGTCTGAACCATACTCGACCTAGTCTGAACCATACTCGACCAAGTCTTAACCAACCAAGACCTATTCTTTGTATCTATCTATTGTATTTCATCAATTTAGGAACTGTTTTTAACAACAGCTATTTCCCCTGGCTAGAAATTTAAACAACAATTTGAAATTAAAAATGTATTCAATACAGCATTGAAACCAAAATTTCACAATAAACATAATATAACTTTAACGCCATATTCATTAACACTTAAATATATATATCACCTTTAAAATGAAAATAAAACAAATAATCTCAAAACTGAATTGTGACTAATATTTTCAATGTTATTCGACATTTTTGAATGTTTCAGATATATTTTATGGTTACTGGACAATTTTCACCATTAACTTGAGCCTAGTATAGATTTATGGTGTCAGTTGGGTTTAGTTAATAATGCAGTGAACTTTTTTTTAATTTAAATATATATAAAATAGTTACTGTATATAAAGCAACTTAATAAATTTAAAGAATGACACCTTTGTTTTGTTAAACCAAGAATTTAATATAATCACGATAATAGAACTTCCATAGCAATCCTTGATAACCTTTTAAAAAGGAATGTGTTCCAAAGTTACATTAAAAAAAAAATTTTAATTAAATTTAAATAATTTTGTCAAAATTAAAGACATGGCATACAAGAAGCACTTTAATAAGGTTTAATTACCTCAGTACATGTGTGTTTTACAGGGAATAAGAAAGCCCTATTTTTCTTAAACTCGTGTATCTACATGTAGTGAATTCAAAAGGCCAGCGATTTAAGTTAAACAGGATGTTGCAATTTTGAATGAATATTATTTAGAATTTAATACTCTCTGACCAGGTGTGATCTTATTAATGAGTTTGCCCCAAGCAGGAGGTAATACTTTATACTTCACCACTAATCAGAAGAACAATTTTATTAATTTCTTTAATATTTTATCTCTTTTTGATATATATTATATATAATATCTCCCAAATTATAATAATAGATATATTTCTAATATAAGGTTAAACAATTTTATCGATTTTGTTGGCTGTTGTTACCACATTCAAAAGATAATTATATAACTATTGTACGTAACCTTGAAACCTATTTAGTTTTTATTTAGGCATTTAGGAAAATGAAATCTAAAAATAAAAAAAAAAAACACATGCCAAACAAGAAGCACCTTAATAAGGTTTGATTACCCTCAGTATAGGTGTGGTTTTTATGTAAAAGAAAATCTTTTTAACAAAACTTAAAAATTAATATAATTAAATTATTATATAAGATAATTTGATTTAACTATCTCTATTTGATAAATCTGAGAATCACGTAAGGATGTAAAAATTTGTTTTTACAAGTCTAAATTGAAAACAACGTTCAAACCTATGATTGCGTTGGATAAAAACCGCAATCTTTATACGTGTACCTCAATTTAGGATAGATTCTTGAAATTTAAAGAGTTGAAAATCTGTTTTTATATATATCTTTATTTTATTGTGGCTGTTGTCATGTCAGTTAAAAAGAAATTTGTTTTAAGTTAAAATTAAAAAAAAGTAGAGGCCATTTGGTCAAGTATGGTTCAGACTGAAAAAAATAGGTCGAGTACAGGTCGAGAATGGGTTAAGACTGTTTCAGACTGGTCGAGTAATAGTTCAGACTATTTTCAATGGCAAAGATAGGGGTCAAGTACAAATCAGTACAGTCGAGTATGCTTAAGACTGGGGTTGGGTAATGTCGAGTAAAATTCAGACCAATTCAGACTGGTCGAGTAAAAATCAGTACAGTCGAGTACAGCTATAGGCCATTTCAGACTTTTACTGGTTTGTAGTGTTAGTCGTTGTCGAATTAAAAATTATAGAAAACATATTTTGAAACTCGTTCATGTCGATGCAATCTATTATTTATATTAATACCTACACGTAACGTGTAGCGGACTTTTACGTTTCTGTCTTACGGGTCTCTAAAAACACCACAAAGGACCTCCTTTGTGCACAAAGGAGCTCAAAGGAGCACAAAGGACCACAAAGGAGTTTGATATGAGCACAAAGGAACTGAAATTCATTTCAAAACAAAAATATTAAAATTCATGAAGAAAAATGTAAAAAAAAAAAATCAATTTCAATAAAAATTGCGATTTTAATAATGTACGATTTTTAATTATCACCGGTATCGGTTTGGAACCGACTTTATATCCGGGTTAAGTGATAGTTCGTGTATGTGAATTTTTAAATAGTTTAAATATATTAACATAAATGATAAAAATGTCAATTATTATTCTTGATATTTTATTGTTGTAATTTTTCAAGGGTAAAGCATTACCAAAACTTCGAAAATTATATAGGATAGCAATGTGTTGTTGTTTTTTGTTGTCTCATATATCATCACTTTGTTTTCTTACGTATGATAATATTTTTAAGTGAAGTATAAGAATACTTGCATTATAACAAAAAAGTCAAAACTTTATATTTCCAATTATGATTTATTAAGATAAAACAAACATGATAAATAAATACATATGATTTAACAATAACATTTAAAATTTTGGTTTTGTCCTCACTGCAGCTGTCCTTGGCCGGTGACGTTGACTAGGCTTGGCGAGACGTTTAACCTTCGGTATCGCAAAACCATTTGCCGCTCTTAACATATTGTCACTAAACTTTTTGTCACTTGCAAGCTTTCTGTAAAGCACTTCTTTTCAATTTGGGAAAGACTGTGTCATTTGGAATGTTGTATTCTGTGTTTCTTGAAATTTCCAAAAAGTTCATAATTGCCGTTGCCAATTATACTGCGTCTTAAATCTGTGTGGTGAAGTTGTATCACATTGTAAATTTTATCTAAAAGTTCTGGTAATTGATGAGGTTTTCAGTTCAGTGCTACCTTAAACCGGTGGTTCATGGACTCACAGAAATTGAAATCTTTACAAACAGTGTTAGCTTAATTTTCTCTCTCCGATTTAATGTCCAGTCTTTATTTATATGTTCATGTTTTCTCAATACTTTTCAATATATAATTATAGGTATACTAACATCTTATCGAAAATGGCCGTAATCTTATGCATATCCGTACCGGTTACGGAAGACGGTTTCGGAAATCTTCAACTTTATACCGATTTAACTCGAGTATTTTAATAAAAATTAATATTTTTTTTCGTGAGAAATGCCTTCCCCCCATTTAATAAACAATTTCAGTTCCTTTGTGCACTTATCATACTCCTTTGTGCACAAAGGAGGTCCTTTGCGGTGTTTTAAGAGACCGCTGTCTTACAGGTAAATTCGTACTTATTTCTGATAGTTATTTTCTATATATTTTGCTATTAGTTGCTTTAATCAGGAGAGTGTTTTCCATGTGACTGAATATTTTTGGACAAAAAGAATTGTGAATGAGCTCTCTGTCAAAGTGACAATTATATAACCTAAAAGTTATTGCAAATACAATGACATTCCATTATTTAAATTAAGTTGAGTAATAACAAATCTGAAATAAATATAAGACAAAAGTTATATCTTGTGTTCATGTCAGAAATGTCAACCTTAAGATTTCATTTGAACTGAATGTATACTTTATTGTGACCTTAAAACTTGAAATCTAGTTCGTATTTTCCAAATTGTAACAGAACTAACAATGACGAGTATCAGAATATTGTCCTAAATATGCTTGAAAACTTTCTGCGTGGATTTTATTCAAATGAATATATCTGAATATAAAGTGCGCCATTGCAATTAAAGTTGTTGTATTCTGATTACAGGGGTTAAGTATGACAATTTCTTGATTTTCAATTGTTCCATATTTGTCCATATACGCTCTCACTCATATAATTATGTCGCAAAAAAAAAAAAAATCCAACCCCGTTCCTCTAAATTATCAGTATTTAAAATGAGAAACAATGTAACAAAACCAATCAAACAAGAAAATAAATGAAAGAACAAATTTAAGTTAGAGAATATTCATATACGGTTTCAATGTTTGATGAATCTCTAAACGATATGACAAAACTGTTACTTATCCAAATTCAGACAAAACGAGTTCATTAAATAAAAATTCGAGATCTGCTATTCCATGGTTAACGTAGTACTACGTTGTCATTTATGTAATGAAATAATGAATGCAAAAACGTTTATCAATCAAACATATCTAATTGTTTGGAGTTGATTACATTTTGTTAAACAACTTGCTATAAAAATGTAATCAATTTATACTTGTTTAGTAAACACAGGCTTTCTATTTCTTATATATATGCGAATGTTATCAAATATCATGCATATTCTCACTTAAAAACGAATTTATTACGATACAAGATAATATTTCACAAACAAAATGATATATATCGCCTCCTAGGGGCATTTACATAGCAAAGCATACAATATATCAGCGAGATAAATGGATGATAATAAAGTTACTTTATGCTTTGGAAAAGATATACGGACGTGTTCATAGCATGGGGATATTTTGTCTTTCAATTTACCAAGCACTATCTTGACGATACCTGCTTTATTTTGACGCGAACTTTTTATGAAATGAGAAATGAATACAGCTAAAAGTACAAAACGTATTTCATAAGCACATTCGAGTGAGATTCAATCTTGTCTGACTCAAACAAACCTTACAAGTAAAATCTTACCCTTGGGCGTCTAAGATTTCTAGGTTTTGCATAGGCAACAGTGTAAAATTCCTATCATTTTGACTTGTAATTATCAAAAGCGGTTTCCGATTAACTGATATTCTATAAACAATTGAGACTTCAATTTTGAGATAGATTGGAAAACAGTACCATCTAAACTAAGCATTGAAATACTTCTACTTTATAACCATCTTCCCTTTTGGTCATTATATAACTTCTCACGTAACCAAGAACTTAGATATCCTTGGCTTTCAAAGTTTTTGTAGTTTGAGCTTTCCTGATGAAGGTAAATCTAGCAAAGTGCGTCGGACGCATCAAATCTATAAATTGTTATTTTCATTTCTAGCTCTGTGTCGATACCGCTGCTTAGTGGTGGGTGAACAACTATTCCCCGAGAGTATCATCAGCTCAGTTTTCTGTGCTTCGGTACTGACATAATTTGTAACATACCTTTCTGAAATTCTCCGTTGATTCAGACACACCAAATTTATAAAGTCATTTTCATTTTCTTCTGGTGTCATTAAACCTTGAAAACAACTGTATTCAAGATACAGCCTTTATTTAGTTTTGCTGCTCGCAACGTTTTTTATGAATAAAACCTATGAGGTATTATGCTAATGTGTAAGCACCATTTATACTACACAACTGGAAAACAAATCACGGAATGAAGACATTGCAGATCGGAACAGGCACACGAGAAGCGGAATGAGTCTGTTTATACTTTATTATTGTTATAAATACTATTGAATCGACAGTATTTGTGAGATGCTAGTACGAGTTTAAAATCGTCAGAAGACCGGAAGAAAGGTCCTTGTTGCTCACAAGTTAGACTGAGTATGTAATTTCTGTGGCCCTTAGCTTCCTGCTGGAAGATGAAAGAGTCCCCCCCCCCGTGTTTACATATGTGATGTTTTAGTTATAGTGTTAGCATTTCCTACACAGATACAAATTTGCAATAAGATTAAAACATGAAGAAAAAAACAAAAAAAATCTATTATTTTCCTTTCAAAGAATAAAAACAAATTGACAATCCAAGAACACTAATTAAAAGTATGTGACAAAAATCTTTCAGCCATTGCATTAAAACAGAATTTATATATGGAATAGAAATTAATAATTGAAAGCCTATAAATTATCATGCTCTGTACAGGGAATTCAGTTTACACAACATTTGATTTATTAAATAATCTGCATTTTTTTTTATCACATCTATTTTTCTATTTGCTTATTTTCTACCGTCAACCAAGGTAAATATAAAAGGAAAACACGCCGAAAAAATCGAAAGTAATAATTCTTTGATAGACAATGTTATTCATGAGGTCTACGAAGAATGTGACCTTTCGGAAGTCATTACCGCATCAAGTAATACCATCTGAAATCAATGCACAGGTAATTAATTATATAGTAAACACTATAGACATGACACATTGATCTTAAAACACAAATAACTTCAGACTGAAATGAAACATTAGGGTACAATTACTATAAATTTTGTAGTGATTTATATCACATCACAGACCCCTAAGTCTGATCGTGTAGCTCGTCAATTTTTTAAAATGTATTCGCGTGCATAACTTGAAAAAAAAATCACGAACGATGAAATTTATGTTTAAACGTTTATTTTTCTCAGATACTAAGCATAAAGTTGAACGATTTTGAAAGACATCTTCGTTCTTATAATTTAATAACTTTTATTGAGTACTGACCTTGTATATGTGTTTGTGTTGTTGATAAAATTTCGTTCGCGATCCAATACCAAATCTTTCACAATTCGATTGCAATACTTGAGCCCCGTTAGTTAATATTTCACGATAATTTGTCTCAATATACCGAATGATGGCCGTCTCATTCACCATGAAATAAATGTATTCATCGTGTTCTACATATGCTATAGCCAGCAACCTAAATTATCTTTAACTGATCTCAATATCTCAAGAGTACCATAGACTGATATTAGAATACCAATCCCGCAACAAATTATTGCATGATTACTGTTTAGGGAGTAATTCTATTACAGTAAAGTAGAGCAGAATTACGGAGACACGCTACTGGCTTAGTTTGTTTTTGCCACACGTATACAACATAGCCAACGAGTTTAGGATGCGTCGTACTCGAGAGGCAAACAATTGTGCGAGAACATTTCAAAATCGAAGGATAAAAGAAGAGCAACTTCGTTAAAAAAGAAAACTGTTGAACCTTGTCAGTAGTGACACAATACATGGGCTTTTATCATTGTATCATATACTAAATACGGATATTAATTTGATATACTATATTCGAATTTCCAAATATGTATTTCTCGACAGAAGTGCTCGAGAACAAATACTTGAAATCCAAAAGTATCAAAAGTTAAAAAGCAGTAAACTCAAACTGTCACCCGCTTAAAATTAACAAAATTAACATCTCTTTTGGGATTTGAAACCATCTCAAATATCTATTTAACCAAAAGTTGAATAAGGTATATAGATCTAGTCATCTGGACTTCTATCACCCGTATCTAAATGAGAGGCGTCCGCTTCTCTGTGTGGGATGTATAAATACGAAATCACGTCCGATCACAATGGGGTCTTTTGATCTGACGACTCATGCATGAGAGACTGTCACGCTCTCTGCATGTTAAAGAACCCTGCAACAACTGTTTTAGGAGTCCGCAAGGACATTCTTTTTGCACCTATCCAACATGCCCTTATTTTCCAGTAACCACCCAAATGTCCTGCCCTTCATCTCGTTCCACCCACTATACATAAACTGGATTGGTTTGTCTCCTCCTGAACATGCATGAAGTGTTTGCCACAGAAAATTATCAAAGTAACATCTGAATAGTACAAACTACTGGTTGCCTGTCTAGTGATACATTACATGATTACACAGAATTTTTCAATATACAATAGATGGACTGGTTTTATATGACATCTACATAATTTACTTGGCAAGAGTTCAGATAAAAGTATCGTCCATATACAAAGTTTGTTACCTTTAAAAGAAAATTTATTTTCTGATTTGTATTGTTGAGTAAACGACAATCTGAAAAAGGAAACTAATGCAATAAAAATGGCGATAAGAGAAAAGAATGGGATATTTCCACGTGTTAAAATACGACGGTTCTGACCTGAATCACGTAGAGAATTCAATGCAATTTGTATCACTATGTACATACATGATAAAAACAGATTTTACTTTGTTCTTTTCAAGATGAAAGACTTTATAACACTCCACGTAAAAATCAAACAAAAATCAATGTAATTTAGCAGAAATATCTGATCACTTGATCTTAGTATACTTTCCCTGAATTCATATCAGTGTTGCAAGATCTTTGTATTAGAAATAATGACGCAAACTACGCATGTATGATATGAAAATCCGAAACGGTCTCCGTTCTTAAACATAATTTTCACCGTGCATTGTAAATTGCCAATTACAAGCAATCGAGTCACACGGTAATGGCGCACTTTATTCACTTATTACTTGACGTTTATAGAATGTATCTTTTCATGAACAAAGCGTGCACTAAACGTTATTGAACAATTAATAAGCCGATATTAAAACAAATCAATATAAAGAAGCGATCGTTTATTAGCCAGCTGATAATTAAGTTGTAATATGTTTTCTAGATAGGACTATTTGTGCATCAACTGTGAGCAATAATTGTTGAAGATAACATTAATCAGAATACAAATCCTTATTGGCTAGTCAATAGACATCATATTACATTTTATATGGGATTATTGAAAGTTTGAATTCATTTATTGCTATAAAGATATGGCTGTTACAAGGATGTTGGATAAAACAATCTTGCTTTGTATATGCAAATAGGATTTTTGTGATGTTTTTCATGCCTAAAAAGGACATTAAATCTTTGTATAGTATATGTATCACTGACAATTTCACCAACATCATGGTAAAAATTATCCCGACATTTTTACATTGATTTTTCAATGCTCTATGCAAAATATCTTGATTCCATATATTAGATTACTTAGGGTTTGTCTGACAGTTACGAAGATCAAAACATGCATTGCATACGAGATTATTTGACGGGGGATGAGGGTACCCTTTTTTTATGTATACATATCTCGACATTTAATAAGAGTTTATCGAGGCTTTCTTTTTTGGGGAGCTTAGCCTCGTGGATACATAAATACAGGTAGTATAAGGTATGAATGATTCCTTACATTTTATATTGAATTACTAAAGAATTTTTTTCAGATTTCAGAAATTATGCAGCACAAGTGTGAGTGTGTATCGGATTAAGTATTCCATCCTTTAATATTTACATTTGATTATTAAATATTCCATAAGATTTAATTACGAAAAAAAGAGTAATGAGTTGACCGCAACATGCATGTTCAGGATAATAGCATGTTAGGTAACCAGAAATCAAGGTACCCGTTTTCAATGAATACTCGAAAAACAGGTTGACTTGGGTTGCCCTCAATTAGGAGGAGGGTTGCATGACAGCAAACATGTTAAACCCCACCACATTCTGTATGTCCCAAATCTGGAGACTGTTATTCAGTTGCTGTATATCATATTTGTTTTTTCGTTTATTAATTGTTTTTTACATAAATCAGGTCGATAGTTCTCTCGTTTCAATTGTTTTACATTTGTCATGTCATGTCATGTCATGTCGGGACCATTAATAGCTTGCTATGCGGTATGGGAATTGATCATAGTTGAAGGCCGTACGGTGACCTATAGTTGCTAAATTCAACGTCATTTGGTCTCTGTAGGAAAGTTGTCTCATTGGCAATCATGCATACGACATCTTCTTATTTTTTTATATGGAAAGATCACATGGCAACTTAGTTTAATAATATTTTATTGCAGATTAACAGAAAGATTAGACAAAAGTTATTCAAACGTAAAATAGTCCTCTCATTACATTATTTACATTTATACAAATGTACCACATGCCAATAAGGGCTTTTGTTTTCTTCGCATTAAAATCAATAAGTCTTTTCGACCAGTTATCGATAATTCTTTGGTAAAGGTTTATCACAAGGTTTCTTAGTTAAAGTTTTATCACAGGGTTTCTTATGTCAAGATTTATCACAAGAAAACTGTCCATAGGACAATATATCGCCTTACCCAGACACAGTATTCCTAGAAGGGAACATTTTGCTGACTTACATCATTGTTTGTCTTTCTCATGAATGCCAGCCGTGTTTGGAGGAGAAGCAGCAAATATCAAACAGAGACAGATTAAAAATACAGTTTTATCTGATTCATAGATCTAACCATGAACTCCTGCCCTCAACGCGAGCAAGCTGACATGAAATTCCTAATGCAAATATAGTAAACAAAAGGGTTGCTTAACATAACAATTCTCCTGCATTCAAATATATTGTGTTTAGCAAATTAAAACAAGGAATCAGTAAAACAAATACTATAAGTGCCATTGAAGAGAAACAAAACATTAGATTATTCTTAGTTTACATATTAAGTTTATTTGTATCTGCTTGAAGAAAAACAGTAATTTGTAACTGCTTGAAATAAGACACAGAATTATAATACACTGTTTTTTTTTTATATATATACAATGTATATCAAATAAAAGGATATTAAACAGATAGTGAAAACAAAGAAAAATAATCAAAATGGAGCTACACTATATACTATTTAAAAAAATATTGTAGAATACCATGTATAAAAAAAGAAGGAATGAAAGAATTACACGCGTCAGAGCCGATACTTAAATAAGAGACAGTAATAGTTTAACGATGTTCATAACTCGTAAATCCGTTTTGAGCATACAAACCCGATAACGAATTACTTTGAATTCCGAAACACGAATTGCGTGTAAAGAAATAATATTATATTTTTTTAACATCAACTTCATTGCAATATTTCAAAGAAACAAAAGTTTTAATATTTAAAAGCATATTGACAGTAACAGGTATAAACGACCATATTATTACACGAATGCAGTTTTTATGACATACATTCGTGATAGAAAGATATTTTATTAAAGTCATATTGTGCGGGGATTCGTGCACAGAAAAATTGAAAATCCAAAAGAGGTCAAGAATGAACACATTTCAACAAAGACAGAATGCATTTTGATCTATTTTTTCTGTTCAGCAACAAAAGTACTAATTAAATAATAGTTATATCCGAAATTTTAGAACAAAAAGTAACAGGAAATCAAAAACCTGTAGCTCTTCGAAAAAGGCAAACACTGCAACGGCCAAAAGGAGAAAAGTAAAAAGAAGTTTTCACAAAACACTGCACAGAAAACTTAAGATCAGACATCATGGCTGTCACCTATAACTGTTGAAAACAAGTGTCCCGAAACGGTAAGCAGTTCCTACTCACTTGTCATGTTGTTAATGGGAGGTATAAATGCCGATGATATGTCTTGTTCGTCGATTTGATAAAAGGGCAGGAACGTGACAGAATTGTAGTTATGACTTTTGTACAATTACCTACATGTACATGCACCATAGTGAAATCTCTACTAAAGAATATAGCGAAATTAATGGTAGTCAATTTATCCAAAAATACAAGAAACTGTCGTCACAACAGCAAACATAAATATAAAGGACAGGATTGAGGTTTTAACTTTTGTGCAATTTACAATCACCTGTATGTACGTATATCAAAGCATAATCTCTACTTAACAATGTATACAAAATAATGTTTTGACAATAGCAAAAAGAAAAAATTCAATGCTTTCGCATATTTATTTACATTTTTCATTAAAACTGACCAATATCAATAAGTTACAAAGGATAAACCAATGTTAATTGTAACGAATGAATTAGCATACAGATTGAACCTTTATAGCACTAATGGTTGCATAGTTGCCATATTTGCTGTCCGGAACTCCTCATTATTATTCATTAATGATCACAAAAGATCAATAGTGTAATCTCCTGTCTTAATAGAAATTAATGATTTCCCCCTTGTTATCGAGTTGTATAAAATTAGAACAAAACATTGCATAATCCTTAACCCATATATCCCAAAAATGGATTTCATCATGATACTGGTACTGAATCGTATTGTTTTATATATTACTGCACCATCTCTGCAAATTGCATATAATTCAAGCAATAGAATTGTTGCAATAATGTCAAAACACATTTTGTACTTCGGTGCTTTTATTTTTGAAATACAAAAGACAGGACTGAAAAGAGTACTAGCAAATACATAGTTTTAAACATATAAATGTACTGAATTGCAATACAAATATAGTTCTGTAAAAGTTTGTTAGTACAATATGTACTTTTAATCATAACTTCGACGTTTTTGGTACGATTTCAATAATTCAATAATACTGAAGAGTGCGGATGTAAAAGATGGAGGATCACATTATCTTTCTTATTTATTTCCAAGATAAACTGACCATGTCTGTTGTTTTCCAAGTTGCAATATCCATTTCAACAGAACTTACATTTGATTTGTTTGTCTGGATGTGTCGTGATTCCATTTCAGTTCTAGGATAAAGTTTTTCATTTTAAGACATTGTTGTGGATAAGTGATGTCATAACAATATATAATTATTAAAGTGTCGGAATGTGTTTAAGTATACTAGTATATGCATTTACTGTTTTATGATATCTGTTTTGTCTGTCTGCTATGACTGGAATTTCATACTTTTAAATAATTACTTGTCTGATGTGAAAAACTATTTCAACGCGCTTTCCGAATAAAAAATAAAACCAAGCAGTAGAGGCTTAGCTTGATTTTAAGCGCCTGGTATTACACTACCAATGTATCTATTAAATTTCTTATCGTTTGGCCACTTCGTTTCATTGGGAAAGGAATTAAAATCGACTATTTCGGCTTGGCTTAACCTCTTATATTATATATACTTTATCACAAAATCTTAAAATAGTCGAGTAATTTCATTAGTATTTTGGTATTTTTTTTTTAAAACTTACATATGCCCGACAAACTAAAGCAAAAGATTGAATTGAATTTACAACAATTAAACACAAACCTCTATACATTCAGTATATTATAAAGCATGTTGTTATTAGTGGAGTAAAATACGATAGATTACCACACTCATAAACATTATCATTCTCGACTTCGTTTCGAAAATATTTTCTCTCTGAGTGGTAAACTACCGAGTACACCTCAAATCAGTAAAGAAAGTATGTTTATAACGTTTCCTTGCATAAAATTCACGTTGACTGAGTATGATTTCGGGAAAATGATAATGTGGCATTTCTTTCGATTTGAACCAAAATTATTGTTAGATCATTGATTACCTGGGATACCAATTGTGATATGGTATTTGGTCTAATATTTCTTCCGTGTGACCCTCAGACACCCATTTGTCGGTGCATTGTGTACCAATATACTGCCACAATCGGTTTTTTGGTTTAGATAAATCCACTAAATGTTCCACCATGATTCCAATCTTTTTGTTAACATTAAAAAAGGGACAGAAAACCTTTGGTGGCTCATACCTGACCTACTGAAAGGCTCGATTGCCTTTCTATCAAATATGACATTGTTTTCCGAGTTAAAATGATATAAACTTCTTCTATCGATTCGTACACTTTTAAGATCAACGATAGTAATGCATAATTTAACTTCTTATATTGTCCAAAATATCTGTCTACTAATGACTTGAGACAACAAACAATTAAGAGCAGGTGCCATGTTTGTAAGTAGACATCTTCTCTATTTACGGAGACAGTAATTAGAAATAAGAAGGAAAAACCGATTGAAACCAAAATTAGTAACTCATTTGGATCCTGTTATAATAATATTCAGAATGGAAGACAAAAAATGATAGTTAAATTTTGTTTTACTTTCAATGAGTATAGCGAAGAATGAAACGAGTGGAACAGCAACAGATTACCTTTCCGGTGTTCATCCGCGTTTCTTTTTTTTTAAATAATCTATATTTTTCAGTGTATAGTTTTGTTGATTCGTTTGTCTTTTAATTGTTTTACTTTTTGGCTATGATGTTACTTTATTTATGTCATTATTAAGCAATTCAGGTTCGTGGAATTTTGATATCTCCCGCTTCATGTCTAAATTCACGATTTGCATCCATTTTATTTTGAGCGTGACAGAATAAAGGGGATAATAATATATTTAGTAGGACATAAAATTTGTTTGAACACTGCATGACATGTAATGGAAAATGTGTAGAATTCACGTGATACTTCATATAGGAAATAATTTTAAATATATATAAACAAGTTGTAATTGTTGAAATAAAATTACAGAAAAAATATCTTAATCACATCAGCCGGTTAATTACAGCTTATTTTGTAAAAGTTTCAGAGGCGAATGATAAAACATAACATGATTTAAACTGCAAAAAATGTATGTATTTGTTTAAGATATGAATCACAATTGAGTGCACCTTTAACCATGCAACTTAATGCAAAGTATCGCTACAGATATGCAAGTTTGGGGTTTGATTTTCGCTTTTTAATATTTAAGGGGTTTGTCTTTCAGGGTTGTTTTGTTTTTATACATAATTTTGTTTTTTGTATATTCGTAAATCAGGTGACTGGGTAACAAATTGGTTGTAAAAATTAATTTGATTGTCTGAACTAAGTTACTGTAGTGCCCGGATGATAGTTTATCGATTAGACAGTTGATCTCTTTCTGTTTTCTGTTTTCGCTGTTACCCGAGTCTCAGGACAGAGTTCACTTTCAACTACAAAGCTGTCAAATTTCATAGTATTTAATGACATTGCCTGTCTTTTCCAATATCAGATATTTACATGTGTGAAAGTTCAAAAGTTTATATTGAGGCTCCAGTGATATACATGTATCATAGACTATGTTTATTGGTAGCTGGCCTTTTGACGTTTATCACAGATCTCTCTTCAATCTTGTATATTTGAAATTTTTAACTTAAAAGGTACGATTTATATTAAACTTCTCCAGTTTGTTTTGTAGTAGTGTATTCACGGTGTATCCACGCGGTCCATATATATATATATATGGGGTCCATAAAAATGTTATTGGGCTCAATAGACTCCTCATCCTATGGATGTTTTCATGAAAAGTATATATACTTTTCCCCACCCTAAGTATATATATTTCCTCCCCTAATTCTCTACATAACTAATAATATGTTTTATAAAGTCAGAAACCCATTACTTCTCTTTTATATAATGAAACATCTGATTTTACTTTTTTTCTACTTTCCGTATTTCTGTCATTAATATGAAAACTTCATAACTAATAGATTTTTAACAACTAGAGATTAATTTATGAACTTTCGGTGACCTAAGATAACGTTCAAAAGATTCCTCCTGCAAAACTTTTGAACTGTAAAATGGTAAAAACAAGTTATACTGAACAACTTTCTCACGAAACATATCAAAAAGACAGAAATGAATAATCATATAATAAAATACATATTTATAAATTTCTCTTTTGCTATTATTTCAGCAGGTTATCTATATCTGCGAGAGGTGTTAGGAAAATATTTATCTATATAAACAATGCTTTGCTGTTTGCATTTGTCTTCAAGTATTCATACTTAACTTTGCAGGGTTAAAGAGTCGTAAATTATCAGTGCCATGAAACAGTAAACGCTTATAAATCTTTATCAACAAGCTTAGTGTTAAATAGACAAAAAGTCATTCAGAATAAATCTCGACATAAACAATTATTATTACAGAACTAGAATTAAGTAGCGTATAAAATTATGAACGTGACGAATACCATTAACTTTAACATCGGTGGATTTCTTTTATATTCTTAGAAAGTGGTAAGGAAATTATTTCGTAAAACGGAAAGTTCTTCAACAATTCATGAAACGAAACATTTATCAAGCATTAATTTCTTTTTATAATATCTAAATACTGGTTTACTTACACGATTCATCCATCAGCTGTGTGGCAATACCTCAGTGAAAAATTGTCATCCGTCCAGACTTATTTTGAAGCAACGTAAATGATGCCTTATACTCTTATTCAGTGTGAACACTAGTTAATCTGTTAGATTTTTTTTTTCAATTGAAATAATCAAGTCTCGTTTTAAATATTGTAAATTTTTTAGACAGATGATAAATAACAAGCATTTCCTTTGTTGAAATTAACTGCAATTATATCTTAACATGCAAATAATAGTAAAAACAAATAATAGAAAAACAAATAATAAGGGGTATTCATCCATGACATATTTTTCTGCTTTTTAAGGTATATACGATTTATGCAAGAGACTGGAATAGTCATGCTTGGTCTCAAAATTTTACCCAAAGACTTTTCTTTTCAAAAGCACAGAATATCATAAAACTTAAAAAGTTATATCAATAAAACGGAATAACTCCAAAGAGGGGGGATGACCATTTCCCAGATCGCACTTTCTAATATTTTCCCCACTGTCCACTTTTTCATCCAATTCCTACCTTTTTTCCCTCTTATATCCCACATCCCCAAATCGTGTCATCCCCTCTTCAAAGGTATATTAACATTAGTTACCTCAAAATATAAACCCTTTAGACATATGAATGTTATATACATTTCAAATCTACTTTCTCAAGGAAAATGAATTATATTGGTAAAATTATATGTATAGTACAAATTCAGTACTGAGCTATGTAGCTGACATTACATTTGAATAATGTTTTGATGTCTCCCTCATAAACCATTTGTGATTGATTCTTTGGAGAATGTTGGTTCCAGTAGAGAGTTGATCCTAACATTCTTAAAATGACATTCATTGAAATATTTATAAATATCCAATTGTTTTCGATCAGACTTCTTAAACCCTTCATGTTATTTATATGCAAAGATTCTGCATAAAATCAGTATCAGAAACTTCAGAATTAACATTGATTAAATTAACAATCTAGTCAAATTGAAAATAAACACGCAATGTACTTCATGATAGACATATCCCTTGAGACAAACGAAGGAAGTAAACCATATAATCTGATACTGGATACAAAATGTTTTTCCTGGAGAATGTAATATAAGATATACACAATTTAAGAAAATTGAATTATTGCGTTCTTTTTCTGTCCTTACATTGGATAGAATTTATCATTACAGAAAATTTTTTTTTTTAATTATCTATAATTTGTAAGACTTTTTTTCAAAATCTACCCGATTGCAACTGTTAACCAAATGCCCTTGCTTGTATAAACATGGATATCACTATGATACGAACATGCATTTATTGCTTAAAAAATCGTTGTAGCATACGCTTCATCAAATATATACACGAATGAATGGTTTCAACACCAAACATAAACAAATCCGTTTGAATATGTTTATTGATTTGATAATCAATTCTTTTATCTATACAATTATCTAAAGTTTATTTTAATTGCTTTCATTTTAAAAGTGTAAACTATAATACACATGTAAAACTAATAAATCAAAAGATTTAAAATTTGCACATAAGTATCGTTACAATTAATTACCTTGTTATACAGACATAACAAATAAGACAAAAAGACAAGCAAAATAAAGAAGTTTTAGTTCCTTTAAATGTTTTGCATTTTTCGAATGAAATAGATATAAGAAGATGTGGTATGAGTGCCAATGAGACAACTCTCCATCCAGCCAAGTTATGCCAAATAACCGACTCTCAACCAACACGGCTTGATACCTATTCATTGATTATGTTCTTTGCACTAGAGAAAAACAAAGGATATCATGGCTTCCTTATTTTACTTCTTTTATTCTCTCTCTCCATATATATATATATATATATATATATATATAACATCAAATTTTAAAGGGGAAAAAGAATGGTATCGTTAAAAAGATAACTTGTCAGGCATTAGTAAAGCGCAGATGTTTATCTTGATTTTAATAAGTAGTAATTTGAAGTCTTACCTTAAAAAGCCTCAGGATATTAGCCACCATTATTGACACAGTACTAGATGCAGCACCTATTACCCCTACCACAGGTTTAATTGGGGTATAAAGGGGGGTCTGTCCATCATCACATCTGTAGTCTGTTATATCAATCGTTGTCATTTGGGCTTTTATAAAATCCATGCACTGTTCTAAGGCATATGTATCCGAGCTACACGTGTCTAGAATATGTACACCTATTGGTATACCAGGTAAAATATTATCATCATCATTCAGTCTCTTCACTGCAAATAACATTGCTTCTAGTCTTTGAATTCCCTTTTCTTTCTTTATTTTACCACATCTATCTTCACCTTGCTGTTTTTCATGCATTGGAAAAAGACCGCCAAAAATTATTTTCCCGTCAATTAGAAGTTTTTCTTTTTCAGCTCCAAAGCAAACATTAATATTTGTAGAGAACGTTAACATAAAAATTAGCAAACAATGTTTGAAATTTGTATTATAAATTATTGCCATTTTCACTCCTAATAATATCATCAAAAAGTAAACAATTGTCACTTTCACGTCAAAAAATCAACATTATACTAAACACTCTGCCTGGGGAGAATAACACATGCGCATTGCATCAAGATATTCTACATCATTCTGAGCAGATTCAAGACGTTTATGCACAGAAATCGATTTAATAGCCTAACGAAGGAATTACCTTCTGAAAATACACCTGATAGCATAATGTTACCTATTACAGTCCGTTTCGACTTGTGAATGGAGAATATGCCCGGGATTAATATTGATATAGTAAAGTTCTGTCAATTACAACAACGAGTTCCAAGAGGAGACGCATCGATACAGCTTAACTCTTACAACAGCATATCGTTAAAGTGTCCATATTTAGCATGTATGAGATTAACATTTTCTAACTTAATTAGACTTGTCAAATAAATAATTAGGAAAAGATCGAATGACTAAATAGAGTACAATACTGATACATATATGACCAATCACAGGATCTGATCGAACACGTACTATCACTTACATTGATTTTATACAACTGTCATTAATATTGTACTCAGTAAATATTATACATTGGTTCCTAGTAAATACTGGGGTAAGTTGCAACGTTAAAAAAGACGGAAGTAAACATTTTTTTTTATGTTTTATCGCCATGAAATTTATGTATATCAAGTGGAAACGGACACAGAGTTAATTTAAAGTGGAAGTTGATACTAAGCTCTGTTACGTTGTTTTTTTTCCGTTTGAATTGTTTCACATTTTGTCATGTCTGGGCCTTTTATAGCTGTCTAGATGTATGGGTTTTGCTCATTTTTGAAGGCCGTATGGTGACCTATAGTTGGTAAAACTGCATTATTTAGTATGTTAAATAATTATGTGTTATTATAATGATAAAAAAAATTTTATCATTCAATTATCAAGAAACCAAGATATCTTTATTTCACAAGAAATTTTAATTCATTAATCAGTGTTAAAGATCACTTTCTAAATATTTTTTTTTAAATTTACGTAAATAAACTCATCAAGATACCAGGCTAAAACAATTATGTACACCAGACGGCCGTTTCGTCTACAAAAGACTTAAACCATATTGTTTTTGAACATCACAAAATTTTTTACATATATTTAGTGTAGAGATGTAGGTATGATCTTTGCTCTTCGTGCGTGATTTTTTCCCCTCCACCCTATATGTCCACTTATCTGTCAATACACCTTGTAAACGCAAACCTTCATACATGGCACAATACCTTTAAGTTCACAGTTTGAGTTTACCATATGAAGATAGACAGAAAAGAATATCATTGACAATTTACTTAATTCAAAAATAAAGAGAAATACGTCCTGTTATAAGAAAATTTTAAACCCTAATGAAATCTGCCTCAAAAAGTCCTGATTAAAAGTGCAGATTGGTAAAAGAAACAGTGCATACGGAAAAATAAAAAAGACACTTAACTCTGAATATACTTCCATATGTTTAACACATCTCGAAAGCTGAAAGAAAACGTCTTTTTGTAAGGAAGTTAAAAGTGTTGTTCTCAAGATATCTTTGTTTCATATTAAAAAAAGAGGAAATAGAAATATACTGATCACAAGTGCAAAGCACCTGTTTGCAAAGGGAAGAAAAATTGATACTTGAAGTTATCTCTTATCTCTTAACCATTTAGCGTAACAAAACATTATGCCTTAACCATTTAACGTAGCAAAACATTGTCGTGTTTTCTTATTTAAATAATATAGGTTTTTCGCTCACATCCTGCTACAAAAGACCAGTGTGAGATATTGTCATCATTAAGCGTCATCGTACATCGCCCTTTAACTATTACAAACTTCTTCGCCTCTGAAACTACTGGGCCTGTTGGACCCATGACCGTGGTCATCCTCGTTGAATCAGCCTACCAGCCAACTTGGTCATCAATCAAAGCTGGAAATATAGTAAATAATCGCTAATATCTTTTACAAAAATTGTCAGACGACTCCTTACAGGAACTTTATTTCCTGAATGACGATTTTACCAAATTCAGGGGTTTTGGTTATTATAGACAGAGAAGGACTTTAGACAGTAAAAATGATCACCAATTGCAACTTGAAGACAAGATCTACAAATAAGTGAAACATGACCAAAGTCGTCAGTTGACCCCTGATAGGAGTTTAACATGACCTTAAATGACAATGTTTACGCATCTTAGATAGAAGAAAAAAATGATTAAGTAGAAAAACCTGCAAATAATTTGACATGAGCTAAATGGCCAGTCTTCTCCTTAAAAAACATTATTTTCCTTAATGACGGTTTTCGTTTTTTTGTTGTCTTTTTAGTGAAAACGAAAATAAAAAGAGAGAAACTGTAGACGGAAAAATTTATCAGTAAAATAAAATTTACAAATTAGTCATATGTTTCAAATTATTAGTCGACTCCTTTATATATAGTTATGCAATTGCTATTTTATAACGATTTGTACCCATTTTTTGTGTTTTAGGCGGAAACTATAGTAGATAGAGAGAATTTCAAACATCAAAATTGATCTTCAAATAAGTCAAATTGTCGAAATAATCAGTCGACTCTTTATAAAGTTATTGCCTTTAAATGATAATTTTTGATAAGTTTGATTATGTTAACCTAATATCTTGAAAACTATAATAGATGGACTGTAACGTAGTTGGGCGCATACACTAGCACGAATCTCTTGTATCATACAAAACAAAGCTTCTTCCACTTTTAAAAAATATAACCTTTTTTTTTTACTCTACCAATATTTAGGCCCCTTAAATTATATCTAGTGTGTAAATAAAAAAAAAAGGTGTTGAATGCACACTTAGGGAAGTTTACCCCGATCCGTTCCGAATTTTATATGAAATTACACAATAAGTTTTTAAACCTTCGGTTTGGGCGACTCAATCAAAAACAAGATGTACTGTGAGATATTGCTCTTAAATGATACTCCTGCTTTTAATATTCGGTAAACAGGAAGTTGATGTGAAAATGCAAGACACGGTATGGAATGCTTATATGAAGCTTGAAACCGAATTTTCATGAAGTTCTGATTATTTGTGTCTCTGAATATGAATAAAATATTTGCATCTGAATGGTAGGCAAGCAACACGCAATCAATCGATGTGATATGTACTACCTTAGAAAACGAGACAAAAACTTCATACAAGGCCACCATTTGTTAGAAAATATACGTATTCGGTAAACAGAAATTTGATGAGCGATGGTTGTGACTACACGCCACACGGTATACACAAATTTGGAATGTGGTATGATTGGCAATTAGACAGTTGCATGTATCCACAATAGATAAAGGACGTGGATATTAACTACTATATACAAATGTACGCCTTAAATAATGAGCAAACCCCAAACCGTATAGTAAGTTATAAAAAGACCTGGCATGAACAAATAAGAAAAATATCAACAGAGAAGATCTATAGCCTGGTTTATTCGTAAAACAAAAGAATTAGGTATAAGGTAACTAATGAATTACAGGCTCCTGACTTTGGACAGACCCAAAATGCGAATAGCATACTCCTATGAAGCCGGATATTAAAATACAACTCTGATTTGAAGTTCCTGTGAAAAATGAGACGTACATAACATGGGACGGACGAAGGTAAACCAAGATGACTCCACAAATTTTAATAAATAAGAATATTAGATAAAAGATATAACAAAAGACGAAAACGAAAACAACAGTCTACAAAACAATACACACAAAAATACAAATTGAGCAACACGAATAATATAAAAGAGGAGCGGTATTGAGTAGTAATTAATTCCGGATCCAATATTTGCACTAGTTATACTGATCATTAAAAGTAAAATTGGGGCGATAAGTCGAATTTGGGACACATAAATAAAAAGAAAACGAGATTGTGTCTACGTCAAAAAATATATATCCGTGGTAATCTATGAAATGTGCAGACTTACAATGCTTCATTTAATTGATATTTCGTGTGAAACGCATTTTTTTTGCTCTTTTCGATCTGAGAAAGAATACACCATCCTATGTCGTATAACAGACATCATGTTATGGTTGGAGAAAAGGTATAAAAGCCAGGGATAAATA
This sequence comes from Mytilus coruscus, assembly GCA_017311375.1. Lineage (NCBI taxonomy): Eukaryota > Metazoa > Mollusca > Bivalvia > Mytilida > Mytilidae > Mytilus > Mytilus coruscus. Next base: position 65,646,830 of record CM029595.1, read on the forward strand.
ATTAGTATTTTAATGAGCTATCAGTCGAGATTGCATTATTTTATTGTTTAACAAGGAAGTAAAACAAAATAAATCAGTCACATATTTCAATTTCGATATCACAATTACTTCAAATTGATGAAATCATATATATGTACTTTCCTTTCAAGAATTTGAACAAATTAAGTTTCAAATTTAATAATGTAGTAACCATTTCCAAATGTGTTGTTTTTACATTTTGATCTTATTTAATTTGAAGAAATCGTTGAGAAAGTCAACTTTCGTTAACACAGTGTTGACTTTGGAAATTAAATTCAACAAAATGACGCAACAATTACATTTGTATCTGCATTCGACGCCAAAAGTAACTTAATTTTGTTAAATTAAAAACGAACAAGAGGGTGTAAAGAAGGCAGGGAACGTTAGCTTGAAATACATATAATACTTTCATTGGGGAATGATTTTCTATAGAAAAATATTCAGCAAGTCAGGTTAGAATTCTGATGTAATTACACGCTGACTTTTTATTCCGTAAGGAAATCAAACAAAACAATAAAACGGAATAGATTACTGGTAAAAAGAAATTTAACATGAATCTGTTTTCAAACACTCTAATGAAGACTGTTTGAAAGTCTAAGACGATCTTAATTATGGAGCTATTTAAGGAAATGATTTTCATCAAATTTCCGTCAATCTTGCGATACAAAAAGGACACATTGTCGCAATTAAATCCTATGGAAATATCGTCTTAAATAATATATATCAATGAACAGAGGATCTCTAAGGTTTTATACATGTACAAAGGGCTTCGATGTTAGGAAACACTCATATGTTTTCAGCTTGCAAGATGCAAGTCGGATCATTTCTGTATGATCTTAGAGTTCTCCTGGGGTATATAGAAACTGAGCTAATGAGTTCATACATATCTGCAACAACAGTCAAAAAGAGTATTAAGCTGAAATTCTGAAGAACAGATGAATGCAGCCATACATTCTTGTAACTTGTAATGTAACTAATAAGGGCGACTAAAATCTTTTTGACTGCCGTTAATCTATGCATGTCTAGACCACTCCCGACACAGTTTGGAAGCTAAGGCATATAGGAACACAGACTTCTTTCGAAGTCTGGTATTAAATAGCAAGATGGCTTGGCTTTAAAGTTTATAAGCTGAACTGTGAACTACTGATAACTATATAATGAAAGCCCCACTATACATGTTGGGTAAACAGGAAGTGGATAAGCGATTGATGTAAAGGCGCACCAAATAGAAAGCATGTTAACACGAAGATTGTTATCAAATGTAAGGAAGCTCTGATTCGTAGTTCTTATAAAAAATACAACAACAGTTTATGCATGGCAATTACATGTAATTGTAAGCATTTAAACTCTTAAGAATTCGATACACAGAAAGTTGATAAACGATGAATCTGAAAACGTATCATATAGTTAACCATATACTCGCATGAAGCTTGCTAACAAATTCCAGAAAGATTTAATTTGAAGTTCCTGAGAAAAATGCAGCGAAATGCAGGATGCCTTCAACAATGAGCGCATAGTCAGCTATACAAGGCCCCGAAATGACAAATGTAAAACAATTCAAACGAGGAAGTTGTCTGTTTATGAAAATGCTCAGTCAACAGACTTTTTTTTATATTATACGGATTGAGACAAACATTGACGTCTTGTTCAATAATGTCGTCGACTCTTTTAATATTTTTAGCCCTATATGATAATGGAAAAGCAAGGGTTGTGTTTATAAAAGGAAATGACACATTTATTCATATATAAATAACGACTAGAATTCTGCTGCGTAAATTAAACCATGGGTCTTAATATTTTCATGAATGGGAGAATAACACATTCCCTCAGTTAGAAAAACAAAATGTACATGCATGTAGCAGTTGATTAATTCAGCGGTGTTCAACTTGCGTCCTTTATTATTTAATTTATTTCGAGCACTTGATAATGGAGAAGAAAAGATATTCTCATATGTGCATGAAGTCATAAAATAACACCCTACATTCTTAGAAAATTACCGGTATATCTTTTTTCTTGGTTGATCTCGAAGGAGTCACGTAACGTAAAACTACGCGTAAAGGTTCCGATATGTACATGTGTAAAGACACTGTGAAGTCACTTCAATGAAAATATTTCATGCATGATATAATATATATGTTTATGCAATTTTGACTTTTGCATGCGTCCTATTTAAGACAGCAAACATGTTCACAAGTTAACTTTTAATTTAGTCTTAAAAAATCAATATACAAAGTTTAAGAAGACAGGTCTGCTTCAGACAAATTAAGTATGGTGACCTGCAGTTGTTAACTTCTATGTCATTTGGTCACGGGACAGTTGTCTCATTGGCATTTATACCACATCTTCTTTTTTTTATTTGCAGACTGATACGCAAGACAAAATACACAACTTCAAACGCGTTAATGCAGATTTTGTTTCCATAACTGTCTATGTAACAATATCACATAAGCAGAAACATATTATGAAAGTATTTTCTAAATGTAGGGATACAGTTGGGAATACAATTTTTTCATTCAATGTATTGGATTTGCTAACGTTCTTAGAACGTCTCTACGTTTTGTAACTAAGGTAAATGTACCATACATGAGCTTTTACGACAATTCTTACGGAGGTGCTTTTCAAGTTCATAACAAGAAACAAAAAATTGACAGCAAACCGGGTTTTCTGCATTTTGAAGGCGCTTTGAGTCTTGTTTGGCCGGACACTATTAGAAAATTGACACAAAAAGATCGCGTTACCTTCGACGAATGTATAGGCGAATCTATGATAAACTACTATGACAAATGATAATTATGCATTTTTAAGTGAAAAACTTTATCAATTATTTCATTAAGCCAAAAACGAACCTTGCACTTCTTTGCACATTAATTAGTATCACAAAATGCTGAATGTGAAAATTATCGTATTTATTTAACTCCTGTAATTGGAATCATATTTCCACAGTGCATAGCTATAATTGAATCAATTTAAAATACATTACAAATATACCTATAGACCTATTAAAAAAGTTTTTTTTAGAAATAAAAATGTTAACTCTGTATTATGATAATTAACAAAATAAAAAAAACCTATTATTGTTGGCAGGGGCATTTAGTGCGATGTTGGTGTTGTATTACTAAGCAAAGTAATTGTAACTATACATGTACTGTAACAGACATAGTTACACCAAGTCTTTAACGTCAATTATTAAACAAGTTGATTTCAAAAATTTCCATTGCATTTGATAAGATTATATGATATATATAAACAAACGCGGAATCAAAATTATAAATGTAGACAAAGAGCGACTCATCAGCGCCTCACTTAAGAATTTTTATTTATAATATTTCAAATAAGTTTTTAGTACTTCTGAAATAGTTAACATATTTAGCTCTGCCACAAATTTATATCAAATTCATAAATAGCCATTTATATTCAATACAAAAACAAAAAAGCATACACAAACAAAATCAAAACGCATTTTGTTTTTTGCAACTAAGCATTTAATGGATGTAAATATAAACGAGAGTTATTTTTTAAAAAAGCCCATGTACTGGGGTGGGCTTCAAGTCGTGCTGTTCGGTACCAATATAAAACGTTGTCTTTATCTTTGAGTAAGCATTTGCATTTGGGTTTTTTCAACAGAATAAAAGAAGGACGAAAGATACCAGAGGGACAGTCAAACTCATAAATTGAAAATAAAAGTAGAATGAAGGAACAAGAATTTGTAGTTTCATTTCGACATACTTGTAGTTCTTTTTTAAAAAGTCTTGTTACTTCATTTGCGATTCTGACTTCGTCAAAGAGAATAGATAATGACTGGTATGCAAGTAGCAGTTCATAATTAGAAATTTTTGCTTTGCACTTTAGCTCATGTGATTTTTTTTTTGTTTAAAAGAAAAGACGGAGTAAAATAAGTTGAAAATTAAAAATACTGAACATTCCATCTGTGAAAGTGGTTTTTATTGAAGGGTTAATTCTAGACATTCGATATAACCATGTTTTGTTCATTTCGGATTATGATAAATGTTCAATATAAAAATGACTCCAAGATGTTTCAGAAAGGTGCATAATTATGAAAAGTAATGAGGCAAAAAACCTCATTTTTTCGTTTTGTGGGAAGGCCATATACTGGTGTTCAAGAAATGTATGACTGATATTAATTAAAATTCAATTTCATGAATACTTTAACAGCTGAATATATATAGAGATCAAAGACAATTTTTGAAGAAAAAATAAGCACACAAACACCTTTTGTTTCCATGGAAACTATGTCAAACTTCGTACGATAACTCAAATTTGCATTCACCAATTCCCGTGAAATTTTAACACAGCATATTAGGATTGACGGAAGTAAGCTCCCTTTTGATTTTGACGATTTAGATTTTGTCGTTCCAGAGTTACGATACTTTATTCATGGACAATTTTACATTTTTGTGAAATGGTGTACAATAATTCGACTTTGCTACTTTAATTTCTCCTGGAGTTCACAGCGCTAGAACTAATCAAAGTCAGCTCCTTTTCAATTTTCACAATTTTCACTTTTGTCATTCCAACATTATGGGACTTTATTCATGAAAAACTTAACATATTATACATATTGTAAATGCATTATGCTTGGATCAAATAACAACACACATCAGAGTTGTGGGACTTTTAATATTTAAGGTAATATTCATGCACGGATTAGAAATTCTCATGCAAGTTTTCTACAGAGCCATTTTACTAACTTCTGATAAGATGAATTCTAAATATTTCATTGCATTGCATCAATTTGAAGGGCGTATCATGCGCTCGTTGCTCAGCTGCTTTCATTTTGATTTAAATATCTTTTATGTTTGATATTTCAGTGGAATTTATTGTAATTATCATGTCGTATGCCTGATCGAAAAGATAATTTCTTCCAAACTTTCACATCGTTTCAGGAAAATGTACAGAACAACTGTGTATTGCTCTTTCGCACAATTGTACACTAATATAGAGAGAATAGCTATACGAACATATATTTAGAACTAATGTAACACAAAAAAATGGCTAGTATGGGTTGGAGGGTATATATCGTTTAACCAAAACAAATCTTCCAATTAATAAACAATTGATTTTTTTTTTGCCATACAGGGCAAATGTGCGACAAATTGAAGAAATGTTTGAAACGCTACTTATCAGATCAAATTGTTTTTAGTTAACATTTCTTTTTTCAGATTGATGACTTGCATTTTATAGAAGAATGATATTTTAACTGAACACAGAATCCATTGTTTCTTCTGCACGATTAAACGAACATTGCATTTCTCATTCATATCAATTATACGTCCTTCGAAAGTATATTAATTCCCATTCATATTACATAGCATTACTGCAATTTTATAAAATTAAATCTTTTGGAAATAATATAACACATGAAAATTGATGGCTAATGAAATATGTACTATTTATGATAAACGATCAATTGCAGATACAGTTTCTAAGAGAGTGTAATTTCTTTGAAAATTTCACTGTACATGTAACAGTTATGTATTTTAATCATGACAATTGGCTAGAAGATAGTTGCATCTGTGAAAACTGATCAATACATTTCTCCATTTTCACGTTTTTAGACACTAAGCAAAATTTGCAGAGAAAAGATAGTTGCCACTCGTTAAGCAGACATTAATTATAATAGTTACCTTTCGGTTTCTCAGTTATCAAATATCAGTGCATTTTTGTGAACTATTGTTTGTTTTTTCCGTCTTTTCTAATTTTTCAATGCTTTTAATAGTTCCACGATATGAAATTAATGGTATATTATATTAATATTACAAGTATAAACAACATATGTTACAGCATACCCGTATGTACAAAGAATAATGACGATACGTTTGCTTAATTCCTAGATGGGCCATTACATCAATTTACTTTTGATTACTTCCTTTGATAGAGTAATGTCAGGTGTAGTATTTTGAGCTTGCTTTCTGTAACTGCCAACACTATTTGATTCGGTTGAAATTGTTTATCATTGAGGGTGGTAAAGGGTTATTTTCGTTTCACGTATGTTCGTGCTTTGTCGTGTTTCGTGCAAATTGATAAAAAGCAACGTGCAAGATATTTTTTATTCATTGTGATATGACCATTATATTTCCTGTTTATCCTTGAACATGCACCCCTTTTTACGACCCTCATTATTGATGTGTACTGTTTTATATTATACTATTATCATAAGATGATTTTCATGTATCTTCTTTGCGATATCGATATACAGTCCATTGCTAAAGACTAATTTTGGGGTACGACATAAATAAATACAGAGTAAGCCCTCTGATGTTCCTGTATCTGTGCCAAGGCAGACATATCGTTAGTGGTTATCTTTGTCATATTATAATATTCTTGGTGTGGCTGGAAATATTAGTAGAGTTATCTTTAGAACCAGAATTTCGAATGTTTGAATCTGTTCCCGAATAAAGCAAACACATTCACTGATAAACCTTCTGCTATTATTATGCAAAAGTAATTGATATATACATATATGTATTATAAAAAGTTCTGTTGTAGAAATGAAGACATGCGTGTTATCATTTGACACATCGTTCGAAATGCGAAGGAGAAAAGATTGGTAAATTCCTTTTTATCGAAGATATAGGCGGCTGATCAGGGAAACGGGGAGACCGGCGGGAAATTGTCTCTTACTATCTAAGGTAGAAAGCAAACTATGTTTTTCAACACTGCTGTTCAGCCGAAAGGTGAGAAAGGCAGCAGTTATTACTAAAATTTTATCCCTATAATGATTTTCACAAACACATTTTATCGTATTTCTTACAATAATTGCTGCCATTACGCAATCGACGATATTTTAGTTTCATTTTGTTTTGTTTTATTTCTAGACAATGCAAATAAATATATCAAACGGGGATATCTTTAAAAAAAATCACCGATTTTGCACCATTAGACATATCTGTCATAAAAATCGTGGTTATATTTCATCGAGCACACAAACGATTAAGTTATAGTTACGCCACCTGTTATATAATTCATTTTAAATACCAGAATGATCTACGATAAAGAGAAGCAAAATGATTTAATATCCCTCTTATGAAATTATAATCTTTGTTGTGTTTTTATACAGTGTTTATAAAACACCGTTGTGTCGTCTTACTTACATTTCATTGAGTTTACCATATGGCAGACCCAAACAAAACTATAACATCAAATATTTTTAGCTGACTTTATTTTTCATTTTAACCTTTTATGTATTGTAAAAAACACTCGAAAAACATGTAAAAATCAAGAATTGATTTTAATACAAGGAGGCACAAAAACTGTAATTTTACAACAAGTTGATTTCGTAAAAACATAAAGAACCAAATGATATGCAAATTGTCCTTGTTTAAATTGCAAAATGGATTTCTATGATTCAAGCACATCAATAATCAATTTTATTAATATAATATGCAATCATCCATAGTTTATTAATATGCACCAATAAGCAAATAGAAATATCTTGAAAAGTTAATAGAACAGTATTTGCATATGATTACCAAGTGTTACACCAACTTACATTCTTCAGTACACAGATACAGGATTAAAACAAACTTTATTCATGAAAATTTGCTTTTGAAAAAATGACTTCATTCCTGTTTAATTCTCAATTATAGGATTCACTTAAAATAACAAATTGTTTTTAATGTTTGTTTCGTAAATTCCATACAAATATGCTACAAGTTTTTCTTAAAGAACTTAATTTACTAAACTTTTAAGACTGTTCAGCTGTAATTCACGAATATTGTTCAGGCGTCTTTTGTTCATTGCTGACGTTCGTTTTCCGTTCCATTGACGTATAATCCATATCTATAATTGCCAAGTGCGAAATAGTACGGAACTCAACGTTTTGATTTTTTACATCGGATGACCGTGAGGGCATTCCGGTGTATTGTTGCCACAGAGATTTCTACTTAGTACGTAACTTTCGTTTTTGACTGGTAACCAATCGTATAAATACACGGACATTATCGAGTGCAAAATAACATTCATTATCGCTTGTTATATAATAACTTCATCAATAAATATTCATAAAAATAATTTTTAAGAACATAGATAAATGATATGAAAATGTTTTGTCGTGTGAAATATATATATAAATAACAAATCAAGATACCTAACGCATGCAGAAGAATATCTCAAGAACGTTTTTACATCACTACAATATGATAGTTATTACGGTGAGGTTGAATTCCCTGTCATTTATTCATCATCCACACACGAACTTGTTTCAGGATAAAATATATCTATGTACCTTAACCTCACTTTCTGGTATGAAGATGTAATTTCTTTTTTCTGAGATAAGTACTTGTTACCATCCTCCAGAACTTGCGGTCATCCGATTTTCAGAACTTCAGTACTTTGATTTAACAATAAAAAAAGGCAAAAACTTACTCTACATAGATTAATGTAAAGAGTGTTTATTTTCTGTATTTCGTTATAAACGTTTAAATGATACAAACCTGGTTCAACAAACCAGTTTCATGTGAAAGTGCCGACGTCAAGTGTTGTTCATGTCAGTCAGTCGCCATGGATTACCACGATGATCGCTTTAATAGGTATATCCAAATCTAACAGATGTGCAAGGACATTGATTACCGTAATCGGCCTTGTATAGTTCGCAATGTTACATTGTCCGCACCCCCTTCTCGCCTTCACGAGAATTCAGGTAAAAAAACTTTTTGTAACTGTTCGAAAATGAAACTCCGGTAATTTCAAATCGTGTGTGATCGTTTGCGGTATTTTCATGGAAAACCCCGTTTTCCATCATCAAAGAAAAGTTGAAAATGCTTGAAAATTATTCTAGAATACTTGTAAATGCCTGGATGTTTATTCATGTTTTATTTCCTTTTTTAAAATAACCACCTTTTTTTAATAACCAAACAAGTAAATAGAATATAAAGAAAAAAAAATCAAGACTTGTTTAATTATCTGTTTGTAAAAACGCGTTTGTCATTGTAGTATAGGTGTAATACCACCATTGATTTTCCCCTATAAGTCTTGTGCAGAATTTATCTTTGTTTCAAATAAAGAAATACTTGGCATGAATAAAGTTTTATCCTGCCCAGTACTTTAGACAATAACATATCATTGCATATAAGAAAATAACCATCACTGGAAGTAAACCAATCAAATTTTCACCCCTTTTTTCCTGTGTACAAACAAGCTTTAGTAACCATGTAACCTCAAGTTTCCAAAATATTCTTTAGAAACACCAAATAAGAAATAAGGGTGCTTTGAAACACCCAAGATATATGTTTTTTTACTGCAATGAAATGTAGGATTAATTTTGGTTGTGAACAGTTACTTCTTATTGTAATATGAGAAATGGTTAGCGTTCTACCTTGCATATTGCATTTCAATATCAATCAATTTTTGAGTTCATGCGATTCCCTCAGTTTGTTTGGGGGTTGTTACATGTATCCTGATTTGTCTAGTTTTAATCGATTTGCGAGAATTTAAATATCGTTAAAATACTATCGCCTTAATCTATAACGCGTGCCATTTCGATAGTGTCACGAGGCGGTTGCTAAATATTCATTTAAATTACCTATTTCTTTCAAGGACTAGTACGTGCATGCAACACTCAATTTGACAATCTGTGTTTTTGTCTTTTATGACTGATTACTAACATGCAATATGTTATGAGACATGATGCATGGCAGAAAAATTACACGTCATCTACTAGTATCTGCTGTAATCTTCTTAGCGTTATTCTTACTTTGATTAGTGAGATTTCAATTCATACGGTGCTCACTAGAGCAAATTGTAATCATGAAAAATTTCCATTTCCTAATTGCAATGTCTGTGTAAAATCAGCTTATTAAAAGTATATTTTAAGGTTTCCTCAAATTACACAGCTCTAATTAAAATTACTAGAAATATTTCACTAATCTTCTCACTGACTTTGCGTATTAATAATACAAAATTTCTTTGAGGAGAATTTTTTACTCTTCGGGATAGAAGATACAATATAATATCAAACAGTGCACATAACATGATTATGGCGGATAATACCAACTTGGTTTGATTACTGTCCGGAAATAACATAAAATAGATTAGAACTGGTATTTATTGAAACTGTTCGTTAATTACCTTTCCTATACCAATATGTTGCTGACAAACAAGGAGATCGTCTAAACTTTCTTGTGTACAGTTTACTGGTTTACTTATATATATTATGCCAAATCTTAATTTCACTTTTCGTTTTTGTACATATAAATTAGATTTGTTGGATTATTTTTAGATCTTGCGGACCACTAAATGACATTAACTAGTGGATAGTTTGGAACCAATATGGAATAAAACTATTCATGAACGAGGTACACAAGCCTTATATACATGTCAAACATAAGGAAGCTAGTTATTGATTAATGCTTTTGTCTCACGATTATGGGTTGGTTTAAGAAAATTTTTGTCATATTTGAATTCATTCACAATTGTCTAAACGAGAGACAGTATACATCAATTCACGGTTTTAAAGCCTGACCTTTTTAAGACCTATAGACGACTGTTAAAATATGCATTTGGGTTGCTGTCCGTATCGACTTTTAACTGGCATCCAGACATTTACCTCATTTGCATATTAATTCATAGTTATCATGGAAATGAAATTTCACTAAATTATTTGCCACTATGCACTCCGCATCGATATAAATACATTCGATTGGTTTTGTTTTCATGCGTTCAATGATTGTCTCGGCGGTATTGCGCTTTATTTAAAACGCAACACATTGTTTAAATTCGGTAGGTACGAGGTATGATGCTGTAATGCTACATGGAAATAAACATATCTTGAACAACTCAACAAATGGGAGTTTTTAACGACCTTGACCGGCTATACAGCCCTTGCACGGTCGGCTATTGAACAACTCTAACTCTGTTTCATACGCTTTTTCGCCTAATCGTTGCATATAACTAGCGTGATTAGACGTTGATCTCAGAATCCTTTTGAATGGTGTATGAATACAAGCATGTCTTTGGTAACGATTTCGATAATTTATATTTCAATAAAATGATAAAAAGACTGATTTTCCGCTTTAATACGTCTTCTTATTTTTAATTAACTGTATACAAAATGTTTAATTATTCAAAACTCTTACGGTTTTTCTACTCCAAGGTATAAATTGCCTTAGCCGTATTTTGCACAACTTTTCGGAATTTTCAAGATATGAGGCAGACTTAACTGTATCTGTTGTATCCTTCCTTTTATATTAAATTGTTATTGTCCTCTAATTCCTTCCATTATTAAACCAATTACAGTGTGCACAACTCGTCTGTCTGTCATATCCCCACCTTGCAGGTTCCAGACCAAATATGGTTTCCAATTAATGACACTAGTGAACTAGATATTAAATATAAACCAGTCATCAGTTCTTCACATTAAAGAGACTAATTGGAAGAATCCTAACTATTTCGGATGTTAAACCAGAAATACAGTGCTATTAAACGACAAGCGAAGCTTTGAATGCAGGCAACTTTTTTGTTTTCATTTCTAAATTGAAAAATAGTAATTTGTAATTGATAACAGAGAACACGAACATTTAAGAACAAAAAAACGCCCCATTATTATTTACTTATGTATATTTAGGGTCTGTTTATCGCTTTGGAGTAGTTATAGCTTAGCACATTAACATGTTTATTACTGACGACCGTAGTTTGACCTCTATATGTATTAGAAATTGTTTTGCGTTGTTAGTTTTCTATCTCATCAATCCTCATCTCTTTTCATTTATATTAAATACGCAATAAAAAGAATACTATAAAGTGGCCTTAAATAGCAATTTGTCAGGGATATTTTTGCATGGTATTGTTTCAATTCATGCTTGTAATATACCATCATGTCTATGTTATTAAAAAGTAGCAAAATACATCCCACCAATGACATTTATCATTAGTTTTAGTTTATTTAATCTGAGTAAGGAATGAAAAATTTGCTATTTATGTAAGGTGTTATTCACCATTCGTATCTTATATACTGATTTCAATGGAACAGCACAATGATTAGGCAATATTTGTACCTAATCAAAGTCGGGTATTTGAAGTATTAACAATAATGATACAGTGGAATGATTTGTAACAAACAGATTCTTATTAGTTCTATTAAAATTAGTATATGGACTAATTCATATCAACTCTAGTGTTATTCAATATATAACTGCATTATTTTTAAAAAATGAACGTTGCGTAGATTACAGTATTTATCTTAACCATATAGGAAGACTTAAAGGACACGTCGTTAAACAGCATTTTCTGACGTCATATCGGTCATCGAGACGATAAACCTTATTCTTTTGAAATGAAAGGTTGCTTAAACAGTAAGAAAGTTTTATACGCAATCGTTTTATTTAAGAATTAAAATGCGTGTACTATGTGATATTCAGTCATTGACCGCATACAGTTTTCTCTGACTGTTCATGACGTTAAAATACTAAATCCCTGGGATGTGTTTTAGTTGATTTTAGTCTCTGATGCATAATTTTTTATTTAAGGAATGACTGTGATATTTTTTCTGTCTATGAAGAAATAACATCAAAATGTTAGTTACGCGGGTTATTCAGTGTGCACCACATTTTTATGTTATTTCGAATAGACAGAAAAATATTACAGTCATTCTTATAATTTAATTCTGAATTCCATTTTAAACCGGAGTAAACCATGAAAAAACGTTGATGACGTCATGGTCACATGACAAAATTATGTCTATGAGCTGATAAACAAAACAACGTCAGCCAATCAGAAGACGCGTTACATCCAAAATTAAATTATTATTAATTGTTTTTGGCTTTTAACTAGCTGTCAGTATCTGCGAGTACTCTCAAATCGTACTTTCTTGTTAATTCGACCTGTTGATACTATTTGTAATACTTTTTTGTTATTTTATGTTATTATGGATCTTGTCTTTATACCAGCTTTGATTGTTTGGAATATCTACTAATTTTCACTTCTTCATACTACATTTGTATGAACATCTAGATTATTCTCCTTAAATCTGTACAGGGAAGTTTTAGCTAGCTCTAATTGTATAGTTTAATTGTTGATATTCACCCCTTATGTATCTAGTGTTAAATTAGGTATTTATATGACAGACCTTTCTTGGTATTCCTAATTATTGGAAGATATTTTATATAGACAGAAGTAGTATACCTAAAACGACAAAGTTATTTTTCATTTATCTGTATATATTATGAAAACCGGTTTTTTTCAAGAGTGATTATTTTCTAAGGGTTAAATATTTCGCGGTGGTGTCTTGCCATGGCTTTGTTTGGACTTATTTGTTTGCTTTTTGGCCTTGAATGTTTGTCCCTAATATTTTATTTACTATGTATTTACATTCAGGTATCACAGATCAAATTTATTCGTTCATAGTGTGTTATTTTACGTTTTTTGATTGAGTTAAGCCTTCCAATTGATATTTTATCGTGTGTTTTTCTATGTTGTGATGTTATACTATTGTTTCAGAAAAAGGGAGAAGGTTTGGTACCATTAAAACGTTTAATCCCGCTGCAAATGTTTGCACCTGTCCTAAGTCAGGAATCTGATGTACAGTAGTTGTCGTTTGTTTATGTAATTTATACATGTTTCTCGTTTCTCGTTTTTTATATAGACTAGACTGTTGGTTTTCCCGTTTGAATGGTTTTACACTAGTAATTTTGGGGCCCTTTATAGCTTGTTCGGTGTGAGCCAAGGCTCCGTGTTGAAGGCCGTACATTGACCTATAATGGTTTACTTTTATAAATTGTTATTTGGATGGAGAGTTGTCTCATTGGCACTCACACCACATGTTCCTATATCTATAAAGTCACACATACCACAGGGACTGCTTAACAAAATTATTCAAGATGACTGCTGCACCATGTGGTTGTCAAATGGTATTTAACAATTATAAAGGACAACTTCCTTGAAAACAATTGAAAAATCAATATAAAAAATCAAGGTACTAGTGAATCCAAAACTATTAACATGAGTTGCACTTGTGCATTACCACCTGTTAAAGAAGGCTGTCATGTTGTAAAACTTACGATTTCCAGCAAATTTGTTTATCTGATTACCAAAGAGAAAAGTGAAGTTGAGCTTGCATTGAGCTTTGAATCACATGAATTGTTCAAATAGTGTGAAGTGGTCTGCGTGTTTATGTAATCATACGAGTATAAAACTGATTTGACCAATAATGATTTTTGTACACTAACATCAATAAAATGCCGACTTAGTATATGTCGTTTTCAGGTACAAATGCATAAATTATTAGATTTTTCATCAAATGATACGACAAAAACGTAAGCTGAAAATCGCGTTTGTTTGTTGCCACTTAAAATGACGTCATAATAAAAATTCCCAAAATCGGGTGTGTTTTCGAATTTCGCCTTATTTCTTCAATAGAAATTATTCTTGGATATCATGTTTATTTTTCAATTTGGAAGGATCAGTTGTTCTCTGTCGCACTAAGTTTGTGTGTTCCATCGAATAAAGTCGAGCGTCAGTTTTAAAGGACTTCCCCCTTTTTTGAATTTACCTTGGAGTTCGGTATGTTTGGTAATACATTTTTTTGTAAAACGGCTAATTTATTGTCCATTCCTCGACAATTAAGCAAATGATGTAGGGTATCATCCCTTGAGTATAAAAGAAGCTGATTATTTTTTAATGAATTCATGTAATGTTATTGTAATATGTAACAATAATTGATGGCCTTAGATATAAGATTCAAAATCAGTTTAACTGTAATTTTAACTTTGCAAAATTCAACGACGTTTGGATTGTTTAACGACCCTGAGGTCATTTGATGGCTTTAAATATTTTGTTGTTAAAAGATTGGTCAAGCAGGAGGAGGTCATTTTGGTTTTCCGTAAGTCAAGTTTGTTTCTTGACTATTTTGGCTTGGTTTTACATAACGGCTATTTTCAGGACTAGATAGATCAGCTTGGCAGCCCACTGACCAAGTAGATAATATATGACTCTTAATTATGGTAGTAGATGTCTGCATCAAGCCTATTCAGAACCACTGTCGTGAAACGGCGAATGACGGTCCATATATATCAACACAACAAATAAAGGTCCCTCGAACGTCGGACGGCCAAAAAAACTCCCCTTCCACAATGGTTGTTGAAGTGTATGCTGACCAGGACGAATTTTAGTACTATTAACTGTACTACGCTGAAAGAGTTTTTGTAAACAATACGATCAGCAGTTACGTGTTGTAGTTTGTGGATAATCAAGCACGTCCGTTCAGCTGTAAGGACTGAGACATAAATGAATGAGATGGATTTAAAAAGTATGAACAAAACAACGAACATTGGCCTCGAGCGTCACTGAAGTGAAATGTATTGCCGGAAAGTGCAGCTGGTGCAGAAAATTGTTACCGTTGATTTTATTTCAATACTGGGATAGACTTGAAAAATAAGTAATGCTAAGTTCTCTTTCACAAGTATCAAATAAATTAATATATCTTTATAGGAAGATGTTCGTACCCATTTGTGTGATATGGATGTGATATGGATGTTTCAATGTTTGTTTTTTAACACTAATTACATAATGTTTTCTATGATCGACGTGCGGTGGGTTTATATAGGTTCTGATCATACAAGACAATTATGGAATGCAAAGCTTTAGTCAAAGCTGATTCCAAACCTGAAAGGGGGCGGGTCCAAATGTTTCATTCGACAGGATCCCCCTTTATCTGCCATATTGTTTTCTTTTATGAATGTTTCTGTTGATTGTGCAGTGCAAGAGAGGCAAATATTGGTATCTTTCCTTCTGTCCTGGTGTTATTAAAGGCATGACAGGGCTCGTTGTCATTTTGAAAATTTTGAAAAAAGGTTTGTTTGGAAATACTCGATTGTACTGCCAGTATATTGTCATCAAGTACTTCAATATACTTCACACTGTACATGTTTTGTTTAAAAACTACAATGTACCTACGTCAATATTTATAATACGACCCACACTATCATTGTCAGCTGTTTTTCACAGTTACGTTTGGCATGTTTCTGAAATTCGGATAGTTATGCATATCATTACAACATAAAGCCATTCCCACCGTTGTATTTCATCTCTCAATATTTTTTATATTTTGTGCAGTTTAAAATGGTGTGACAACTCTGAATCTTTCAAACGCTGATGACATATCATAGATACCAGGATTAAAATTTCGAACGCCAGACGCGCGTTTAGTCTACAAAAGACTCATCAGTGAAGCTCGAATCATAAAAGTAACAAAAGACCAAAACAAATACGAAGTTAAAGAGCATTGAGGACCTAAAATTCCGAAAAGTTTTGCCAAATGTTACGCCAGAAAATCGCCTTTTAATTGTAGCCAACAAAAGACACAAATCAATTATAAAATTTAACAATATTTATTATACACTAGTTTACAAGAAGTATTACACAAAGAGTAATGTCAACTTAACTGTCAAAATATGAGTCCAATCTTTTTATCTTTTCTTTATCCGGAAATCTTCTCGGAATCCACAGAATATTATATCCAATAGGTCACAATCTAGTATGATGTAGTTTTCAATAAAACTGCTGAGAACGTTGATGTCTATCGATATCTAGGTCTATCTATATCTCTCGGGTTTGCATACTTATATATATACTCAAACGGAAACTTCTAGACAACGCTAGAAATTTAAATTACGCATCTCTTGTTATGATCATTCTGGAAACGTTATGTAAGTTAAATAGAAAGTTCTAATCATTCCATGAGTATCAGTGATTGTTCCAGTGAACTCTAAACTGCATAGTTGTAACACAATGTGTATTATTTTGTACACAATATAACAAAATATAATGTAAACATTCTTAGGCCACACAAAACAAATTAGGCCAACTAAATAGATATAATAGTTACAATATCATAACACCTCCCCCCCTTAAAAAAAGTTTGAGTGTAACAAAATCTTTTCATGAATAATATGTACAAAATACATAGTATATACACAGTGTTTTAATAAGTTCTAGATAAAGCATCTGCTATTACATTATCTTTACCTTTAATATGTTTTACATAACATTCCTGTAACAATAAACTCCACCTAGGCAATCTCTGGTTCTTGTTTCTCATTTTATGTATGAAGGTGAGAGGATTATGATCAGTATAAACAAAAATAGGATGCACAGTGGGATTTAAATATACATCAAAATGTTGAAGTGCAGACAACAGTGCAAAACACTCTTTTTCAACAGTTGAATAATTTTTCTGATGTTTATCTTATTTCTTAGAAAAATATGATATAGGTTTTTCAACATTATCATCTGTTTCCTGATATTAAATAGCTCCAACTCGTACATCGCTTGCATCAACGGCAAGTCTAAATTGGTTTTCAAAGTCTGGAGTGATCAGAACTGGACTATTAATTAAAAGTGATTTGCTATTTTCAAAAGCTTTTTGACAATTTTCACTCCAGATGAATTTAGAATCTTTCCGTAAAAGATGAGTCAATGGTTGAACAACAGTAGCAAAAATTGAACAGAATTTCCTGTAAAATCCAATCATGCCTAAATATCTCATAAGTTGTTTTTTATTTGTAGGAGGAGGAAATTTAGTAATTGCATCCACTTTAGTCGTTATAGGTTTCACTTGACCTTGGCCAACTGTATGCCCTAAATAATCAACAGTGGCTTGGTAAAATTCACTTTTACCAAGATTAAGTCAAATTTGATTGTGACAATCTATCAAAAGTATCATATAAATGTGTTAAATGCTCTTCCCAGCTATCACTACATACAATAAGATCATCAATATAAGCTTAAGCATAACAACAGTCTAAATCTTTTATAACATTATTGATCTTTCTTTGAAATGTAGCTGGAGCACTTTTCATGCCAAACGGCATTACAGTATATTGAAATAAGCCATCTGGTGTGACAAAAGCTGATATTTCTTGAGTTCTTTGTGTCAATGGGACTTGCCAGTAACCTTTCAATAAATCAAATTTGCTCACAAATTTTACTTTTCCAATATTATCAATGCAATCGACTATCCTTGGAATCGGATAGGAATCAGATTTTGAAACAGAATTTACTTTTCTAAAATCAGTTACGAAACGAAAGGTTTTATCTGGTTTGGGCACAAGCAGACAAGGAGAGCTCCATTCACTGTTACTCGACTCAATAATATCATTGTCAAGCATATATTTAATTTCTTGTCTCATAAATTCAAGTTTGAGTGGATTGAGCCGGTAAGGATGTTGCTTAATTGGAGAAGCATCACCAACATCGACATCATGACAAACAGCAGTTGTTTTGTTTGGCACATCTGGAAAAAGATTTTTAAAAGAAAATACCAAAGCTTTTAATCTTTCTCTACGATCAAAAGACAGATGTGCAAGTTTTGAATCTAAACTTGACAAAATTTCTGAATTGTTCAATCTAACTGTCTCTTCCATAGTTTTAGAACTAAAAGGTGGTTCAATTACATCTGGTTTGTCATGATTGTTCTCCAATTAAACCATGGCTAAAGTGGCAACTGGTTTACTCTCACCTTCATTAGTACGCTCAAAATATGGTTTTAACATATTAATGTGACACACTCTATTTAATTTACGCCGACCTGGTGTTTTTACAATATAATTCAAATCATTAATTTTACTCTCTATGGTATAAGGACCACAATTTAGCTTGTAATGGATGTCCAGGGACTGGCAAAAATACAAGTACCTTATCACCAGGCTCAAAAAATCTGTCCCTGGCATCTTTATCGTACCATGTTTTCATCTTATTCTGAACAGTTTTTAAATTGTTCTGAGCAATTTGACAAGCTGTATACAATTCTTCTTTAAATCTAGATACGTAGTCTAGAAGATTCAAGTCAGTGTGTTCAGTAAGCCACTTTTCCTTTATCAATTTTAAAGGTCCCCTTACAGTATGATGAAATACCAACTCAAAGGGACTAAAACCAAGGGATTCTTGAACAGCCTCTCGGACCGCAAAAAGTAAAAAGTGAACACCATCATCCCAATCCCTGTCAAATTGAAGACAAAAACTTCTGATCATGTTCTTCAATGTTTGATGAAAACGTTCTAAGGCACATTGAGATTCTGGATGATAAGCACTTGACCTATACTGAGCAATCCCTAACTGGTACACGACTTGCTGAAATAAACCTGACATGAAATTTGAACCCTGGTCGGACTGTATAGACTTTGGAAGTCCTACTAGCGTAAAAAATTTGATCAGAGCTTTGACAATACTAGGTGTCTTGATATTCCTTAACGGAATAGCCTCAGGAAAACGAGTGGAGGTACACATGATCGTCATTAAATACGCATTTCCGGTCTTGGTCTTCGGTAAAGGTCCAACGCAATCAACGAGTACTCGGCTAAAAGTTTCTTCAAAGGCTGGCATAGGCAGAAGTGCTGCTGGTGGTATTTTCTGATTAGGCTTACCAACAACCTGGCATATATGGCATGATTTGCAGTATTCTGCGACATCATTTCTAAGTCTTGGCCAGTAGAAATGCTGCAAGATCTTAAGGCTAGTCTTCCTTATACCTAAGTGTCCAGCCAAGGGGGTGTCATGAGCAAGACCAATAATGTCTTGCCTATAAACTTTAGGCACCACCACGTGGTATACCGCTCTCTATTCCTCCTCTGGGGTAGCATCAGGGGCCTCCACTTTCTCATTAAAATGCCGTCTTGATGGTAATAGCATTCGGCCACTTTGTCTGCTTCTTCCTGTGGTTGAGCCCTCTTTGAGCTGAAGAACCTCAGGGTCTTTATTTTGTTCTTCGACAAATTTCCTTCGGTCTAATGAATGGCTGTTTACGTCTGGCCATGGCATAATTACATTCTTGCTAATACTAGGTGGTCTTATTACGGCCTTCTCTGAGCTACCGGGACCTTCAATGTCGGCTAGAAAGGTGTCATAAAGGTCCATGTAATCAAACTGGTCTTCTTGCAAATCTTCATTTTGCTGTTTTTTAGCCATCGCCCTAGTAACAACACAAGCTGGTTACAGTTCAGCATCATCTACAGGTGATTTAACATCCACCACCGGTTCACTGGTAACAATTGGTTCAGCAACCACTTTGTTCCTAGCTAGATCATTTCCTAGCAATAATGAAACACCCTCAACAGGGAGATTAGGACGAACACCCACAACAACTGGTCCAGTTATCAAATCTGACTTCAGATAAATACGATGGAGGGGAAATCTATACAACCTAACTCCACACCTTGTAATCAACGGAGGCACTAACAGAAGTCTTCTCGGACAAAGGCAACACACCTTCTAACAATAAAGACTGAGAAGCTCCAGTGTCCCGTAAAATCTTAATAGGCTGAGGAGTAGTATTATCAACAATAGAAACAAACCCATCAGACATAAAGGGTATATAATCCTCCATGTAATCACAAAAACTGGACTTAAAAGCCTGACTCGCAGGACATTCCAACGTATTGGTAACACTGGGTGTCGTACAAGCACTGGTCTTGGGTTTATTATCTCTTTCATTCTTCTTCTGGAGTCTAAAACAATCAGCCATCAGGTGACCATTCTTCTTACAAAAAGCACAATTCAGTGACTTCTTCTCAAAAGTATCAAATTTTGGACTAGACATATTATAACTAGACTGACTCTTATTCTGTGCAACAGGCTTATTATCAGTACGCTCAGTGCTTTGATTCTTGTAATTTCCACTCGAAGTATTAAACTTTTGACCTTTGAAACTTCTTTTATGTGAAAAAGTATAATTATCCGATATAACAGCTGCATCTTGTAAAGTCTCAACAGTTTTGGCATCTAAATGTGTTTTTAAGTCTAAATGAACACACTGCTTGAACTTTTCTAATAACATCAATTGTCTTAAATTATCAAAATTTTTATTTTTTTTTCTTTGACGTAAGCCATTTATCAAATATATCTTCTTTTTCCCTAGCAAATTCAACATAGGTTTGTGAATCAAACTTTTTATAAGACCTAAATTTCTGTCTATATGCTTCTGGCACTAGCTCATAAGCTTTCAAAACCTCTTTTTTAACCTTGTCATGATCAGAACTATTTTCTGATGGAAGTGCTGAGTAAATTTCAGCGGCCTTGCCCTGAAAAACACTTTGCAGCATTGTAGTCCAAAAAGGCTTCGGCCATTTCAAATTTTGAGCAATTTTCTCAAACTGTGGAAAAAATTTGTCAACTGTTTTTTCACAAAATTTGGGAACCAAACGTATATTTTTTGCTGCATCAAAATTAAAATGTTCTGATTTTGATTGGAATTTAGTGTTGCTTTCTTCTTTTGCCATTTCAATTTTCATTTTCTCAATCTCTAACCTTTCCCTCATTTCAAGTTCTGCCTATTTTAATTTAAAATCATCTTCTTTTCTTTTCTTTCATCTTCTCCATCTCTAACCTTTCCTTCATTTCAAGTTCTGCTTTTTCTTTTTCCAATTGTTTTAATTTAAGTTCATGTTCTAATTCAAGCTGTTTTAATTTGAAAACATCAACATTTTCGACCTTGAGTTCAAGAGCCTCTTCACATCAAATTTCTGCGTCAACTAGTTTGTCTATTACCAAATTTTTTATAATTTGTTTTCTCATAGATACTCTAAAGTCTAATTTCAGATGTCTAGCAAGCAACACTAATTCCTCTTTCTTTAAGTTATCAAACCCTTCCAGGTCTGGCGTTTTCAAAAATTTACCGGCATCAAATGCCATTTTGTAGAATTTAGTTGGTTAGTTCTAATAGAAGTACTGAAAAAAATTTTAATAAGATATTAACGTTATCCCGGACACGAGCCCCCAATTTCTGTTACGTCAATTAATGTGTTCTTCACTGAGAGACCGATAAATGTGATCGTTATATATTTTTAGGGCTACTACTTATCGTCTTGTTTGAGATATTCTCTTGTATTTATTTTCATGATCATAAAAACGGAAGAACAATTTATTTTCAAAAAATCGACCATTATCTCTTCATACCTTACGTTTATCGGGCTAGTATTGAGCATTGTGGAAATTAAGACGTTTCTTTGTGACAGAGAGGTAGTATTGCGTCATTTCAACCAGAAAGTGACATCAGCTATACTGCAAATGTTTGAACATAATTTTGACGTGCTGTTGTTCATTATATCTAACTATTGTAGTGTTTTAAATTATATTTTCTAACATGGTCATAAAGCGGGAGGTTTGGCTAGCCATTAAACCAGGTTTGACCCACCGTTTTGTCTTAAAATGTCCTGTACCAAGTCATGAATATGGCAGTTGTTATCAAATAGTTCGTTTCTATGTATGTTGGTGTTTGTTTTTGTTGCACTTCAGTGTTCCTGTTGTTCCTGTGTTTTCCTCTTATAGTTGATGTGTTTCCCTCGGTTTTAGTTTGTAACCCGGATTTGTTTTCTCTCAATCGATTTATGACTTTTGAACACCGGTATACTGCTGTTGCCTTTATTTAAAACCCTATATATTTTATGAGCAACAAAAAATCAATTGATAGTAAGGTAATAAATGTTGCTGTATATCCTGATGAACATAAACATTCCAGAAAAATATAAATAACAAAATAATTGGCCTGTCCATCGAACTTATATTTAGTAAAACAAGGTATAGAATGTCTGAAATGCAATCTTTTGAATTACTACTGGTCTGACCTGGTGTATCTGGGGTTAGTCCCAGACACATCTTACAGGATAATTTCGATCGATGTTTAATGGCATGCATCGATGAATCCAGACCATGAATGTTTAAAAGTGTGACCACCATTGATCAAAATGTAATGAACTGAATTACTACATGTAGAGGCGTGAAGTTGTATTACTTATCTTTAAACACAAATTAAACATACCTATTGTCTTATTCTTATTTTTTGATAGATATATTTAATTAAGTGTGTCTTTTCTGTAGTCAGCCGCATTCGTTCATCATCGGAAAGACTTTAAAAAGTTACTTTGTGAAACTTAACATGTTATGTTTTTAAAGTTAAAAACCATTTAAGGGATACATTATTAAAACATACAAAAACGTTTTATTTTGATTTCAAGCATATATCATACTAACATCAGCTCTTATGAACTTTATACTGTATACATTTAACATTTTCATACAAACGTCATATTTTGACAACGCACAACTGCGTTAATAATAGAACAATTGGAGCACTTTTACTATAACAATTTTCTAAAACATACAGACGCAACTGACACTAACAAAATTATTGAGTTATTCCTCTTTGAATAATATAAGCACACTTTTGTGTTGAAAATGCTGTCTGTTCTTTTTCCTTTAAGTAACTATAAATGACTACATCAATTTTGATTATGATAATGTATTTGTAATTTAGGGAGTTATGATAATGTAGTAATAATAACTTAGTACAGATAAACAACAGCAATAATATGGTTTATCTGATGCCACTGAACGTTAAGCAACCAACAATCAATATGATGTTATCTTTAAGATTTTTTTTTTCATCAAGAAGTTATTTACATGATATTTGTTTTGACCGGAAATACCAGTGACTATTAATATATTATAAACATTTATATTGTAACATGTCCAGATACTAAAGTTATTCACTTGACGAACACCAATCACAATAAAACGACAAAAGATACAAATACCTATAGGACACAATTCACATTTTTCTAGTTGCTTAACGTGTAGGAAATACATGTAAGTTGATTGAAGGGTATTGATGGGACAACACAAAACCTGAAATTTGAATAAGCAATGGAAATTTAACTGTACAACATGTTAAATGCTACTACAAGATCTTGCAATTGAAATATTATATATTTGCTCAATATTTAAGCTATGAACTGAAAGCTAAGAACAATTCTCTATATCAAGGGAATTTTTATTATTCCTACTCAAATAAAGTCCAACACTGGCCAAGGATAGTTGATTTGCCAGGATGGAGGAGGAGATGACACTAAAAGTATTTTTCAACAAAGAAGAACAAAACTGTAGCAAATAGAGTCGAAATTTCAAAACGAATGACTTGTAAAATTTCCCAGTTTTTCAATGTGTTTGAGATAGTTTTTAAGTGATAAAAGGTCATAAGACAAAACTAAACATTATATAGACAACGGCAAACCTGAAACTTGAATAAGCAACGCACATATACAGTACAAAAGCTATCACAAGGTCTAGCAATTTAGATATATATATATATTGCATGCTTGTCTCAGTTTTGAGTTGTCAATTGAAAATTATGACCAAACATCAATTATCCAAAGGAATTCTGCACAGATGAAGGTCAAACAATTGTAAAGAGTTAGCTGATTTTACAGATTTTTAAAGAGAATTAAACTAAGATAGTAATGATTCAACAATACTGCTATGATAGAACTTGCTGTGTAGCATCATCACCGGATATAGGTATCCGCGGACCAAAGAAACAATGATAGCAAAACGTATCTATTCTATTTCCTTACAACTTATCCGCTTTATTTACGTGCATGTCTCTTGTAATAATAGTTTATTTCGAAATACAGTGTTCTGCGAGCTTATATATGTTATAACTTTGTTCTACGAAAACGTCAAATGAATAGTTATATGTTTTAACAGGGTTGAACTCGTCACATGCTTCTTTGTACCAGCCGGTAGGATTCTGACGATTTGAAGAGAGAGAAAGACAATTAAGAATCATAATCCGCCCTAAATAGTAGCTGCATCAGTATCACAAAACTGTACGTGTCTGCAAAACGTAGAATATAATGAAAACAAGAAGAATTTGACCTTACCTGACTTCACACCTTCGGGGGTACCTACATCCGGCGGTGATGCTACACAAATGTAGTGCGAAACGTTAAAAAACGAAAGACCGACATTTTGTTTCCAGTTTTTCCGTTTTTGTGAAACAATTCATTTATTTCCGAATGTAAGCTCATGTGACAACACAAAACAACATAAAACGAAACGCGCAAAGAAGACTCTTAACGACATTGTGGAGCAGGATCGTTTTACCCTTCCAGAGCACCTGAGAAGACCCCCGATTATTGGTGGGGTTAGTGTTCTCAGTATTTAGTTTTCTGGGTTGTGTTTTGTGAATTTTTTATCGTCGTTTTACTTTTTTGCCATGGCATTGTCAGTTTGTTTTCGACTTATGAGTTTGAATATCCCTTAGTATCTTTCGCCATTCTTTACATACTGATATATAGTACGGCAAGTTAAAAAGGTTAAAGGTGAAGTAGATAAGAGCTCAGGATTGGTTTTCCAAAAGGTTGTGATTACCTTTGGATTTTGATTGTGTTCGTGTTGTTCAATCTTTGGTTTCTTAGTCGTGTCTTGTGGAGTGTTGTTTGTATTTCTGTCGTTTTTCGTTTTTTGATGTGGCGTTGTCAGTTTGACTTCTATTTTTTTTATTGTTCCTTTTGTATCTTGCGGCTTTCTGTTTTTGTGAAATCTTTAGTTCTTTGTGGCTATTGTCTTTAGTCTTATTTCCGGTCAAGGAGTTCAATTTTTTTCTACGAGTATGGCTCTTTTAACGGTGGAAAATTCTGAGGTTCTAAACAAATATGAAAGAAATGTGAATCGTCTGCAAATAGACTGGTATTTTTCTCATGAAATTAATACATACTTAATACAAACATAAATGTACAATATTTTAACCGAAATTCCAGTGCTTGCGTTTCCCATCATGATTTTCCCGACCGGGGTTTGCTGCTTACAAGGAAGCTATTGAAGCAAGGGTTCCTAATGGTAAAGTTGAAGTCATCCCTTGGAAAGTTTAATGGCCACCATCACGATTTGATGACAATACAACTCCCTCAGGCAAAGTTGACTTTAAATGGATTTGGCTATTGATTTTAGGTACTTTTTGATCAAAAGCTCTTCAACGGTTTCTGTCCATATACATGCTCGGCTTTCAAATATTTTGCTTTGAGCGTTTCTGATGAGGTAAATCCAGAAAGCGCTTCGGACGCATGAAATTAATAACGTGTTGTTTTCATTTATTTTATGAAACATCTGTGTCACAAATGACCATGGATATATTCCAGTTGTCAAAACATCAACTGCGACGTCTTTTCTTATAGTGTGACATCATCGAATGAGACTTTAGATCGAACCTACCTACCTACCATGAGCAACACGACAGCTTCCACAAATGGAACAAGGTATACTTAACCTTACGTATCACCTCAAATCAACCCCAGTTTCTGACGGGGTTGCTGTTACTCAGTAGTTAGTTTTGTATGTTGTTTTTGTGAACTTGTTTGTCAGTTTTCGTTTTCTGTCATTGACACTTTTCTCTTTGACTTCATTGTTTTGAAAATCATCTTGGTATCTTTCGTCTCTTTTCTAAATCTCACTAAATATAGCTAGTTTTAAAACAAAGTACAAAGCTAAAAACTGACACAACACTATTTTAAATGTGTTAGGCAAGGGCGCTGAGTTGCAGAAGGAACCGGAAAGGAACTTAATAAGTAGGCTATCAATACACAAAATTATTTTAATTTAGAGATATTACAGACTTTTAAAATGAATAACTAATGTAAAATTTCTTCCATCAAAGAAACAACATTCTGTTTTCTTTGATTTCATTAAACTGTATTCGTCTTTTCCGAGAGAAAAAAATTTGAAAACAAGGAAAAACTCTCAATATACAAAAGAAGCAAAGAAAATTCGACAATGGGAGAGAACCATGGAAAATTCAGAGAACAACTTTTAGTTTACAAAAGGTTCTCATATGATGGTTATCTGAAATACCTAACATTGATAAAAAAAAAGAATATTTTACTTTAACGATGACACTAAGAAAGAATTGTTCATGTGCCATCCCTATTAGCTAATATATATATAAATAAGTGCATAATATGTTGTTTGTGCTGTATTTTGACCCCTCTACCAAGAAATTTGTTTTGCATGCACACGTATCAAAATTGCGATTTTTATCCAACGCAATCATAGGTTTGAACGTTATTTTCAATTAAGACCTGTTTATATTTTTTCGTTTGGGCTTGCATTATATTTGCCTTCGGGTTTATATAATCCGTTCATCCTATTTCGACTCTTCAAAATTCAAGAGCCAATCCTAAATTGAGGAAAATTATATGGCCTTCCAAATACCGTTTCGATTGCTAACATCACTGAAGAGACATTAATTGTCGAAATCCGGATATGTTGTACAAATTTTTGCACCTGATGTTTGCGGTATACCATCTTTTCCGCAAGTTTATTGTTTTCTGTTTGGTATTAAATTAAATATTAAGATCCATTTTGTTACATCTGGTGATCCGTTTATTTGGCAATCGCCATTGCAGTCAGCAGGGTTTAAGAACATCCGTTGTTCGACCTGATAGTCAAATGCGTTTTGTTGAAATATACTTGAAATATACCGTGAATGAAAAAAGGAAAGCTAGAAAGTCAACAATCGAGGATGCAAAGTTAAGGAACCTTGTTTACTGACTATTCCGAGAAAAGCGTGAACGCTATGTATTATATATTGCAAAACCAGAAAAATTCCAATGACAGAATCAAACAGCATATAACTAACATCAAACATAGCAGGGGAAAATAACAGTCGCTGGTCATTTTAACCAGAAGAACCACTCCAGACAGAACATCACGGTTCAAATTTTAGAGTAGATGAATCGTTGATCGATTAATTATAAAATATGTTTTATAAACAATGGATATACAAAGACTAAATAAAATTAACTAATTCAGAGGCAACACCAAAAGATGAATAACTTTGAATTTACTATTTAATGCTACTTTTGTTGTCAAATATATGAGTTATTAAACGCATTTGTTATGGCGTCAAAACCTTAGGATTGATATAAACATATAACAAAAATGATTTGGAAAAGACGACTAATCTCCCATGAAGAAGGGAGAGAACATTTTGGAGTTAATTTAAAAGAAATGTCTAGAGGGTTATAAAATGGTGACTATTGATAGGTCAAAGAGAGCTAACGAAATAATTGCACATTTCAGTTAACGAAAACCTGACCTTGACAATCTGCGAAAGACATAGTTTGAGATGTTTAATTTCGTCGTAGTCAACCTTATTATGTTTTTCTTTCTTTCTTTTTTTTTACAATTAAACAAAACTTTATTGCACAACTGGTGTTTTACATTTTATCCAGATTACAGAGTTAGTCTGGATACCCCTGTGATTAGTAAATGCAAATAAATACGAATGTTAAATTTACAATTTCGTACATTATTTCATTCCTAAACATTGTTAATATATATTTCTAAGTTGTTGTCATATGTTTACGGATCAAAATCATTCCACTTACCGGGTTTGACTTGTTTTTCTTGAATCGATTTTCATTGACCTTTTGACCAAATAATATTTTGAACAGTTGTATGAAACCGTTAGGAAAGCACATGGTTTTTGTTAACTTTCCATTCATTCGAGCATTTTGGATTTACTTTAATTAAGTTTGTTCACTTTCGTCATGGTAAGTATGATAGATTATTTCTAATTAAATTATTTTCAGTAAACATATGATTTATATTTATACACAATATTAAGACAGTACATTAAGTTATACAGGAAATGCAGATCGTAAAACCTGTAACAGATACACACAGTATTTTATTCTTACAGAAAATTTTTATTTTCTTCGTATGCAAGTGTATACAAATAAACATTATATCTTTGTTGGAAATATGTATGATTTGTTGAAACTTTATAATTTTAAATATAAAAGAATTTGTCCGTGAGATACATATTCTGTACATGTAGATCTATGTCTCTACGATTGATTGATTGTTGATTGCTTTACGCCGCATCAATTTGTCTCTATAAGAAATTGACCAACTATACATATAAGTTTACATTTGAATGCTTGTATTTTGTTTTAAGATTTTATGTTTGATCGAAGGAAATCGAAAACTACAGATTTAATTGTAGATTTTTCAAAAGGTGATTTATGGTTTTCTTTCTTTTTTCCATCAAGAAGTATCTGTACTTGTATTCATTTTAAATAGCTCATAAACATCTATTGATCTTGTTTTATTATCAGATATACAATTAATTTTATGTAAAGTGAATAGAATTATTGTTAATATATAATTTATATCATTATATGCACTGTCTTCTATTTTATAACCAATAACCAAATGTTTTAAGCTTTTTATGTGTTTATCAATATGAAACTTTTGTAAAAGAGGGACGAAAGATACCAGAGGGACAGTCAAACTCATAGATCGAAAACAAACTGACAACGCCATGGCCAAAAATAAAAAGACAAACAGACAAATAATAGTACAGATGACACAACATAGAAAACCAAAGACTAAGCAACACGAACCCCACCAAAAAACTGGGGTGATCCCAGGTGATCTGGAAGGGTAAGCAGATCCTGCTCCACATGTGGCACCCGTCGTATTGCTTATGTTATTACAAATCCGGTAAATAGTCTAATTCGGTAAGTCACATTCGTGAAAAGGGAGGGTATTGTAGTTACGACATCAGGACATATCCGATATCATCTGTGAAACGGTTATTCCATAACGGTCAACCAACTCGTGATGGCGTCCGTAAAATTTACGAAGGGATGACTTCAACTTCACCATTTGGAACTCTTGTAACAGATTATTAATTTTTTCCAGAACTTCTTGAAATAACTGCACTCTATGTAATTATGAAGGTAAGTATCTGTTACTTGACAGGTAAAACATAGATTTGTTTGCTTTATTTTCCATGAATACAAATGGGTACCTACTGGAAGGATATAATGCAATAACTTCCATCTAACCATTTTAAGTTTATTATCTTCTAAGTAGTTAAAATAATTTCTAATGTGTGTTTTATATTATAAGTTTATTTTAAATTGAACTCTTTATCCATTTAGAAAAACGAATTGAAATTACTTATGTAATTAACTTTTATAAATGTTAATGTTTTTATATTGAGTAATTCATCTGTTTTTGTCCCTTGTTTAAAGAAAACTTTACTCCTACACTGGACCATAGTTTTAATTGAATCTTGTTTCTGTAATATTTTTATCCACTGGTTTGATATGCTATGTTTTATCTGCATTAATGCGGTAGTCCAATTTTTTTACATTTTAATTTACTTAAAATTTTTATCTTGAGAAATGTTCCCGTTGTCATCAATAATGTCATTTATGTAAATTATTTTGTCTTCTATCCAGTGTCTGAAAATCAAACTGTGTCTGTTAGACTTTATATATTTATTTCCCCATATTATTTGCTGTCGGATTATTCTAAAATTATCAGGTTGTTTAATTTGCCCGCCCCTGCTTTTAAGCCATGTTTTGAGTAGTTCTAAATAGAACTTGGGTATATGTTTTGCGATATTATGGATTGATTCAATACTATCTAAATTCATTTGAAAAATTAATAGGTTTGAACCATATTGATTTAAATAGTATGATGGAATTATTTTCCAGTTTGCACTTTCATCATCTATTAATCGCTTTATCCATTTAATTCTTATTGATTCTATATATTTCTTAATATCTATCATTCCTAGTCCTCCTTCATTTTTGACTAAATTTAACGTATTTCTCTTTTTACTTTTTCTGTCTTTCCAACCCAGATGAAATCATATACCATTTTCTTAAATTCGAACAATGATTCAGTGTGTATATTTGAAACGGATGCAATATAGGTTATGTTTGGGATAATTAGTGATTTGACCACAGTGATTTTGCCTATCATCGTTAGATTTCTTTTTCTCCATAAATTAAGAGTCTTTTTTGATTTATGCAATTGTTTTTCAAAGTTAAGTTTCATGCATTATGGTTTGTCATGTCCAAAATACACACCTAAACATTTAATAATATCTCTACTCCAATTCATGTTTCCAAATTTTCTGGAATATTTTTTTTTGTTTCATAAACCTTCAGTTTAGTTACGATTTATTATAAGCCCTGATAAAGATCCGAAAACCTCAATGACATTGAGAGCATGAGTAATTTCGTCTTTAGCATTTAAAAAAAGTGTTGTGTCATCTGCTAATTGACTTATTTTAAGACTATGTGTTTTCCCATCTAATTTTATTTTGATCCCCTTCAATTTATTATCTTCTCTTATTTTACATGCTAGTATTTCAACAGCTAAAACAAACAAAAGAGCACTTAACGGACATCCTTGACGAATTCCCCTATAAATTTCCAATGGGGTTGAAATCAATCCATTGTTTGCTATGCAGGCTCTTATATCTTTATACAACGTTTTCACCCAATTTAACATAGAGTTTTTTTGTACCAAAATTTTGTAAAGATTGATACATAAATTCACATTCGAGTGAGTCGAATGCTTTTGACAAATCAAGAAACAGGGCCCTTCTATTTTAAACTTTTCGGCATGATCAATAATGTCTCGTATTTGTCGTATGTTGAAACCTATATAACGGTTTTTTATGTATCCATTTTGATCACTATGTACAATTTTTGGCAATAATGGTTTCAGTCTTAAGGCTAATGTATATGCAATGATTTTGACATTAACATTCAGTAATGTGATTGGTAGGGTCCCCTGTTTTAAATAATAAAGAAATAAGGCCTATTTTTGAGATTCGGACAACATTCCTACTTTATAACAGTAATTAAAGCTATCTGTTGCAAAACTTTTTAATTTATCCCAAAATTCTCTATAAAATTCAACAGACAGACCGTCTAAACCTGGGGACTTATCTAGTTCCATTTGAAAAATAGATTTAGTACATTCATTGACTGTAAGAGACCCATTTAAAGACTCACTTTCTTCTTCGCTAAATGAAGCATTAATTTTTGTGTCGGTTATATAATCATTAATTAATTGTTTGTCTGGTTCAGTGCTTGTGTAAAGTTTTTCATAATATTTTTTTTCTCCCTCTTCTATCCACTTTATTCTTGAGCGTATTTATGCACCTTTTGCTTTAAAATTGTATAAGTTTTCTATTTTAGTTTTTAACTGTTTAATTTCATCATTTTCTGTCTTGTTTATTTTACTATTTTTTTTTTTTCTTTAATGATTGCAATATTCGTTCCAAATCATTTATTTCATTTGTTTTCCATTTTGCCCTAATTTTACAATATAAGATTGTAGTTTCTCTTATGTCAGTTTTAAATAAATTCCATAATTGGGATAGGTTTTCATTATGTTTACATTTTCTAAATAGGAATCTATTAAATTATTTATATTTTCTTTGAAGTTAGGTTCACTTAGTATACAATTATTTATTCTAAAATAACCTTTACCTTTATTTTTGTTTCTAAATTTACTTTTAATGAAATAGGTTGATGATCTGTACTGGATATCATGGCTGGTCTGGTATCTGTAGACTCAATAAGTGTTCTAAGTTCTTCACTTATCATGAAGAAGTCTATTCTACTTGCCTCAAGATTATTATTTTTCTTTTCCATGTATATTGTTTTAAAGTAGGATGTAATATTCTCCATGTATCTAATAACTTTTTTGTTTTAATTAATGTTTTCAAACTATTAGATTTTTTGGCTTTTTGCCTGTTATATTTTTATTTTTCTGTCTTCATTATTCATTATTTCGTTTAAATCCTCCTATTATTAAAATACCAAGCCTATGTTATTCAATTATTGTATTAACTTTTTAGAGAAAGTATTCCTTTTTTCTTATCATTTGGTGTATACTAATTTATAAGAAAATATGTTATTGTTTATTTCTACATTTACCAAAATTATACGACCATCTTGATCAGAATAAGTGTCTATTATTCTAGGATTTAATGTTTTATTAATAAAGATAGCGACTCCTCTAGATTGAGATGTCCCAAAACTATGGTATGCATCTCCATGAAATTCTTGTCTTATCTTATTTTCTATTTCTGGGACAAAATGGGTTTCTTGTGCGAATAAGATATCAGATTTTTGATACTTTAGCCATGCTAAAGCCTACTTCGTTTTTCTTTTTGACCGAGGCATCGGCTATTTAAAGAGCAAATATGTAAAATATCTTTCATAAATTAGAGGTTATTTTGCTTAAAGCAGTTAATATATCTATTTGTCAACATTAAACTATTATGCATTTTATTAATTAGTATCAGTATATGCGGGTTATTAAAATGGATATATATATATATATATATATATATAGAGAGAGAGAGTTATGAGCTTACATTTATATAACACAAAATAAACAAGTATGTACATGTATATAAAGTAATGTACTCTAATGAACAAAAGCAATGATACATATATTAACAGATACACAATCATACAATAAACAATACACACACTATATACAATTGTACGCAATACTGTGACATGTACATGTAACATTGAAAATAAGATGATGACTCTTTGAATAGTAAACCATAAAAAAAAAACTCTGAAAATATTGGGACTATCTTTACAATAATATCCACTTTTTGAAATATTCTCATATATGTGTTTACTACTTTTGTATTGATCTTGTCTGAGAATAGTATTATATGTCGGATTTGTTTTTGCATGACCTTAGTGACCTTATGGGTCTATACCTTTTTTTTATTATGTTGTTTTAAACTACTTGTTAGTACACATTGTTTAAATAGTATACTTTTTAGTGGTTCAATAGAAAAATTATCTCATTTAATTGTTTTCTATTATGCGTTACACTACTATGACTAATTAGTAAACATATTTTAATTTTTTTTCCAGACAACTGATCATCATTGGAACTATTTGTGATGTCATTTAACAAGACCGAAGCAATACTTCCCTGCTGTTTATTTACATTCTTGCAACAACAATAACATGAATAACATTGTGTTAAAACGAGTATCTGTACGTTGGACAATATAGATTTACTTCTTATATTCATTACTGAAAGATGATACGTTGTTAGATTGTTATAGTGCACCTTAAGTAAATTAATATTCGAATCATATGGAACAAGTATATGTGTCCACTGTTTGGAGTTACTATTTGTACCTGTGCTTTTGAGTACATTTAGTTTGTTGTTTCGAGGCATTCCAAAGCACTTTTTACGCAGTTATGACTAAGCGGTGGATACCAATAAGAAAACTATTCTTTATATAGCTGGATTTGTTGCTCACAATATAGCATGGAGCTAATAAAAAGTATAGTGGAATATTGGTGTTTTATACAAATTGCAAATTAATTTTATTAAAAGCGATTCTTAATGGATATTTGTTGTGGGTTTTTTTTTTTTGTAACATTGACTGAGAGACTACATTTGTCACCCATAACGTATATTATAGTAAAGTATTTACTTTTTCTTTTATTTAGTTGAATTTGTTCGATGTCATTGATCATTTTATTTCTCTCTACATATGGATATTGTTTCGCATTATTTTTCTATTTAGTTTCCGTGAATTTTGTTCTAAACAATTTTTTTTGTTTAATGAATGTATGAAATCAAATATTTCATCACA
Organism: Mytilus coruscus; assembly: GCA_017311375.1. NCBI lineage: Eukaryota > Metazoa > Mollusca > Bivalvia > Mytilida > Mytilidae > Mytilus > Mytilus coruscus. The sequence goes on from CM029595.1 coordinate 65,681,085, forward strand.
ATCGTTAGTTTATTTTAATACTTTTCAAGTTTTACATAAAAATCATTACATAATTACATAAATGACTAGAGTTGTGTAGTATAACTAACTTACACAAGCACAAGATGATTAAAAAAGATATTATGTACAAAAAGTTCATAATTGTATTGAAGGTTTAAAATGGTGATCATGATAAACAAAATAAAAAAACAACACTTGTTTACTAAGATTTGATAATCTTATTTATCTTGTTTATGTTTTATGTTTAGTGGTTTGGTTCTCACGATCAAATAAGATCTGTTGTTGGTGTTGTGGCAGACCTTTTCGTTGTTTTATTTGACGGAGTTGAAGCACCAGGTGGTTTCTCGATTAGGAATTTATGCATTGAGCTTTGATTGGTCCTGTTGGTATTTTGGTTTTCATCGTCGGATCTTTCTTACATGTGACTGTTTTTCTTACGTCCTAGTGAGAGAATAATTGAATTAAATTAAGTATGTTGAACTTACACATTTCTATTTTTTTCGGAGATATTCAACAGCCATTTGTCGCACGTGATTTGACTTTTTTAAGACTGGTACTTTCGCAGTTAACCCTTTTCAACTATATATATATGACCATCTAGGTTTAAATTTTTTATGAAGGTATCCCAATTGTTATCAAACGCACAGGGAAAACATATACGATACCTTAAAAAAATACAGATCATTCAGTATTTTTATAGATATCTTCTGCCTGCCACTCTCAAAAATATAAATTTTGCTTAAATTCAACAGGTCCTTTAATATTGTCAAGCTAAGATGTCAGAAAAATCCCATATTAAGACAATCCATATGCAAAAACATAGGTAGTTTGGTAGAAGGCGTGAACCGTTGTTCCCAAGTACCTGAGTTTATTTCCCGTTTTTGTGATGCTCAATCTTAGTTCGTTTTAATGTGTTTTGTGGATTGATGCTTTTCTTTTCGTAATTATCCTATTTGGTCATTGTGTCTTCTGTTTTTCTCGACATTTTTTTGTTCTCTTGATATCTTCTTCCTCTATATAGCTCCCTTAAAAAGTCTTATTCTTAATTTTATTTCTATTACAATTATATACATTGAACAATGATAATAATTGTGTATTGTGTACCTAATTGTGTCAGTAGAAATTTTACAAAGGCCTAAGTTCTCGAGTTTGGTATCAGCATGTCGTTGGATACGTAGCCGTATCTGCACTTAACATGACCTCTGTTATTTTTTATACTCAACGAACTTTGTTTTCTATTACTTTGTGATGACATTGATCACATCAAAGTTTGTTAAGTAATTGTATTAGCATATAATGTCATTAACTTAACTCGGTGTCTTGTATATTAATAATCACTTCAAGATAACACAACCTTTGTTCAAAACTTTGATGTCGTGGGATTTTCTCGAAATACAATTACAAAATCTTTTATGTCACAAATCAATTATAGGTAATATTTCTTCCAGGAGTTCGTGTTTTTAATTTATAACAAGTTTCAAGAAATGCTTTTGGGATCCGGATTTTAGCATGCAATGACATAAGAAAATTCTGGAGTTATATTTCTTCTAACGTTTATCAACTGTAGTGATGTATTCTGTTTGAACCTTAGCTACGATTGGAGTTTTGGGCATTGTAATTATAAATAAACTATAAAAACTAACGATACCGTTACAATACTATATAAATATTTCCTAATATATACCCTTTTAACATCTTTTTTATTTTATAGATTACAATGTTTACTGGTTTTAAGTCTCTCTGAGGAATGTCAAAGTAAATATGCGAGTGGTAAAATCGGAAAATTACTGAACTCAAAGCTAAAGGAAGTTTAGATTCTATAAGCTACATTTCAAACAACTCAATGAAATAAGAAAACATCTCCCTCTATTCATACATACCATGAGGAAACATACATAATGTGACATCATCGAATGAGACTTGCTCTAAATTTGTATCTACAATTAGCGATAGGTGCCACCTGTGGACCAGGATCTGCTTACCCTTTAAGAGCACCTGAGATCATTTTGTTATGTAGCGCTGTGTAGACTGTTGTTTATTCTTTCGTATTTATTAATCATGGTTTTAACTTTTGAGTTTTTACTCTCTTTTTTATCTTCTGTCTTTTTGTTCAGTCTTCAACAAAAATATCAATGCTACATACCATGCATCGAACTTTAAATCGGACTGAGTCTTGACAAGTTATGAATAAATTCAACAGCCACTAGCTTTAAACTGGACCCTACCATGTACAACTGCAACTTAAAGGTGCATTCGTACACTTAAAGATTGACAAAAGCACCGGTACGTTGGACTACGATGTTTCATAGAAGTCAATAGGTTGACATGTCACATAAGTCTCCAATAAAACGAAGATAAAGATTAAAGTCTGATCCACATGATAAAAAAGCTGATAGATCAATTGGCAAAATGTTATACTATGAATACAAAGAAATTATAGATATCGTCTTGGAATTTGCGTGGTCTCGGATATGAGGTTTAAGATCCAATATTTTTACAATTTACAAAAAACTATATAAATATTGTATATGAGACGATGAAAAGGTGACGCAGCAGAAGTTAAAATTCTATTACAAAATCAGAAAAGATAAAACGGCATCGTGGTGGAATTATTATCTGAATCAAAAGGCAATTTTTGAGGGAATTGTGCATTTAGAAAAACTTTTTTTTTACTTATTCGTTTATTCCTCTATGTGTTCTTACGTGATTTTGACTATGGGCTGTGTATATTCCTTACATCTACAATAATTTTCATCAAATTTTGAAGAAAACCTTCAACAAATTTGAGATTAATTGGTAAGATTGTCTCTGAAACTCTATATTAAACATCAATCAATACTGTTACTGTAAAGAAAATGGATACTTTGAATTTGATGTGTTTTCTTATTTATCTTCTTGTTCTTCGGAAGATGGACCAAATCATAGGAATTCATTAATCAAACTTGTGTTTATCTGTTGCAAGATTTGAGATAAACAACAACTGAAATATACCACATCTCCTTTTTTTTTAAATTGGTCTCTAATCTCTTATTAATTCATTTTGAATTTGAACATTGTAAAACTGATTCGTTATATAACTTATTTTAGTACTTTAATAAACAATTTCAGGAAATTTAGTACTATTATAAATAAGTTCAAGAATTTAATATTTTAATAATTAAAACATGTTAGGGATACTCTGCACTAAAGTTTACGATAAACGTGACGATTTTTGGTTTCCTATTGTTATGTTTTTGGACGGTGATGTTCCTTAGGCCCCTTCTTACTGTGTGTATATTTATTATCTCGTTCGCTATGTCTCTGTCTACAGTGACGTAGTCAGTTTTAATTTACGTAATCTCTGTTTATATGGGTAATCATTAAAGCAGGGGTTTCGTTACCCCCCAAAGGTACTTAGATCTTTCACTAAATTTATTCATAGATACAAAGATTTGGTTTTGATGTTACGCTTCACCTGTTGAATTCTTAATACAAACGGGATGTCCTTATAAATATACGAAATCCCTCAACACAAGAGGAGTAAGTTTTTCTAATATTAGAGAAATTGCAGATTTCTTAATACAAACGGGATATCGAATCCTAAAGTTTACGGTAATGTTCTTTATAAAGTCTGTAAATTAAGATAAGATTCCCGTTAACTCATTGATCATGGTAAGTTTAATATGAAAGGTTATCAATTCAACACAGTCGTGAGATCTCTGAATTTGGTCATCATCGGTACTAACGTATTTTCTATTTTATTAATTGCACGTATTGCATTATATAAGAACGACTGTTTATTTGGCTGTTGCACGAAATGGAAACGGCATTAAATTATCCATACGTCTCTTTGTGTTAAGAAAAGTAGTGGGATTATCAGGAATAACCAGTGTAACATTTGACTGATAGAGGAGATAAGTAAGATTGCATCACGTGATGCTTATGTAAGCATGGAAGTAATTATAGAACATGATATATGCTACGCAGAGAGAAATGTAAAATTTGTACTGGTATTTTCCATTAATGTAATTTTCACAGTAACGCCCTTAAAAAAAACTGATAAAAAGGATTGTGCATTCGATCATTGAAGAGCTATATCAGGGAAGAAAATTATTTTCATTAATGCACAATCTATACCAAGCCTACAGGAAAATAAAAATAAAATGAGTGTACAATACATACAACTTTTTTGACAGACTTTTACATAAAGCCATCCACAATTGTCTGATCTTGTAGAATTCTCTCAAATGGAGCAATATTTTTCGAATTTGATGTCAATTATTTGAAGTGTATACGGTTATTTGTCGTACCATTCAATAATTAAAAAAACTCATCAAAGATACCAGATTTATAATGTTGCATGCCAGACGCGCGTTTCGTCTACAAAAGATAAATATATAATTGCAATCAGTCATGATAACTTCCACTTCTTGCAGTGATGACAGTCTTTTTAAATTTCCTCTTAACTTATTTTTTTTTACATCAAGTTGTTCACGTAATAAAAAAAGTCATATGGCAACCATTAGCTAATCTCCTGGAAATAGTCAAAGACCTTCTACATACATACATACATTGTAAGATATAATCCCTAAACGTATCAATCAGGATCGCGTGTATTTTTGTCGTTTACAATTCAGGAACTATATCTCTTGTTTGGATGGTTCAAAGTTATAGCTATGTCATCCTTCTTATTATTTGAAGAGCAATGTTATTTATTATACGATGAAACTGATTTATTTCTTTTATCCGTTCTTAAAACATTGTCTTATGTTTTTTAAGGATTTTTTTAACGAAGGTATGATCACCATCAAACTAACAGGAAAAGTGTTGGTAAGGGGATAAAAAGAGCTAAATTATAAATAAGAAATCGAAAAATAATTCCGACAAAGAATATCTCCAGTAAATGTCTTATGAAACTTGAAAGCTGTTTATTCCATTTTTTAAATGTCACCGCGGACATTTCGTCATATCTCTTTACGAGTCAAACTTATAACTAATAGCCTGTACGGATTCATTTAAAATATTAAAAGTCCAGGGATTTTTACTGGAATATTAACAAGGTTTTTTTTACTAGTATAACAGTGGATTCATCAGGAATAGTTTTTAGAAGGATAACGGACACAAATACATGCACTGGGTAATTTGTTTATCAATGAATAAGAAAAAGGAAAACCGCCATCATATCTTCAGGCTACATCAAAGTATATATTCTATTGTAGTCCCGTTTCAGTTCAACTGAATGCAAATCAGAATAACATTTCTGGTCAAAAGGATATATCTTTGAGTTAAGCCGTCAGGTTAATTTTACAAAGGTTTTGAAGACTGTGAACGATTTCTTTTTATTTGTAGTTGTTTTGTTTTCAAAGGTTGTCTAACATAAGATGTTGTAGGTAAGGATTGGCTAGTGAAATATGCAATTTATGACTTACTTTCGTTTATATTTTCCAATCGATGCTTTATACATGTACCATTGTTAAAATCGATGCAAGCGGTCGTCGAGTTCTTGCTCTAAGCTGTGAACAGTAAAAGTGTCTGTGTTTGGGATGTATTTTTTAAAATCTATTTGTCGCTAACAAGTGCTTGACATGAAAAGTATCCTGTTTGAAGTTGTTACCATTATAAAGACTCGTTGGGCAACAAATGATCGAAAATAAAGGAATAATTCCCCGGTTTAATATACAATTTATTGATAACTGTCGCATATCTTTCCTCAACGGCATAATTATTAGTTATCTATGAATAAAATTACCGTGTTAGACAAATGCAGTATTAATTTTACTGTAAAGTTTGAGTTCGTTTTAGACCTTTAACCGACTCTTAGGAAGAGGAACAGGATATAGAAACGGCCATAGAAAAATGTCGTACAGACATTTAAATTTTCATAAAACTTTAAATGAATATTTGTTTCGTGTCGTTGTTTTTGGTAGTTCCTGCTTTGTATTAGAAATGTTTCTCTCTATTGGTGTACGTCTTGTCCATGTAGTTAGCTTCTTGTTGGTTAGAAACGTATATTATATAGTCAATGATTCAAAGTTCGATGGTTAAGAAGACGTTCCAAAACATGTTTATTTAATCCTTTGATTCTGAAGTTATAGAATGTAAAACTAACAGTCGATTTCAGTTATTTTATGTTTACTTTTATTGAACGTTTTCACTGAAACTTTCAGTAATAAGAACAGGGATACTCGAACTAATCCGGTACAGACAGCAGAAGTGCAATTAAGTTTGTTTAAGGTGGAAAAATATTATAAATGTACGAAATCCCTCAACACAAGAGGAGTAAGTTTTTCTAATATTAGAGAAATTGCAGATTTCTTAATACAAACGGGATATCGAATCCTAAAGTTTACGGTAATGTTGATTATAGAGTCTGTAAATTTAGATATGATCCATGTAAACTCATTGATCATTGTAAATTTGTTATGAAAGGTTATCAATTCAACACAGTCGTAAGATCTTTGAATTTTGTCTTCATTGGTACTAACGTAATTTGTATTTTATAAATTTCACGTGTTGCATTATATAAGAACGACTGTTTATTTGGCTGATGTACGAACAAGTAACGGACTTGTATTATCTATATGGCTCTCGGTGCCAAGAATAGTAGTGGGATTATCAGGAATTTCCAGTTCAACCTTTGATTGATAGAGAAGATAAGCAAGATTGCATCAATTGATGTTCATGTAAGGATGAATGTTATATGGAACATGATGTTAGCTACCCAGTGCGAAATGTCAAATTTGTACTTGTATTTCCTATTTAGATTAACTATCACAGTAACGCCTTCAACAAGCTGATAAAAAAGGATAACAAATTGGTTCACGCAAGAGATATATCAGGAAAGAAAATTATTTTCATTAATGCATAATCTGCTTTAAGCCTACTGGAAAATAGAAATAAAATAATAATACAATACATACGACTTTTTTTTTTATAGACTTTCACTTGACATAAAGTAAAATTCTTGCAATTACAGATTTTATTTTAACCTATAGGTTAAATTTCTTATGAATAGTTTAAAGACAGAAGCCATTACTGTTGTCTATTTGGCCTTTTTAACTTTTATGATTCGAGCGTCCATGATGAGTCTTTTGCAGACGAAACGCGCGTCTGGTGTACAAAAGTTTAAGCCTGGTATCTATTATGAGTTAATTTACAGTAGAATACTGTCCAACGAGGCATCAGTTTTCAAATCTGATGTCCATTATCTGAAACACGCTGTTTACGATTTTATAATTGCAATCAGTCATGATAACTTTCTCTACTTGTAATGATAACAGTCTTTTCACATCTCCTCTTAACTTAAACTTTTTTACATCAAGTTATTCACGTTATAAAATCAGTTACCGTATATTGCAACCATTAGCTAATCTCCTTGAAATAGTCAAAGACCTTCTATATATATTGTAAGATATAATCCCTAAACGTATCAATCAGGATCGCGTGTATTTTTATCGTTTTACAATTCAGGAACTATATCACTTGTTTGTGTGGTTCGAAGTTATATACCTATGTCATCCTTCTTATTATTTGAAGTTCATAGTTATTATACGATGAAACTGATTTAGTTCTTTTATCCGTTCTTAACACATTTTCGTATGTTTTTTACGGATTTTAAAACAAAGGTAGTATCACTATCAAACTAACAGGAAAACGGTTGGTATGGGGATATCAAGAGTTATTGTTTAACATTTCATACCGATTTAACATGTTACTTTTATTATTTTTCCCTTAGTTTATTTATTTGTATTTACATTGTATCATAGGTCAAATTTATTTGTTCAGTGTATGTTCAATGGTGTTAATATGTCCTTTGATTGAGTTAAGCTATTTCAGTTGATATTTTATAGTGTGTCTTTCTATGTTGTGATGTTACACTATTGTTTCAGAAAAAGGGTGAAGGTTTGGTACCATTAAAACGTTTAAACCCGCTGCATTTGTTTGCACCTGTCCTAAGTCAGGAATCTGATGTTCAGTAGTTGTCGTTTGTTGATGTGGTTCATAAGTGTTTCTCGTTTCTCGTTTTTATATAGATTAGACCGTTGGTTTTCCCGTTTGAATGGTTTTACACTAGTAATTTTTGGGGCCCTTTATAGCTTACTGTTCGGTGTGAGCCAAGGCTCCGTGTTGAAGACCGTACTTTGACCTATAATGGTTTACTTTTATAAATTTTGACTTGGATGGAGAGTTGTCTCATTGGCACTCATACCACATCTTCTTATATCTATTATAATTATAAATAGGATATCGAAAATAATTCCGACAAAGAATATCTCCAGTAAAATTCTTATGAAATTTGAATCCTTTATATTCCTATTGAAATTTCACCACTGACATTTTCCTCATATCTCTTTTTAAGTCAAAAGTAAAATCACAAAAATACGGAACTCCGAGGAAAATTCAAAAAGGAAAGTCCCTAATCAAACTTATAACTAACAGCCTGTACAGATTCATTTGAAATATTTTAAAATGTTCAGGGATTTTTACTGGAATAACGAAAGATTTTTACTAGAATAACAGTGAATTTCTGTTGGAATAGCTTTTAGAAGGATAAGAGCCACAAATACATGCACTGGGTAATTACCACCATTATATTTTCAGGCTAAATCAAATATATTCTATTGTAGCCCCGTTTCAGTTCAACTGAATGCAAATCAGAATAACATTTCTGGTCAAAAGCATACATTTTTTCTTTGGGTTAAGCCATCAGGTTATTTTAACCAAGGTTTTGATGGCTGTGATCGATTTATTTTTAATTGTAGTTGTTTTATTTTCAAAGGTTGTCAAAAATAACATGTTGTAGGTAAGGATTGTCTAGTTCTATATGCAATTTATGGATTACTTTCACATATATATGCCAATCGATGCATTATACATGTACCACTGTTAAAATCGATGCAAGCGGTCGTCGAGTTCTTGCTCTAAGCTGTGAACAGTAAAGGTGTCTGTATTTGAGATGTATGTTTTTAAAATTATTTGTCGGTAATGAGTGCTTGCGGTTTTATATGCAATTTATTGATAACTTTTGCAAATCTTTCCTCAACGACATACTTATCAGTTATCTAAGAATAAAATAACCGTATGCAGACATGCAAATGCTGTATTAATCTTACTGTAAAGTGTGAGCTCCTTAGTTCGTGGTTTTAGACCTTAAAACGACTCTTAGAAAGAGGAACAGCAAATAGAAACGGACATTAAAAAATGTCGTGTGTAGCTATGTACAAACATTTAAATTTTCATCCGACTTTAAATAAATACTTGTTTAGTGTCGTTCTTTTTGGTAGTTCCACTTTATTAGGAATTTATCTCTCTATTGGTGTACGTCTTGTCCATGTATTTAGCATTTTTTATTAGAAAAGTATATTATATAGTCAATGAATCAAAGTTCGGAGGGAAGAAGACGTTCTAAAAACATGTTTATTTACACTTTTGATTTTGAGGTTATAGTTGAGATCATCCCTTCGTAAATTTTACGGACGCATCACGAGTTGGTTGACCGTTGTGGAATAACCGTTTCACAGATGATATCGGATATGTTCCTTATGTCGTAACTACAATACCCTTCCCTTTTCACGAATGTGACCTACCGAATTAGACTATTTACCGGATTTGTAATAACATAAGCAACACGACGGGTGCCACATGTGATATGTTCCTTATGTCGTAACTACAATACCCTTCCCTTTTCACGAATGTGACCTACCGAATTAGACTATTAACCCGGTTTGTAATAACATAAGCAACACGACGGTTGCCACATGTGGAGCAGGATCTGCTTACCCTTCCGGAGCACCTGAGATCACCCCCAGTTTTTGGTGGGGTTCGTGTTGCTTAGTCTTTACTTTTCTATGTTGTGTCTTCTGTACTATTATTTGTCTGTTTTGTCTTTTCATTTTTAGCCATGGCGTTGTCAGTTTATTTTCAATCTATGAGTTTGACTGTCCCTATGGTATCTTTCGTCCGTCTTTTATAGAATGTAAAACTAATAGTCGATTTCAATTATTTTATGTTTACTTTATATCGAACGTTTTCACTGAAAGTTTAGTAAATAATAACAGGGATACTCGAACTAATCCGGTAAAAACAGCAGAAGTGCAATTAAGTTTGTTTAAGATGGAAAAATATACGAAATCCCTCAACACAAGAGGAGTAAGTATTTCTAATATTAGAGAAATTGCACAGACCATGCGAATACCCTTTCTCACTAATCCCTTATTATGCTATGTTGATGAATTCTTTATATAAAGTCCTATATTCTACATCATATGAACCATGTGGCCCAATGATAATGACACTCATCTTGTTTAATGATGGATTGTTGTTAGCTTTATGTCCAGTGACAAATATTTCATTAATTTTAAGAACTAGAACAAATTGATAATAAATCTAATAGAAGGTTTTGCAAAGTGGGCGAGTTGGATGGAGGTCACTGGATAAAAGAGTATTTTGGAGACGGGTACACAATTTTACCATGCAACACCCCACCTACGGACCCCCCAAAAAGTTGTTGCAGATGTTCCTTAACGTGCACAGTGCTTGGCGAACTCTCGAAACGAGGCATCGAATTAAACTTCCGAATTACGATCGGACGTGACTGTGTATTAATACATCGCGCAAAACTAAATAAATACTCTTTTTCAGCATTGATTATATTGCAGAAAGGGAGAAGATCATATTTGTTGAGATCTGGTTATTTGACCGGCACATATGCCTATTCGTTAAAGAAGTGTCTTGAAACTTACAAGCAAAACTTGTTCAAAGAAAATTAAAAGTACTAGATACATAGGGCAATACAATATCTAGGAAATAACAAAAGGCTTGAAAGTACGCACGACACGAGTTTCAAGATCAATTTTCATATGCAGTATGCCTATGATAACAAATATCTTTGTAAAACCAAATTAAAACGAGAGCTTAAAATCCAAAGTACATAAGAAAACTTTAACCTTCTATTAGAAGATATATAGAGAATATCATATGGCTTATTCAATATCGCACCCGTATCAACCCGAGACACCAATATAATCCCAAAAGCTTTGCTCGAGGGATTATATTGGTTGAGGGTTGATATGGTGTGAGATATTGAAAAGCCATATCATATACACTTTATTATATACTCCAGGTAGATGTTTTTCACGTGACATAACGTAATACAAATTAAGAGTTTGATAAAGCCATTGCAACCGTGACTGATATCGATGACGTGACTTCATACAGATTAGGGTGTGATAAAGCCTTAGCAACCGTGACTGATATCGATATCATCACGGATGACTGATACAGCACGATTGCCATTGGTCGTATTACACATACAATTTATCTGTATTTACTACTAAGTATATAATAAAAACGTATATAGATTGATTTTGTGATTAAAACTATATGATGGGAACCAAGTGATTATAAAGCATTAAGACAGCATTTTAATACCCACTCTATTCAAATGGCTACACTATTTCAATCAGATATGAAAAGCAATTCGTAGCATTAAAATTGCAATATACCAAATTACTGAAATATTTATATTACTGTGAAGTAGACTTGTCAATACTGTTTAAACATAGGAATTAAGCATAACATGAAATCTGGTGTATACAATTTCAAACAAGAAACTGTAACTGTAGAATTGAATTAACACTTATTACAAATGTACATGGTATGTCGCATCAAATAAATATAACTTAACCACTGTCAACTGTTTTGTTGTATGTTGCTTCACCTTGTGGAGAATAAAATATATGTCAATGATATAGAGACCAAACAAGTCAAATAGTCAAAAGAAATCAATAGAGCAAATTTGTGAAAAAATTGAAATGCACCTATCAAAGATCTTCTATCAAACCAAATAAACAAAACAAACAAACAAACAAAACAAAAACACCACAAAGATATGATGATGTACAGAATAAACAATAGTACAGGAGACAACTCGTAAATAATAATATAATATATGTAAACAATAAAAAGGTTCACATTTACTCATTTTGTACTTATAGAAATATTAATTATAGTTTTAATGTACAGTAACGAGAAACAACTCATCGATAAAATTAAGCATGAGACATCCAAAGGGCAGCATAGTCTTAAACAATACACATGTTTCTATATAATATGCTTGTTCAACATCGTCCCGAGTTTAAAAGTGTTGCAAATAAATTAACCAGGAACTATGATAAACTATGATAAACCATCAGCTCAAAATAGCAGAAAAAACGTTAAAATATGACAGGAAACAACCACTGACAATGTTCCTGTCTTGGAACAGGCATATGAATATGTGGCAAGTTTTATTTTATTATTTTTAATACCAACCGTCCCTTCTATATTCTCGATCAGTGAAGCAACATGCAAAAGATACATATAAAAGAATATATAACAAGAATTAGTAAAGGAAACACACTAATTTTCTAAAATAATGATACAATAGATTAGAAAAAAAATTTAAAAAGTTACTAATAGCAAGCTCAAAGTTCTTAATCTGAGTATATGAAATCACGCCCCTATTTTTGACGTACTTCATAGATTGTTGCATACAGCATATCTGTATACTTCCTTAACTTATAAGTTTTTAAAATGATATCACTGTAAAAGCTGGATGTGAAGTTCCACATTTTTTAAATTTGTGTAGATGGAATAAACTTATTTTTATACACGTATATATAAAAATAAGTAGATGTAGTATGATTGCAATGAGAAAACTATCCACCAAAGTTCAAATGAAGTGGATGTAAGCAATTATAGGCAACCGTACGACCTCAACAATGAGAAAACCAATACCGTATCGTCGGCTATAAAAGGCCCCGACATGAAAAATATGAAACAATTCAACTGAGAAAACTAACGGCCTAATTTATACAAAACAATTTACGAAAAGCAAATTTGACAAACATGAACCAACGACAACCACTGAACTACAGGTATATAAATATATGTACAGTCACGATCCTACAATCTGTCGATACTTATATTTTCCATTGCACATGGGCATGTTTTCTCTGAATAATAATGACGTCTTTACACTAAATCCAATTGAAGTTGGATGTGTACTGATTGATATTTTAGCAATAAGATACATGATTTATTGATAAGTTGTTATTGTATTTGAACTAGCTTTCTGTAACTGTGAGTACTCTCAGATCTGTACTTTGTGTCTTAGGTTTTTATTTTTTGCTTTGTATCGGTCTGATGAGTAAAGATCTTTTCAACTGATTTTTATAGTTTGTTCTGATGTTGTACTGTTACACCACTGTTCCAGGTTAGGGGAAGGTTTGGCGCTATCAAACATGTTTAATCCCGCCACATTTCGTATGAGCATGTCCAAATTAAGGAGCCTGAAATACAGTGGTTTTCGTGTATATCATATTTGTTTATTGTTTTGTATATAGATCGGGTCGTTAGTTTTCTCGTTTAAATTGATCTACGTTTGTCATTTATGGGCCCTTTATAACTTTACTTTGCGGTATGGGTTTTGCTCATTATTGTTTTAAAAGAACGTTGAGCTTGGTATTAGTAACTGTTTTATACATTTTTAATCTATTGGATCATTATTTTGAAATATTAGTGTGTTTCGTTTAACGATTCTTGTTATATGTTCCCTTTGTATGTTGCTACACTGATCGAGAATATAAAAGGGACGGTTGGTATTAAAAAAAATAAATAGAATCTGCCACATATTCATATGCCTGTCCCAATACAGGAACATTGTCAGTGGTTGTTTCTACATTTGTTATTTCGGGCCCTTTTATTGCTTACTATTGTGGTAAGGGTTTTTCCCATTGTTGAAGGACGTACGGTGACCTACAGTTGTTAACTTCTGTTTCATTAAGTCTCTGGTGGAGAGTTGTCTCATTGGCAATCATACCACAGCTTCTTATTTTAATATTCCAAACTAAATTCTTATTCTTTTTTATAATAAGAAGTACAAATAGAGGAAATGTTAATTACAGCATAGTTTTTTGTATAATTATATGTGTTTTATTGTATAATTATATGTTACAAATGTACAGTAGATGATTTGATAATATGACAAACATTTTACAACTATTATATACATGTATATATATATACAAAGCATAAACATTCGGACAAGATACATTAAGGTGGTGGATTTTACACTTTAATATACAAAAAACATTTAGTTACAGGCCTTGCTTACTTTAATGAACAAAATTAAAGCATTAAGCTTACTATTACATCTGTTTACATCTTGCACACAATAATCTGTTCGCCACACATTATTTACTCATTTTAAATCTTTCTTTCAATTTCTTTAAATGTGTAACCATAAATATTGCAGTCAATAGCACATTTAACCTTTGAATGATTTCTTCGATGGTATCAACCGAGACACCAATATAATCCCAAAAGCTTTGCTCGAGGGATTATATTGGTTGAGGTTGATATGGTGAGATATTGAAAAGCCATATCATATACACTTTATTATATACTCCAGGTAGATTTTTTCACGTGACATAACGTAATACAAATTAAGAGTTTGGTAAAGCCATTGCAACCGTGACTGATATCGATGACGTGACTTCGTACAGATTAGGGGTGTGATAAAGCCTTAGCAACCGTGACTGATATCGATATCATCACGGATGGCTGATACAGCACGATTGCCATAGGTCGTATTACATACAATTTATCTGTATTTACTACTAAGTATATAATAAAAACGTATATAGATTGATTTTGTGAATAAAAACTATATGATGGGAACCAAGTGATTATAAAGCATTAAGACAGCATTTTAATACCCACTCTATTCAAATGGCTACACTATTTCAATCAGATATGAAAAGCAATTCGTAGCATTAAAAATTGCAATATACCAAATTACTGAAATATTTATATTACTGTGAAGTAGACTTGTCAATACTGTTTAAACATAGGAATTAAGCATAACATGAAATCTGGTGTATACAATTTCAAACAAGAAACTGTAACTGTAGAATTGAATTAACACTTATTACAAATGTACATGGTATGTCGCATCAAATAAATATAACTTAACCACTGTCAACTGTTTTGTTGTATGTTGCTTCATCTTGTGGAGAATAAATATATATGTCAATGATATAGAGACCAAACAAGTCAAATAGTCAAAAGAAATCAATAGAGCAAATTTGTGAAAAAATTGAAATGCACCTATCAAAGATCTTCTATCAAACCAAATAAACAAAACAAACAAACAAACAAAACAAAAACACCACAAAGATATGATGATGTACAGAATAAACAATAGTACAGGAGACAACTCGTAAATAATAATATAATATATGTAAACAATAAAAAGGTTCACATTTACTCATTTTGTACTTATAGAAATATTAATTATAGTTTTAATGTACAGTAACGAGAAACAACTCATCGATAAAATTAAGCATGAGACATCCAAAGGGCAGCATAGTCTTAAACAATACACATGTTTCTATACAATATGCCAGTTCAACATCGTCCCGAGTTTAAAAGTGTTGCAAATAAATTAACCAGGAACTATGATAAACTATGATAAACCATCAGCTCAAAATAGCAGAAAAAAACGTTAAAATATGACAGGAAACAACCACTGACAATGTTCCTGTCTTGGAACAGGCATATGAATATGTGGCAAGTTTTATTTTATTATTTTTAATACCAACCGTCCCTTTTATATTCTCGATCAGTGAAGCAACATGCAAAAGATACATATAAAAGAATATATAACAAGAATTAGTAAAGGAAACACACTAATTTTTCTAAAATAATGATACAATAGATTAGAAAAAAAATTTTAAAAAGTTACTAATAGCAAGCTCAAAGTTCTTAATCTGAGTATATGAAATCACGCCCCCTATTTTTTGACGTACTTCATAGATTGTTGCATACAGCATATCTGTATACTTCCTTAACTTATAAGTTTTTAAAAATGATATCACTGTAAAAAGCTGGATGTGAAGTTCCACATTTTTTAAAATTTGTGTAGATGGAATAAAATTATTGTTATACACGTATATATAAAAATAAGTAGATGTAGTATGATTGCCAATGAGACAACTATCCACCAAAGTTCAAATGAAGTGGATGTAAGCAATTATAGGCAACCGTACGACCTCAACAATGAGAAAAACCAATACCGTATCGTCGGCTATAAAAGGCCCCGACATGAAAAATATGAAACAATTCAACTGAGAAAACTAACGGCCTAATTTATACAAAACAATTTACGAAAAGCAAATTTGACAAACATGAACCAACGACAAACACTGAACTACAGGTATATAAATATATGTAGTCACGATCCTACAATCTGTCGATACTTATATTTTCCATTGCACATGGGCATGTTTTTCTCTGAATAATAATGACGTCTTTACACTAAATCCAATTGAAGTTGGATGTGTACTGATTGATATTTTAGTAATAAGATACTTGATTTTTTGATAAATTGTTATTGTATTTGAACTAGCTTTCTGTAACTGTGAGTACTCTCAGATCTGTACTTTGTGTCTTAGGTTTTATTTTTGCTTTGTATCGGTCTGATGAGTAAAGATCTTTTCAACTGATTTTTATAGTTTGTTCTGATGTTGTACTGTTACACCACTGTTCCAGGTTAGGGGAAGGTTTGGCGCTATCAAACATGTTTAATCCCGCCACATTTCGTATGAGCATGTCCAAATTAAGGAGCCTGAAATACAGTGGTTTTCGTGTATATCATATTTGTTTATTGTTTTGTATATAGATCGGGTCGTTAGTTTTCTCGTTTAAATTGATCTACGTTTGTCATTTATGGGCCCTTTATAACTTTACTTTGCGGTATGGGTTTTGCTCATTATTGTTTTAAAAGAACGTTGAGCTTGGTATTAGTAACTGTTTTTATACATTTTTTAATCTATTGGATCATTATTTTTGAAATATTAGTGTGTTTCGTTTAACGATTCTTGTTATATGTTCCTTTGTATGTTGCTACACTGATCGAGAATATAAAAGGGACGGTTGGTATTAAAAAAAATAAATAGAATCTGCCACATATTCATATGCCTGTCCCAATACAGGAACATTGTCAGTGGTTGTTTCTACATTTGTTATTTCAGGCCTTTTATTGCTTACTATTGTGGTAAGGGTTTTCCCATTGTTGAAGGACGTACGGTGACCTACAGTTGTTAACTTCTGTTTCATTAAGTCTCTGGTGGAGAGTTGTCTCATTGGCAATCATACCACAGCTTCTTATTTTAATATTCCAAACTAAATTCTTATTCTTTTTATAATAAGAAGTACAAATAGAGGGAAATGTTAATTACAGCATAGTTTTTTGTATAATTATATGTGTTTTATTGTATAATTATATGTTACAAATGTACAGTAGATGATTTGATAATATGACAAACATTTTACAACTATTATATACATGTATATATATATACAAAGCATAAACATTCGGACAAGATACATTAAGGTGGTGGATTTTACACTTTAATATACAAAAAAACATTTAGTTACAGGCCTTGCTTACTTTAATGAACAAAATTAAAGCATTAAGCTTACTATTACATCTGTTTACATCTTGCACGCAATAATCTGTTCGCCACACATTATTTACTCATTTTAAATCTTTCTTTCAATTTCTTTAAATGTGTAACCATAAATATTGCAGTCAATAGCACATTTAACCTTTGAATGATTTCTTCGATGGTATCAACCGAGACACCAATATAATCCCAAAAGCTTTGCTCGAGGGATTATATTGGTTGAGGTTGATATGGTGTGAATATTGAAAAGCCATATCATATACACTTTATTATATACTCCAGGTAGATTTTTTCACGTGACATAACGTAATATAAATTAAGAGTTTGGTAAAGCCATTGCAACCGTGACTGATATCGATGACGTGACTTCATACAGATTAGGGTGTGATAAAGCCTTAGCAACCGTGACTGATATCGATATCATCACGGATGGCTGATACAGCACGATTGCCATTGGTCGTATTACACATACAATTTATCTGTATTTACTACTAAGTATATAATAAAAAACGTATATAGATTGATTTTTGTGAATAAAAACTATATGATGGGAACCAAGTGATTATAAAGCATTAAGACAGCATTTTAATACCCACTCTATTCAAATGGCTACACTATTTCAATCAGATATGAAAAGCAATTCGTAGCATTAAAAATTGCAATATACCAAATTACTGAAATATTTATATTACTGTGAAGTAGACTTGTCAATACTGTTTAAACATAGGAATTAAGCATAACATGAAATCTGGTGTATACAATTTCA
Source organism: Mytilus coruscus (assembly GCA_017311375.1). Classification (NCBI taxonomy): domain Eukaryota; kingdom Metazoa; phylum Mollusca; class Bivalvia; order Mytilida; family Mytilidae; genus Mytilus; species Mytilus coruscus. The sequence goes on from CM029595.1 coordinate 65,699,340, forward strand.
AACAAGAAACTGTAACTGTAGAATTGAATTAACACTTATTACAAATGTACATGGTACTCATTAAATAAATATAAACACTGTCAACTGATTTGTTGTATGTTGCTTCATCTTGTGGAGAATAAATATATATGTCAATGATATGTAGACCAAACAAGTCACATAGTCAAAAGAAATCAAGAGAGCAAATTTGTGAAAAAATTGAAATGCACCTATCAAAGATCTTCGATCAAACCAAATAAACAAAACAAACAAACAAACAAAAAAACACCATAAAGATATGATGATGTACAGAATAAACAATAGTACAGGAGACAACTCGTAAATAATAATAAAATATATGTAAACAATAAAAAAGGTTCACACTTACTCATTTTGTACTTATAGAAATATTAATTATAGTTTAAATGTACAGTAACGAGAAACAACTCATCGATAAAATTAAGCATGAGACATCCAAAGGGCAGCATAGTCTTAAACAATACACATGTTTCTATACAATATGCCAGTTCAACATCGTTCCGAGTTTAAAAGTGTTGCAAATAAATTAACCAGGAACTATGATAAACTATGATAAACCATCAGCTCAAAATAGCAGAAAAAACGTTAAAATATGACAGGAAACAACCACTGACAATGTTCCTGTCTTGGAACAGGCATATGAATATGTGGCAAGTTTTATTTTATTATTTTTAATACCAACCGTCCTTTTATATTCTCGATCAGTGAAGCAACATGCAAAAGATACATATAAAAGAATATATAACAAGAATTAGTAAAGGAAACACACTAATTTTTCTAAAATAATGATACAATAGATTAGAAAAAAAATTTAAAAAGTTACTAATAGCAAGCTCAAAGTTCTTAATCTGAGTATATGAAATCACGCCCCTATTTTTGACGTACTTCATAGATTGTTGCATACAGCATATCTGTATACTTCCTTAACTTATAAGTTTTAAAATGATATCACTGTAAAAGCTGGATGTGAAGTTCCACATTTTTTAAATTTGTGTAGATGGAATAAACTTATTTTATACACGTATATATAAAAATAAGTAGATGTAGTATGATTGCAATGAGAAAACTATCCACCAAAGTTCAAATGAAGTGGATGTAAGCAATTATAGGCAACCGTACGACCTCAACAATGAGAAAAACCAATACCGTATGGTCGGCTATAAAAGGCCCCGACATTAAAAATATGAAACAATTCAACTGAGAAAACTAATTTATAACAAAACAATTTACGAAAAGCAAATTTGACAAACATGAACCAACGACAACCACTGAACTACAGGTATATAAATATATGTACAGTCACGATCCTACAATCTGTCGATACTTATATTTTTCCATTGCACATGGGCATGTTTTTCTCTGAATAATAATGACGTCTTTACACTAAATCCAATTGAAGTTGGATGTGTACTGATTGATATTTTAGTAATAAGATACTTGATTTTTTGATAAATTGTTATTGTATTTGAACTAGCTTTCTGTAACTGTGAGTACTCTCAGATCTGTACTTTGTGTCTTAGGTTTTTATTTTTTGCTTTGTATCGGTCTGATGAGTAAAGATCTTTTCAACTGATTTTTATAGTTTGTTCTGATGTTGTACTGTTACACCACTGTTCCAGGTTAGGGGAAGGTTTGGCGCTATCAAACATGTTTAATCCCGCCACATTTTGTATGAGCATGTCCCAATTAAGGAGCCTGAAATACAGTGGTTTTCGTGTATATCATATTTGTTTTTCGTTTATTGTTTTTTATATAAATCGGGTAGTCAGTTTTCTCGTTATAATTGATCTACGTTTGTCATTTATGGGCCCTTTATAACTTTACTTTGCGGTATGGGTTTTGCTCATTATTGTTTTAAAAGAACGTTGAGCTTGGTATTAGTAACTGTTTTATACATTTTTAATCTATTGGATCATTATTTTGAAATATTAGTGTGTTTCGTTTAACGATTCTTGTTATATGTTCCTTTGTATGTTGCTACACTGATCGAGAATATAAAAGGGACGGTTGGTATTAAAAACATAAATAGAATCTGCCACATATTCATATGCCTGTCCCAATACAGGAACATTGTCAGTGGTTGTTTCTACATTTGTTATTTCGGGCCCTTTTATTGCTTACTATTGTGGTAAGGGTTTTCCCATTGTTGAAGGACGTACGGTGACCTACAGTTGTTAACTTCTGTTTCATTAAGTCTCTGGTGGAGAGTTGTCTCATTGGCAATCATACCACAGCTTCTTATTTTAATATTCCAAACTAAATTCTTATTCTTTTTATAATAAGAAGTACAAATAGAGGAAATGTTAATTACAGCATAGTTTTTTTGTATAATTATATGTGTTTTATTGTATAATTATATGTTACAAATGTACAGTAGATGATTTGATAATATGACAAACATTTTACAACTATTATATACATGTATATATATATACAAAGCATAAACATTCGGACAAGATACATTAAGGTGGTGGATTTTTACACTTTAATATACACAAAAACCATTTAGTTACAGGCCTTGCTTACTTTAATGAACAAAATTAAAGCATTAAGCTTACTATTACATCTGTTTACATCTTGCACACAATAATCTGTTCGCCACACATTATTTACTCATTTTAAATCTTTCTTTCAATTTCTTTAAATGTATAACCATAAATATTGCAGTCAATAGCACATTTAACCTTTGAATGATTTCTTCGATGGTAGAAGCGAATGAATATTTGGTACAACATGGTAAATTTTTTACACACACAGAATTTTTGTTTACATTTGTACGACAAAACCACAACGCACAAATAATGAAATGGTTCAGTTTTGTTATACAGCAAAGCATGTAAGTTGGTCTGATGTTCACGCGTCGTTCACACTAAAATCGGCAATCTACGAATTATGTAAGAGTAAACATATATAAAAAAGACAGAAGATATCAAAGACAATATTGTAAAAAGTATCGTTCAAAACAATTTTCAGCTTAATCACTTCGAAACTTGTATTTCAGTAAAACATAAAAGTTAGTCATCGTGTATCAAAGTGAGAAATAGCAAAAAAAATTGAATGCTCCTAGCAACCTTTTAAAGTATATTGATTCACAACTTCATTTGAAAGTTGAATCGATTCATGATTTATGAGGAAAAGAAAGTAGTGATTAGATATAAAATAATGACGGAAAGGTTGAACAAACTGTTATTAAAATGAGAAATGATTCTTTTTTTAATGGTTAAGATTTTTCTTGTTCACGTAATTCTAGACTGTGAAAAGTAGATGATCAGACTTTTATCTAGAACTACGAATCATTGCAGTAGAACATTTTAAATGCCGTGTATATCCGGAAGACAGTAACTTTGGCTCCCGAATTTTTAATAAATTTTTTAAACATATGTATGTTGAATCTGTATATGAAAAGTAAAATGCATGTAAAGAATTTTAAATGCTTTATCTATGTTTCTAGAAGAACAATCTTATAAGGTTAATTTCCTCCTTAAATGTTTACAGTATTAAATATGTATGCCAAAAGCCCATCAGCATCATTGACATCAAACAAATTTCAAATTATGGTGTTGAATAAAGATTGGAACGAATCGACAGGACAATCGTATACTGAACATTGATTTCAACAAAAAAAAAAAAAAACAAAAATGAACAATGTATTGCAGCAGACGGTTCAGTAATGTCAGTCGTGTTACGGCGTACACTGGTAAATAAAAATATGTCCTATCAATAGACATGCAATGGAGGACATGTCAAACGTGCTCCAGCGTACACTGGTAAACCACAATACGTCCAATCAACAGACATGCAATGGAGGACCAGTCATGTCAGACGTGCTCCGGCGTACACTGATAAACCACAATACATTCAATCATCAGACATGCAATGGAGGACATGTCAAACGTGCTCCAGCGTACACTGGTAAACCACAATACGTCCAATCAACAGACATGCCATGGAGGACCAGTCATGTCAGACGTGCTCCGGCGTACACTAGTAAACCACAATACGTCCAATCAACAGACATGCAATGGAAGACATGCCAAACGTGCTACGGCGTACACTGGTAAACCACAACACGTCCAATCAATAGACATGCAATGGAGGACCAGTCATGTCAGACGTGCTCCGGCGTCCACTGGTAAACCACAATGCGTCCAATCAACAGACATGCAATAGAGGACCAGTCATGTCAGACGTGCTCCGGCGTCCACTGGTGAACCACAATGCGTCCAATCAACAGAACATGCAATGGAGGACCAGTCATGTCAGACGTGCTCTGGCGTCCACTGGTGAACCACAATGCGTCCAATCAACAGAACATGCAATGGAGGATCAGTCATGTCAGACGTGCTCCGGCGTCCACTGGTGAACCACAATGCGTCCAATCAACAGAACATGCAATGGAGGACCAGTCATGTCAGACGTGCTCCGGCGTCCACTGGTGAACCACAATGCGTCCAATCAACAGACATGCAATGGAGGACCAGTCATGTCAGACGTGCTCCGGCGTCCACTGGTGAACCACAATGCGTCCAATCAACAGAACATGCAATGGAGGATCAGTAAATATCAGACGTGCTCTGGCGTCCACTGGTGAACCACAATGCGTCCAATCAACAGAACATGCAATGGTTTTCAACTTATTTTCCCCTGTTAAATCAATACCAGCAGACAGTTTCTCAAATACACGTTAAACTTTATCAGACATGCATTCTTAACATTCTTTAACGGAAAAGATACCCACCATGTAGGCTTTGGTTAATCATAATGATGATGATAATCATAAAAAAACTACAAAACATGATACTGTGAACCACTGTATATTATCCTTACACAATAGTGCTCCAACAGATTGTGAGTAAGAATGAATGAAATCTACATTACACAAGTTTTACGGTCACCATCTTGAATTGGTTGACCGATACAATAAATCTTTACCACAACTCACTAGCGACATGTTTTTGCAGTCATCAATCTTTTTAATTAGATATCAGAATAGTCGCCTAATCTGTAATTTACCAATGTTTGTCCTTCTCAATTGTGACATTTTGATTGAGTGCGGATTCCCATGGTGTATAATGCATCAAAGCAAGAGACGTTTACCCTGTCTATATACCCGTTCTCTCTCATCTTGTTCATGTGATACCATCAGTTTTTGTTGGTTACTTAGATTGAAAAAATAAGAAGATGTGGTGTGATTGCCAATGAGACAACTCTCCAAAAGAGACCAAAAGAAAATAACAACTGTAGGTCACCGTACGGCCTTCAACAATGAGTAAAACCCATACCGCATAGTCATAGTCTTAATTCTGAATCGATATGTGAGATTTAAACACCGGTAAGCAACTCAGTTGCCTAAAAATATACTATTTAATAATTAAAAAAATTTTGGCAAGACGATGTTCAATAAACATATACATGTGTAAAATTGAGTTCACGTTTTTATACTAAAAACGTATATCTAATATATACAAAATAAATTAGTTTTCATTTAAAAAATCTACGATCATTTATAATGACTGTATAATAAAATGATGATATTCAAAGATAAATAATTTTATTATTATCGTGAAAAAAAATATAAACGATTGATTGAAATTTAGCAGGTTAAATGTGGCGACATCACGAGATGAAGATAACGAAACAAAAACAACTAAAACATATATATCGGCAGATGCTTTAAGATACAAATAAATATGCGACATGTTTTTACAAATGTTGGGGAAATAATTATCTTTGATTAAAGCATAAATAAAGTTTTGTAACGCTTTTTCGATCAGTGATTAATTGCCCTTGAGATTTACATCTCATATTTATATCAAAACCCTCTCTCTATATGCACAAATGATTGATAAGAGGACTTCAAAATAACATACAACAGTTAACAAGTCAGCCGTGTCTATTCAACTTATATGTTTCTATTCTCATTTTCATATGGACTAAATCTATTTAGATCATAGTACCAAAGACCTTTCGTGAAATACACAAACGTATCTATACCTAGACTTTTATAAACCCTTAACAATTATTAGTTCGTAGGAGTTGGTTGCACCAATTGTAGGCAAACATATTTTTTTTAATAATAAAAAAAAAGTTTAAGCGCATCATGCAGACAGAATACCTACAGTTGTCACTTCTTTACAATCGATAAAAAGGGAAATTAAAAAGTCATTGCGCATCGATGTAATCATGATAAAACTGAAACCTGCGAAGCAAAATCTTTGAACAATATCAATTCAGAATGATATGTTTGCCGTTTGCTCTTACTTGTATTGCTACTCGAGAAATAAAAAAAAAATATTTTGAATTCTTTTCCAGTCTACTTGCCTCCCTAAAACGGAAAGAGCTACATGTACATGTAAATACTTAACTTCATATTTTTTTCTGCTTGTTTAACTGAATTTATTTAAATACTAAAGTACCGAATATATGGTTATTAGTAACAAAAAGACATGTTTGTAAATTTGAAAAAACAAAGCTTGTCTAACACTTCTTCTGTATGAAAGTTAAATGTATGAGAGTTTATTCTGATTCCGATCGATTTTTAGTCCGTGAGTTTAACAAAACAAATTGTCTGTGTGTCAGTCATCAACTTGTCTTGTAATAAAGATCCATTCTGCTTTTATAACATATCAAGATTTTCTGTCTCGCCTTCCTTCTCTGTTGTAGTCACGCCAAATCTCTCATCATAATTTACACTTAACTTTATTCGTTCTCCAGCACTGCCATCTGTAAATATCAAATGCAAAATTTATCAATTATTTCATGTCTCTATAAACTATGCGGCAGATGCTGTTGATTGCCTAAGTGCTACACCTCAACTGAAAATCTAATAGATATATCAATCTATTACAAACATGTAAAGAGGTGTTGGTGTGACATAGTAAAGTAGTATGTTACATTAAAGAGAGGCGAACGATACTAAAGAGAGGCGGACGATACTAAAGAGAGGCGGACGATATTAAAGACAGGCGGACGATACTAAAGAGAGGTGGACGATACTAAAGAGAGGCGGACGATACTAAAGAGAAAGATATATTCATAAGTCGATAACAATCTGAAAACGCCGTGACAAAAAAAAAAACCGAAAAACGACGAGAAAACAAGCAAAACAGTGTACAAAACATAATATAGAAAACTAAAAACTGAGCAACACGAACCCCAGGGTTAGCAGATGCTGCTACATTTAAAGATTGTGGCTTGAAAACTTCTCACCTTGAATTATCTCTAGATTAATACCTGTTATAACAAGACTAAAGAGTTCTTTAAACCTCAGTGTTACATGTAAGGCTTTCGTCGATTTCGATGAAGATTTGATTCATTGTTTCTAAAAACCAAATTATCAAGAATAGTCGCGTATTTACATATTATAGCATTCTATCAAAAAATAATCAACCAATGGGTTTAACATTTAATTTGTTGTTAACATATAAGATTATAATTTAAGCATGGTAAAGTGTTTCAAGTGGTTACATTGTAAAGCAAAGAAATAAAATATGTTTCTATTTCCTCGTGAAATCATATTTTCATTCAGAGACTTTGAAATGACATTGAATAAGTAAATCTAACCGAAAAACACCTTGCTTATTACGTCTCTTCTGAATATACATGAAATACTTTCCACCGAACATTAAGTTAACCACAACAAAACATTCAATTTTAAAAGGTAGATGTAGATACGCTATAAATATGTATGTATAATTCATTGAACAAAAAAAAAAAAAAAAAAAAAAAATATTATGCTACTCGTTTTACTGACATTCCAACAGTCAAAAGTCAGATTATCCTACATCGAAAAAAAACAAGTTTTATTTGAAGAATTAAAAGGACAGATTTTTACCGAAATAGTCCACCTATCTAATTATTATATAATAAGTATTTGTTTACGGCAACTTAAAAATTCTAACATTTCGTCAAACTGCATGAATAATATTTTAATGCTGAAAATCCTTATTTGTGCTTTTGTTCGTATATTAAAGATTCTATCGTCAATAAATGATCCTTCCGCAATGAAAAAAAAAAGTATTTCGTGCCTTTCGAAAGTAAAGAAAACAAGACAAATGAAGAAATTTAAATGTGAACTTAATATAAAACCGATTAATACAACATTATTGCAACTTACCGTAATTAGCCATAAAACGTTCTTATCAGAGGAAGTAATCACTTTTTGAACATTTTATGTAAATTCTAACAAGTGGAAAATATAATTTTATTGCCATTTTATATGAAAAAGAATACATTTTATTCGCAGCATCTTTTACGATCATCACGGCTATTAGGACTAATTACTCCATATTGGGCTAGAAAAAAAATGTAGATTTCGTTTATCAAGGAAGTTTAGACAATAATTTTCTGTTGTACGACAGTAAAATGTACCGTGGTAAAAGGTTTATATTTATTCATTTTATCTAAATAATCGGGATAAAACGAAAACAAGTCAATTAATGTTATTTACAGCTTAGTCCTTGGTATAGACACTCGTCTACTGTTGTCATTATCTCCTTCTGGTTATTCCCGTGCTCAATGAAGCGGAGGTAATAATGTGCGCTGTTTGTCTGAACATAATAGCCAGGACAATTTTAGCAAACAACAATCGCGGTATCTAGAACCGCAGCATAATGTTAAAACTAAATTATATTTTCGAAATTTTTATATCTCTCTAAATGGCACAAAGAACGGCGAAAGAGTTTCCAATAGTAACCAGTACCTGCTCATATTGAAATCTCCTACCCTACCCTAGATAATATAACGTTTAAAACTGAATCACAAGTGAAATAAACAAGAAATCTTGACCAATTGTATTTAGGGATTTGTGTGCCACCCATGGAGCATTATACTCGAAGTTTAAAAAAGCATGAATCTCAAAGTGTATAAAAAAACCGAAATATGGATTGTGCATGGACACAGTTTACACCATTTGGGATAGAACGATGAACATTACTATGTTATTAACACCTTTTAGGTACAAAATGTTTAGGAATATTCCTATTTGTCTAATACCTTAATAATGCGCAAACTTGTATTTCGAGTTATCAAGTATCTAATGATATAATGAAAATAATTTGTTCTTTGAAAAAGATACATGACACATAGGTAAGATTAGATAAAGGAATTTACCAGATTTTGTTTGAATTTTTTTTATAGTCCCAGGGGTATCTTTATGATATAACTGAATATTTTGTTTATAATCATCACTGAAACAGTTTTATTAATTTTGATTTCAGCGTGTCATCAGGGCAGAGAAATAGGACGAAATCAAATTTCGAGTTATCCAGGCTGAGCATATAATGTACCTGTTGGATATCCATTGTGTTGGTTCTCGTTCTAAATACGCATGGACGTTTTGTTAAGATGTGCTTCGAGAAACATCAGTAACGCCTGTAATTTCCCAATGTATGTTAATTTAAATTTTAAATTAGGTACATATTAATATAATGAAATTGTCTTCAGGAAATATGTTGCCACCGAAAAGCGACGATACATGTGCTGGTTCAAAACAAGGAGTAAAGACGAATTTATTTGACTCTGACAAACTTGTGTGCGAAGCAAAATGTTCAACCATAAGTCGAAGGAGTAAAGAGTATACGCATATAAGACAGAAAACAAAACAACGTCATTAAAGGTCATGTAAAGGTTAATTAATATGTAATGGTTGTTGACAAAAAGCAAGCGTCAATGCTAAATGTAAAACTTTAATTTACAGGAGATGGGTTTTGTAAAAGCTTCCATATCTTGTCGCCAAATCCCGTTAAATAAAATTTATTTGATGTATTCCATGTATAATGTATTTTTGATGAAATATTATATGTTAAAGCTAAACTCTAATTACTCCAGGGAATCGACAAGTTGTGGGTGAAATTGACATAGATTACCAATATGTATCAATATGTACTTCAAGATTGAACAACAAACCTTCATCAAGTACGATTGATTTAAAAATGTACGAATATACTTTGTGAGCTTTCATTACTTATCTAATATATTAATTTTCTATATCAATTCAAACGTTTTCATTATGTTTAATTGAATGCACTGCACCTAAATGCCATGCATACTCATCTATTGATTTTTTCTTTCTAGAAAACCAAATATTTAAACGTTCAGGTTACAAAAAAAGACAATTAGCCATGATGGATTTCTGTGATTCAGGGAATGAAACTACAGAAACTTGAAGCGATGTACTTTTCAGAAATCGAAGTCTTAAAAAAACACTGAATTAATTCTATAATTAACAATTAAACAGAACGAATACGCTAAGTGTTTCACTCCCTACTGTGAAAACACTACGCGTAATGTAGTATAAGTGATTAATACATAATCCTTTATTCTGTACTAATGAAAATTGAATGCCCAATGGGACTGATGTTTAACACTATTAATCACCAACGTATACTCATCTTCAAACGCTAATTCAGCTCAGTGAATGTTGATTTAAAAAAAAAAGTACTTTAAAATGACGTCATGTGCCATTTCTTTCGATACTAAATGCTTAATTTTCAATTCTGAAAGATACAATTGATTCATTTCGCCCAACTCTAATTCTAATTGGTGCTTTACATGGAAAATTACAGAGAACATGCAGCTTTAAAGAAGTATTTTCCTAACGATTACTTAATATACGTTTTAATCTACACTGAAGTTAGAATTTTATCTGTTTTTGAGGTTTCTTCGAAAATTCCATTGGCATCAAGCTGAACAATACACTAGCTAATATATAAACTGAATCAAAATGGTTTTGGTGCCAAGAGTCTCTAAAAAATGATAATCACTAAATTAAAAATGAAACGATATATGCCATTAATACATTTCATAGATTACAGATTGCATATATGTATATCCTAATATATACCCTTTCAGTGGAACCTGAAAAAACCTACCTTATGAATTCATTGTTAATTTAATCCCGTCCTGAAAAAGTATGAAACATTTGCCAATGAAAGCAAGAAAAAATCTATCAATCAATTTTGACTTGGATTTATTACAGTTTTAATCTGATTAAAATACAGTTCCTGTGTCCACGCTTCGCTTACAAGGATCTGACAACGCCGTGTTTTACTTTCTATTTTAAAGACCTTTCGGGGTCTCTCAGACTGGTTTAGTCGTTATGGTTCACGCTCTCACAAATTTCATTGGCTAGTAGTTACCAGAACAGAAAGTAGAACGTAGTGATGTCAGATCCTTGTAAGCAAAGCGGGGAAACATGATATATATTTTAATTAGATTGTTTACTGTATTTAAATAATGCGATTCAGATGATAGTTTTATGGTTGAACTTTAGCCTTTTTTTTAAGTGTACAGTTAAAATCTAAAATAAAAACACTTTTCCATAAATGAATTTATTTTCCATTGATGAGGTACCTTACACCAAAATTAAAGCAATTAATAGATAGGCCAATGTAATCGATTTTAAATTTAAAATACAGGCATTTAATTAATGAAGACATAAATGTTAAACTGTTGCTTAAATATTTTTTAGAATACTGTGCCTGGAGTGCATTCAAGATACATAATGAGTAATACAAGAGCTGTTGGTAGCAACGAAGAAGACCGAGGGGTTTCAAAATATGAAGTTTGATCAGTGAACATCATTTATAACCTTATCAACTGTACAAATGCAGATCTTGGACCGTGTCCTAATCTCTGCTTCGGGTCGGCTGACAAGCAGTGAGCCAGCATCCCACGCTAATATATACTACCATCGGACTTCGAAATACTAATTAATTTCAAGTAAGGAAATATTGATGAAACATAATTTTAGATTACAATGGAGACGGAAGTTAGAGCAAATCAATCATCAACAAGAAACACTTCATTAGATTGTATTTATTGTATTACAATATTAGACAATACATTTGTATAAAGTATAATTCTTCTCAAAAGTCAATTATAACATTTCTCTTTATTAATCAATGAGACGTGTCAACTAACATAACAGATAGTTTCCGACAGAACATATTTGCAATAATTAATAGTTCGCCGTAAAATATTGCAGACAAATCCGCAAGTAAATTGTTCCTTCTTCCATTTAAGTTGCAATGGCATTTAAGTACATGCATGCACATGTACATACTTATTCAAACCCATAAAACATCAGATTGAATGCCTTCGTGTACTAGCGATTGGTAGCCACGAGATTCAAATGGTTTCAGATTATCAGAGGAGGTAATTCTCTTTCAACTTTCTTTTGTTTGTTATAATTGAAACTTTCTGCATTTAATGTTTTTGCTTTGTTTGTGAGTTGTCAGGTAATGTTCATATTCAAATACGATTATTGCATTGCTATATGTAATTAACTGATAAATATTTCAAGTCTTTTGAATATTTGAATAGTTGGAATATTATAGCGAGATAGTACAAATGTCGAATTTGAGGCCACTGTGTTAATAAAAGGTCAATTACAAAGCAGCAGCTCAGTATAACAATAAACTAGACGACTTTGAATATCTAATTTCCCGATAAACCTACACATTTTGAAATAAAACGTGAAAATTCGATGTAATTAGCAGCTGTTGAATTTTGCTTGTTTTTTTTCTTGTCTTTTTAAAAAACTTTATCAGATTTAAGGGTATTACAAATGAACGCACATTTCGTATTCGAATAGAAACTATTGATTTTGATATCAATGAAACAAAGGTCAATGCAATATCAGATCTAATCAAATTTGTCGAAATAAGTTGAAATTTCTACATCGTGTTGCTAGAATAAAATGATTCACGAGTCCCTAGCCATACATATACTACTTAAAAATGTATAATACTAACCGTAATTGTTACTGTTTAGTACAGAACTAGTAGTTAACTGTGATTTCTTTGTACTTGTTGAATTCATAGTTAGTTTCCGAACATTTTTGGCAGGATGGAAGACTATAATGTACATTTTTGGCGTAAACAAACACACTAGAATGACTGTTGCGCTCAGACTGATTGACACACTTAATGTTGTTATCTGGATCTGTGAACAGAAGACAAATACATTTATTATGGATCTCACTAATTTTAAACAACACCAAGTGCACTTAACATATTCTTCAAAACTAAACCATTAACGCAGAAAAGATTGGTTTATGGATTTTTTTTATTTCCAGTGGCAAATATTTCATGAACAAGGGACAATAAATACAACAGTAATTTGGGGAAAACCTCACCTCTTTAATTGATGACTTAGATTTCAATAAGCATAAAGAGTCCTATTACAATTATAATTATTTTACTGCATATCACATTTAAATTTGCTCACCGTGAGAGAGATTCCGCTTCCCGAAATGAAATATAAATCTATATTCCACAATCATCCTTTTAAAGTAAGTGTTTATTTCAGGTCTTATTTTCGACTAAACAGACTTATTGACAAAGGTTATAACTATCATATTCTATGCTTAATCCCTGTGTCTTGTATTTTTGGGATTGATCTCATTTCACTTATTCACAGTTTGAAAATGGGCTGAAAGGTCTATTTAAGTAAAACTGTTTGTATTTCAATGTTATGGGCATATTAATTTTAAAAAAGGAATTTATCAAGTAAATCGGGTTATGATTCCTGTATCACCAATGACGTTCCAGTATGACAAATATTTAAAAAGACAGTGGTCGATGTAAGACTGTTAGTACGCATACTTTTTATATCAGACAAGGTACTTTGAGTAAAACTTTCATTACATTGTAACTGCAAGAATTCATTATTACGGTTTACTTATGTCGTAAACAATTCTTTGTATATAGCTGTTGTTATTTGTTTTGTCTTTGCTGTTGCTCTTTGGGGGTATGTTTAACGCAGATTCTTAGTTACACTTAAATGTGCTCTTTCTTCTACGTTCAGTTTGTTTTTTCGCTAATCGGTAAAGAGGGAGGCTTGGATATAAACCGTTGCCATATGGTAGTGTATCTGACTGTCTTATGTCAGGATGTTTTTTTAATTCATTAAGATTTTGTCAATGTAGGAATTTTGTGAGGATGTTAACCTGTATACGATTCATTTATAAGCTGTCTTTATTCGTGGCAATTAGAAAAGGGCTTAAACTAAAGAGTTACATAAAAGGTTGACAGTGTGTAAACAACTATATGTCTTTTGTTTTCATTATAGAAAACAAATGTTAGTCTGAAACGGTAATTATGATCTGAACAACTCTTAAAAGACTAAACAATAAATGATTACGTCATTTTCAGTTTTGCAGTCAATTTTCAGACTTGTCCACTGCGGTAAATTCAATACTGTTCAGATCATTCGCTTGCAGTCAATTAAGATCTGTTCAGTCTATGTTCAGACTGTTCAGTAGTTGTTATTTACCTGTACAGATCAACGTTATACTGAATTGTCTGAAAAATTACTGAACAGTACTGAATTGACTGCAAGCGAATCGTCTGAACAGTACTGAATTTACCGGAGTCAATCAATCTAAAAATTGACTGAAAGACTGAGCTCTACATAATAATTTATTGCTCAGACTTTTCAGATGATGTCAAGATCAAAATGACCGTTTAAGACTAAAATCCGTTTACTAGCGATTAATTTGGTTCTGTTTACTTGTGTAGCTATCGCGTTCATTTTCTTAAGATTTCTTTATACATCTATACATTTTCCCAAAAAAACTGGCACATCTTATATAGCTTTCATTAACTGCGAGTACTCTCAGATCTATACTTTGTGCTTTGTATCGATCTTATGAGTTAAGCCCTTTTCAACTGATTCTTATAGTTTGCTCTTATGCTGTGCTGTAATGTTCCATCATTGTCATAGGTTAGGGGAGTGTTAGGCACTCACAAACAAGTTTTAACCCGCCACATTCTGCATGTGCCTGTCCCAAATCAGAAGCCTGTAATTCAGTGGATGTCGTTAATTGCTGTATATCATATTTGTTTTTGTGTTTATTGTTTTTGTACATAAGTCAACAGGCCGTTAAGTTTTCTCGTTTAAATTGTTTTACATTCGTCATTTCGGGGCCTTTTAAAGCATGCTAATTTTTGAAAGCCGTACGGTGACCTGCAATTGCTAACATCTACGTAATTTGATCTCTGGTGGAAAGTTGTCTCACTGGCAATCATACCACATCTTCTTATATTTATAAATCATCTAAACTCAGATTCCTATATTAGTTTAAAGCGTACTGAGGCGTATAGCTGCCGTCTTATGTCAATGTAGAATACTGATTAAAACAATAAAAATACCAGTCTTATCATGCCCGTAATCAATTAGCGATAACAAGTATCGGACTATTTCTTTTTATATTAGTTTCTTTTATCTAACAGTATCAATAAAGATACTGGGATTTTCATGTGTTAAAGAAACTCGTCCAAGACCTGTCTAGGTGGTTAGCATAATTTGCCAAGTAGATCTAATATTAAAGATTTCATCACAGACTTGTATAACTTAAATGAATTAATCAAATAAGGTTATAATAAATTTAGTGTCTTGGGTAACATGGTTACAGCTAATCTGTCGTCTTCGTCTAACTTTGTTTTATTACCATCGATGTATAGCGTTACAAAACTTCCGTTTTAAGAATCAAACGTGATTAATGTTCAAATATTTCAATTTCTCAAATTTCATTTACTTTCATTTTTAACAGTTGATGGACAAATTTAGTTAACCCAGAGAAAAACTAAGACATTTATTTGGAAGATCATTCAATTCTCCTGGGAAGACTTGCACAAACCTCTATAATAAGACAATCAATCACAACCAAATATCGATATCGGTTTCTTTTATAAATGTAAACTTATTGTTATGACCTAGCGCAATCAGAATAAAACCTCTCTACTTAGTAGGGTGCCATTTAATAAGAAATTAAACGGAACAGGCTGTCCATAAAAATGTAGATTCATAAGATGATATAATCCCATGTGAAGTCAGGAATCGATACAGATCTTCCGTGTCTATCTAGGCATGAAATTGTTCTGATAACAAAATGGTCCATAGAGTACAAGGAATAACTGGTAGTAGCAGATGGAAAAGATTACAAAATAATTTAGTCCCTTTATCATCATTGGTACTGCAGATTTCATTGATGATGGATAAATAAATACTTGTTAACGAATGATCCGTCTCTTGATAGAAATAATGAAAACACATTAAATAGTCATACTAATATAGAAACATTGTAGCAGTTTGAATTATAACAAAACTGTTTAAAATAAGGAGATTTACAAAGATTGTCAATGAGACAACCATTCACCAGAGATCAAATGACGTAGATGTTAGCGACTATTGGTCACTGTTCAACCTTCAACAATGAGCAAATCTCATACTGTTTAGTAAGCTATCATAGGTCCCAATGTGATGTTTGATTAGTTTATTTTTTTGGTCTTATAATTGTGCAATTAATTTTTATTATATTCTGAATAGCAAGTGAATATTATAAAATATTTTTATATCACAAATGTACCCCTTTAAAGAACGACAATATTTGGAATGTTTTATTTGGACTAAAATAGTTATTTCGATCCATAATTCCAAGAAACATGTCGCGGTATAAGACAGGAAATTAGAAATTAAATGTTTGCCTGTAAAAGAGGGACGAAAGATACCAGAGGGACAGTCAAACTCATAGATCGAAAACAAACTGACAACGCCATGGCCAAAAATAAAAACAACAAACAGACAAATAATAGTACAGATGACACAACATAGAAAACCAAAGACTAAGCAACACGAACCCCTTAAAAAACTGGGGGTGATCTCAGGTGCTCCGGAAGGGACTATATATATATCTATAGATAAATATCCACGCAGGTGCAAGTTCTTGTCTGTGAAAAATTGTCAACATTCGAGGGAGTATTTAGTCCCAGGGTCTGGCATTATTAGTTACATAGTGTGCTAGTGACCTATTACGATATATATGGAGTCAGTAAATTCCATATGGGGTTAGAGCGAAGAAGCTAGAATCCCCATACGGAATTTACTGATCCCATATATATCGTATTAGGTCACTAGCACACTGTGTAACGAATTGATCTTACCGACTATCTTAACATGTGGTATTTAGACTAGTGGCATTTCAAAGTGACCAAGTCTTCAATATTAAGAACCTACTTCCATAGGTCTACACAAAAACAAATGCCAACAATAACAACTTGTTAGCTTTTAATGTGTTTTATGAATTCATTTCAATCGTTCATCATCAATTTTTTTCCTCAACACCGTGTTGTTTTTACAAAGGGACGTAACACCACTACTAACCGTGTATTGAAATAAACCACGCCGACTAACCCTATATGAAATATACACGGCCTCCATGCGGTTGCTTTTAAGCAATCATATTCCTAGAAATGTATAGGAGGTAAGAAAAATATATATATATATATATGAGGCGATTGCCCATTTTTTAAATAGTAGACGTAACTTCTCGATTTATTTTGTCATTAGAAAAATTCAGTTCGCACTAAAAGCTTGAATTGAATTTATTTTTAAAATACTGCATATTTTAAATGCTTTACTCAACCCAAGGAAAAAAGAGCATTAAAAAGGATATTGCAACTGAAAAAAAAGTTAACAACACATTATAAATTTTAACATGTTAGTACCGAAGTAGTGATTACTAGGCTGATGATACCCTCGGGGACTGATAGTGCACCAGCAAAGGTATCGAAACACTGAGTGCTGTAAAAAATGAAAACAACACATTATAAATTTTATGCGTCCGAAGCGCTTTTCTGGATTAACCTTCATCAGGAACGCTCAAAGCCGAATATTTGAAAGCCAAGGATGCCCAAGAACCGATACAGTTAAAGAGCTATATTACCAAAAGGGACCTAAAAAAAAATTAGCCAAATCCATCTAAGGTCAAGTTTGCCTGAGGGAGCTGAAACTTTAGTTTCTAATAATTTCGAAATTCATGAACGGACAATTTAAGAAAGGTTTGCTATATACATGTCAGGACCGAAGTACTGACTACTGGGCATCTGACTATCTGACATGAATCTTCAAGATTACAGTCGATAGTTTAGAATTAACAAACTATTTTAAACATATCATATAGGATAAATATTCCCATCAGTAATTATCATTATAGGCCAAGAAAAACAGTGATTAAAATGAAGGAAACAAATTCTTTGCTTTCTATTTAACAGATACCAACTTGCTAGTCGAGATGATTGTATCGCAAAACTTCTAAAAGTTTAATCCTGGGAACCCGTTGGTTAGTATCTTCATCGCAAATATTTTATTTTTTAATCTTTTATCAAGTGATTCCTAATACAAAACATTAAGTGAGTTACGTACACAAAAATCTATAGGTATAATCTATATAAAAATAATGCAAGAATATTGTTCCATACGGCCCTAGAATTTCTTTTTTATGCTATTCTTTAAGAGAGATGCTTGATTTGCGATCTCTGGAGTAAATTTACCTTCAGCCTATACGTGAGAACATGACATTATCGATTGTAAGTGCATGTTTCTAGTGTAGGATACTGACAGGAATAACCCAGTTGTATACCGCCTAGTCGAAAGTGCGTGCATCCAGTTAGTACCCCAATTGTATGCAGCCTTGTCGATTTTTTCAAGCAATCACTGAAATATCTGGAGTAACCCACTTATATACAGTCAGGCCGAATGTGGGAGCAACGAGTGAATGATTAGGAGTAACCAAGTTTTATACGGCTTTGTTGAAAGTGCGTGCAACCAGTGGTAGATCAACACAAGAGAAACCCAAATGACTACAGCCTGGTCGATAGTGCGTGCAATCAGGGAAAGAACATCACAGGATTCAACCCAGTTGTTTACAGCCTGGTCGAAAATGCGTGCTACAAAAAGGAGCTACCCAGTTGTATACAGCCTGGTCGAAAGTGTGTACAACCAGGGAAAGAACAGAAGTAACCCAGTTAGTAACAGCCTGGTCGAAGATGCGTTCAACCACTGAAAAAACATAACAGGAATAACCCAGTTGTATACAGTCTGGTCCAATATGCATGCAACCAATGAAAGAACATTACAGGAGTAAACCTGTTGTATACAGCCTATGGTGCGATCAACCACTGAAAGAACATAGCGGGAGTTCCCACGTTGTATACAATCTGGTCAAAGGTGCATGTAATTAATGCAACAAAATAGCTGGAGTAAACCTGTTATATACAGCCTAGTCGAAAATGCAATCAGCCAACGAATTGACATAACAGGAGTCACCCAGTTTTAAACGGCCTGGTCGAAATTGCATGTAACCAATGGAAAACAATACATGTACCTAACAGGAGTGGTATACAACCTGGTCAGAAGCGCATGTAGCCAAGGTAAGAATATAACAGGAGTAAAACTGTTTTAAACATTCAGATCGCAAGTGCATGACACTAATAAATAGTTTAAAAAAAGGTTATCAAAATGTATACAGCCTGATCAAAGTTCATGTAACCAGCACTAGATCACGCCATGAGTTACCCAGTTGTATACGTTGTGTAGGAATACGACAAGAGTTATCCGTTTGTATCCGGGGTAGTTGAAAATGTCTAAACATAGTGTAAGAACACTATGTTAATTTCTATTTCAGTTTGTTTAAAAGTTTATGTTTTCAATTGTCATCATAATTGCAGTTATATGTTGACAAGGGAGGGACATGGCGGTAGTTATATGCTGAAAAGAATGGGAAAGGTTTAGTTTTGGAATACAGCATGGTTGAAGATGACAGTTTTTGGTACAGTACCACGACAGAAAAAGTAATTAATTTGGGACATTTATTGCTTGTTTAGCTTGATTTCTTCATATTGTAAGTGCATTTGAACGTTTGTACATTTTCCTTGAATTTTCATACTCCGATTTAACTATGTAAAAAACGCTAAAGCTAACTATATGATATTTTGTTTTGCTTATTGTTGGCGTATGATGACCAATAGTTGTTTATGCCCTCGCCATTTCGGTCTCTGGTGGTTTGTTGCAATCATACCACTTCGCCATATTCTAATTTGATACAAATAACATTGTTGAGATCTTTTCCTCGAAGTACTGTTTCTAAAACAACGCATGTTCTTGCACCATATTGATCGTCAAACATAAACAATTAAAAACTTACCTGGAATGAATTTAAAGTTCCAAAATATATCGGAATGAATGCTAACCAAATTATACATGTAGTGTACATGGCAAATCCGATGAACTTGGATTCGTTGAAATTCTCCGGGATTTTTCTTGTTTTTATAGCAAAGTATGTACATATGATAATAAGTAGCATGTTATACACTAATGACATGAGGAATGATATATCGTCTGTCCTACACTTCAGGATAACCTCATCCCTTCGCTCATTTGGAGTATACAATCTGGTTCCTGGTCTTTCTAATACTAACCAGATAGCAGTGAATAATACTTGTATAAATATGAGAATACTAGCTATCACAATTTGTGATTTTGGACTTATGAATGGCGGTCTCCGTGCAGACCGTCTAGCACTATCAAAAATTCTAGAAATTCTGTTTGTTTTCGTCAGTAGCGAGGAATACATCACAGAAAAACCAAAGCCAACACCGAATCTTTGAATTCCACATATAAAGGTGGAAGGCTTTGCTATCAACACGAATGTTATTAAATAACACAAAATACACCCAGACAACAACATATAACTAAGTTCGCGTCCTGACGCCATTACAATGGGCGTGTCTCTAAAATTGAAAAACGTGACTATAACAGTACATGTTGAAAATAGCCCCACACATGCTAAAACGATTGGGATTATAGCGTAGATTGTATTCCATTGCATGTATTTCTCAGCGAGAGAATGACAACCTTTTTTATCCAGATCCGGCCATTCACCATAGCCACACTCTTCACAAGTAAACTCATCTTTTAAATATTGATATTCTTTACATTTGATACACATCCAACAACACTGATTCGAGTTTCCATTTTTTCCAACATGCTTATATTCGTCGTATTCACATGGTCTGCTGCACCTTGACGATGGGATATCTTTTGTTCCGCCTGCCCAGACGATCTTTTCTGTCTCAAGCTCCAGCGAAGTAGACCAGTTTCCAACTAACACGTACTCATATAATCGTGTATTTCTATTAAGTTGATAATTCATGATATTGTATCTTCCTAAAGCATCACCTTTCTCGTTGAATTTTACCAGTGCGCCGTATTTATCTGTAAATATATAAAAAAAAAAAAATGCATAAATAAATAAAAGGTGCGGCATATTTACGTCAACAAGACACCAACCAAACGACATCTTACAGTCTTATGTCTTTCCAATCCGTAAATCTCAAAGTGGGTCTAAAAAATGTATGAACAAGTTAAACAGAAACAATCAAGGTAAAGTTCGATTATCAACATAACATTTTCGAAATAACAAAAAAATAAATATATGAAATACTGGTGAGACAACCATTGAAGAGGTTCCTGACTTCGGGATATATGTAGGGGTAAAACTATTTTTTATGTAGGATGAAGTTGACACGGGGATGCTCATTTCCCACTTCCAATCACAAGGTGACGGGTGTGATTGGCTTATCTGACAAATCTTCCATATCATATGCCCTTGAAATGATTCGTGGAAGGGTGATATTATGATAGATTATAGATTTAGGTACCGAACGTTAAATGTATAGCTTATAAACTTACCGTGTTATAATCTGATAAACTTATGTCTGGCATGGTATATAACTATAATAACCATGTTTTATTGCTCCATTGACAATATATACATTAAAAAAACATACGAAAAATATTATGATAGATCATTGATTATATGCCATTTTGATATGAAAATGTTTTAAAAATAGCCTTGCCAATTTGGATTAGACACCTAATACCGAAAAGTACAGACACTGAAGAGCAATAAACACAAAGTATTACTTAATAAACTCATTACAGATACCAGGATTAAAATTTTGTACGCCAATCGCGCGTTTCGTCTACAAAATATTCATCAGTGACGCTCAAATCAACGAAGTTAAAAAAGCCAAATAAAGTACAAAGTTAAAAAGCATTGAGAGCTAATATAGGCTTATTGCTTAAATATTATTGGTGAATATTGTCCCCAGTAGATGTTTATATTGCACGAGTTCAATATAATGCTGCGAGAGATAATATTCATGCAATTAAACCATTCATTTTATGATGGTGTGGATGGATAAAGAATAGAGAATAATGGGCAAAAAATATAAAGAATAGAGAAATATGGACAAAAAAATAAAGAATAGAGAATAATGTGGTGCTAAGATATAAAAAAATAAAAAATAATGGGCAAAAAGTATAAAGAATAAAGAAAAATGGACTAAAAAATTAACAAACACAGAAATGAAGGACCCCTATCCAGACCCTCTTTTATTGTATAGGAAAACATAGTATTGTCAGTGATGACGTCATTAGTTTGAAGCTTTATTTGCATATATTTTGTTGCTATAAACGTGCACTAATTACAATAATATAAAAAAAAATATATGTTTGTGGTCCTATCTGTTGTTTATGATAACAATGTTAAGTATTTGGACCTCTCTGATTTTTATTCTCGATGTTATTTATTTTGTCCTCCTCTCTGCTATTTTATTTATGGGGTAATGTAGTTGGTCATTTCTGCTAATTTGTTTTTGAGGTTCTGTATTTGGTCTTCCTTGATATTAAATTCATAATGTATATTTGATCCTCTCTACTCTACTATTCGTTAAGTTATGTTTCGTCACCTCTGATGTTTATGATGTCTTGTATTCGGTCTCACTAATTAGCGACAAAGTTATACGTTTCTTTTCGCTTCTTGACACTTCTTGTCGCTTCTTGTCGCTAATTAGTGAGACCCCTTGTATTTGGTCATCTCTGATTTTGTATTTTTGTTGTTATGTATTTGGTACTCTCTGCTATTTTATTCATTAGGACAAGTCTCGTCTGCAACTTTTATTCATAAGTTCTGTCTACTTTTTTTTTTTATTTATGAGGTTATATTTTTTTCTCTGTTGTTTTTATTCATGAGGTTAATACGTATTTGGTCCCTCTGCTTTTCGTATTTATGGGTTGAGGTATTTGGGTCTCATAAGATACATATTTGTGCCTCTTTGCTGTTTACATTCATGAGGTTAAGTATTCGGTATTCATTTACCAATGATGTTTTAATTTGGTCCTATCGCTGGTCTTATTAATCTTATTTGGTTAAGCTATATTTACATTACGAAAAACCTTAACAGCGTTTTCCAGGTTATATAGTTCTTCAACTGTTTCGGTTCTTATACACCCTCGGCTTTCAAATTTTCGGCTTTGAACGTCCCTAATGAAGGTGTATCCAGAAAAGCACTTCTGGCGCATAAAATTTATAACGTATTGTTTATATTTTTTACATTACAAGTGTATTCTTTCCCTTCATTATCGACCGCTGTATATCCAATCAGAAATTATACACAGTAAATCCCGATCTTTTTCACTCTTGTAAGATTTATTTTTCAGTGTAAATTGGAATGTTGTCTCAAACACTAGTACATTTACAGCAAGTCCCTTCCAAAATCAAATTAAATCAAAAACAAAAACTCACACATGTTTGAACATATTATGTTATTCTGTGTCGACTTTATTCTAGTGTCATGTGTATTTCGTTGATAATTTAATCCTATCATTACCAATAAATATACCAAATATATGAGCAATGTATAACACGATTTATCTTTGGAAAATGAAATTATGCAATGAAATACTTATGGGCATTAAATGGAATTGGAAAGTAACGAGCTGAAAATTAAGAAGAATTGGATGAGCTTTTCAAACTGGAAATCGCATGAGATATTTCTTAACGCGATGGAAAAAATGATAGATCATTAAGTCATATATTAACTTAATTGAAGGTGGATTCAAGTGCATTTGTACTGAAATTAATGACAATAAAGTCAATGCCTCAAACTGCATGTAAACCAAAATATTCAAAATGTTATGATGTCAAGTTGCTTGATTTCTTGATTGACAACATATTTGTTCCGTTTAGAGGACGTGTTTTCAACAAATCATCGGCATTCCCTTGTGAATCAATTGTGCTCCTTTTCTTGTCGACTTCTTCCTTTATTCATACAAGGCAGACTTAATTGATACAGAAGCTTCTTATGAAGAATGAAAAGAATCTAGTATAATGTTCTGCTATAAAGATGATGTCCTCTCGCTAAATAATCCAAAGTATGATGGCTATGTTCAACACATCTATTCCAATTTTGGAAATAAAGGATGCAACAGATACAGTTAAATCTGTCACATATATAGAAGTAGACAATGAGGGTCGGTTGAGAACAACACTTTACGACAAAAGAGATCCTTTCAGCGTCTCAACTGTGAACTTTCATTTTCTATGTAGTAATATTCAAGGAAGGTCAGCATAATTGTGTTGTATATATCTCCCAGTTAATACAATATTCAAGAGCTTGCATTTCCAATTACGAATTCTTTGATAGTGGGTGTCTGTTTACAAGGAAGCTATTAAACCAAGAGTTCCAAGTGGTGACGTTGAAATCATCCCTTCGAAAATTTTAGACGCATTACGAGTTGGCTATCCGTTTTGGAATATCTGTTTCACAGATGACGATAGATATGTTACAATTGTTGTAACCACGATCATTTTTGACTTATGAGTTTGACGGTTCTTTTGGTATCTTTCGCCTCTATTTTCTGGAATTGCAGTATCGGTGATCAATGCATCACAATACGCCGTTAAGGGCATACGATACAGTTTTGATCCCGTATTTACATTTTGATAAAAATTTCAATATAGACTATTTTTACCTGATTAAATCAAATATGTAATAAAAAATATACCTTTATGTGCTACTTTTTGAGTAAAATGAGGTCGAAATTTGGTATATTTGCTCAAAATTCGGATTTGTGGCCGTATTTTCCTTTCGAAAGAAAGACATAACTTTTTGTTTTAAAGATAAACACAAATTGTTTTTGTTAAATAATTGGTAATTACTGTATTTTATAAGTATCCTAAAATTTATACATTTTTTGCAGAAATAACTCATATTTATCAAATGTTCATGAATGTAGAAAACATCACTTTTGCTGTATATTTATCAAATTTAAAAATTGCACTATTTACGTTTTCATGAAAATTGGCGCACATAATCTTCTCGCGTAATCAAACCAAATGGCATTTTAAAAAGAGGGTCCATGAACTCGTTTTCAAGTTAAATAAGTTTGAATGATAAAAATCAGTCGAAAACTGAATCTTTTCCCGATAAGTCATAGTTTGACGTCGCGAAAATAACAATTTACGTTAGCAACGTCATTACCTCACCTGTAACTGTATCGTATGCCCTTAATGCATGATGAGTTACACAGACATAATGACGTTACGATGAACATATAATGGTAATCTTCTGCACATAACGTCAGTCATGCCGTTAGTAAAGAATGGGAAACCAACTAGCACATACATGTACAGTGTTACAAGAAAGTGGTAAACAATTTACAGACTAGATTCATAAACATACGTAATTAGTGTTTGTTTTCACATGACAGTGAACAGTTATTCGTCCCATTACCAGTAAGGTAACATTGAATCGAGTAAACCTTTGCATGTTATACCAACTACTTGCTTAAAATTGCTATTCAAATAAAAGTGAAATGAATGTACATTTGTAGTGACAAGGTTTTCAGTGTATATAAAGTGCGAATCCAGTTAGTTCATTTTCATTGTTGTATGCGAGTATGTCTATTGTAGAATGAAGGATGATGGGAAAAACTGCGTTTGTTTACTTTTTGAAAATACACAATAATTGATTTGAATGTATGTTTAACACAATTTCATTAGAATATAACTTTTTAATGTTTAATAACAGGATTTAAGTCCAAAAAAGTGTAATTAAAGCAGCAGAATCCATATTATTGATTACTGAATGCGACTGATTTTAACTATAGATGCGATGAATTATCACTGTAAGTGCAATCATTTCTGATGTGGAATTTTGGAGGTGCGATGAATTTTCATTGTTGTTTTTATACGACCGCAAAATGTTTGCGGTCGTATATTGGTATCACGTCGTTTTCGTCGTCCGCCGCGTCGTCCGAAGACATTTGGTTTCCGGACAATAACTAAGTATAAGTAAATAGAAGTCTATGAAATTTAAAAACAAGGTTTATGACCACAAAAGGAAGGTTGGGATTGATTTTGGGGGTTATAGTCCCAACAGTTTAGGAATTAGGGGCCAAAAAGTGGCCCAAATAAGCATTTTTCTAGTTTCCAGACAATAACTTGTGGAATGGTGTATGGATCTCTCTGAAATTATACCACAAGTTTCCATACGACAAAGGAATGGTAAGAATTGGCTTTGGGGGGTTATGGCTCAAACCGTTTAGGAATTAGGGGCAAAAAAGGGGAAAAACAAGGGTTTCCAGGTTAATGGAAAAATTACTTAAGTACAAAACATAATTTAAAAGCAGTGTAAGGGAGGTAATTCAAACACAACAAACACAACATCGACAATGTTGTGTTTGAATTACCTCCCTTACACTCTTTTAAATTATGTATAAAGAAATGTTGTATTGTCGTGAGGTGATTAGTTGTCAATTTATTTTTAGAAGTTACTATTTTAAAAATGCTGATGAAGGTAATTTAATTTCAGCCATGATTATGTATGTCATTTTCTATTTTAAGACTTTTATGGTGTACTTAAATGGGTTATTATGGTTGCAAACTCCATTAGAAATTTGGTATAAGTAAATATAAATCTATGAAATTTAAACACAAGGTTTGAAACCACAAAAGGAAGGTTGGGATTGATTTTGGGGGTTATTGTCCCTACGGTTTAGGAATTAGGGGTAACAAAGGGGCCAAAATAAGCATTTTTCTAGTTTCCAGACAATAACTTGTGGAACAGTATATGAAATTGTCTGAAATTATACAACAAGTTTCCACACCACAAAGGAATGGTTAGGATTGTCTTTAGGGGTTATGGCTCGATCTGTTTAGGAATTAGGGGCAAAAAAGGGGGAAAAACAATGGTTTCCTAGTTAATGGACAGTTACTTTAGCTTTGTTTCTTTATGTTGGTACTTTTTGCTATTTGTTTGCTAGTTCTAGTATGAAATATTTTTTAGCTGTTTCTAAAAACATAAAATACTGTGATTTAAATACATTTTGTCAGAAACCTATACTATGTCAAAAATTTGATCCAATCCAAATTCAGACAGTATCAAGCTTGAATATTGTGTCCAAACTTGCCCACACTGTTCAAGGTTCGACCACTGAGGTCGTATCAGGCTGCGCTCAGCGAAGCATTTTATTTTATATGTATTTGACATGCAACAACTAAAAATAGTTTTTAAATGACTTTAACATTGATGATAATTACAATTTGAAATGCAAGCTAGTCGTAGATGCTTACTTGAATAAAAACGGGTATAACCACGTTCATATCATGCATATTCAAATATTGTTGGTGAGTTTGCTATAAGCTTGTCATGGATCCGAAAATTTACTGGAGCAGAACATTCATGAATATAACGTATTTCTACGGAGAATTTTCCTTTCAAAGTTTTAGAACTCGCTTAAAAAAGCTTTGAAAATTTGTCACGCCGTGTCATTCGTATTTCTACCCTTTTGATAGGCCTTTTCACAACGAACAGTACAAGAATGTAAACAAACTGCAAAGAGAATGAATCGTACAGTGCCAAAATTCTGAGGTCAATTTTGCAAGTAAATGTCTTCAAAAATAATTAAAATAACGGGTTTCTCATTCGCATTATGTATTTTTAACAACAACAAATCACAAAATACACGGTCGCATTTAGTGTAAGAGCCAACCAACTACTAGTATGCTCTATTTGTAATTTAATCAAGTTTGAGTTCCACAGAGTGTTTGTTTCGCGATGTTTACAAGTAATTCACAGACCTGTCTATTTAAAATAGTCACATGGTGTTCATGTAGTATAAAAAATATAGAATTATGTCAATAGAAATGAATCGCCCTACAGTGAAAATGAAAGTCTAGTATCATTATTCGACAGTAAACATGAATCGCATAACGAAACAGCATAGTGGAATTTGATTCAATATCAAGAGCAGTAAACTTTGTTTTAATAAATATTGAATACTTAACTGAACATAATGTCAATTAGTCTTTAGTAAAAATATAAGAACAGTCTATCTACCAACATCGCTTCGCGATGTAGCGATTAACGTCCGGAATCAACTGTACGGCGGTTATACCACGTAGTGTAGAACCATTTAAACATGACTGTTGTCAATATTTCCTTGTATTCTTACAACTACGTATTTGCTTATTTGTAACACCAACTTATAAGAAATTCAAAAATAAATTAAGGTTACTCGACTGTTGCTCGAACTTTCTTTACTGTATTAGATGTATACACAATTGTACGATAAATATCAATTATCCAGTCATCAAAGCGTCAATTGTTTGTACAAGATGAAAACGTTTCCACTCATTTAATCTTGAAATGATTTCGTTTTGTGAATGCTCTTTGTTATCTCAAATGCATCCATTAGAGCTATTTTCCTAATGCTTGTAGTTTAAAGGTTTGGTTGGCTTGTTTGCTTTGTTTGTTTGTATACATGTTTGCTCAATCTTAATTATAATGCTTAAGCAAACATTTATACAAACAAAGCAAGCAAGCCAACCACACCTTTAAACTACAAGCATTAGGAAAATAGCTCTAATAACGTTTAATTTATTAGTATGCGATGTAGATTTAGACCGAAACAGAAACGTTGCTTTTTCGGTGAGGTGGATTGGCTTAACTTTCCAAGATATATGTATTAAATGATGGCGTGTCATAGGAAAGGATACATTTTATCCTACATATAGATCTGGATCTGGACAAATTAATAGAGAAAATAGAATTGACTATATTAGCAATAAATGCCATTTTTAAGGAATTTATTGATGTATTACCTCAGACTTTCACTCACTTAGTATGCATATATAATCAATCCTTCTGACTTCATAAATTTTGTTAGAGAGTCGGCTGAATTTAAAACTTTATATAATGAAAATTAATTAATTTCCTTCTGTGAAAATGCATCGCATGTACAGTAGAAATGAATCGCCCTACAGTGAAAATGAAAGTCTAGTATCATTATTCGACAGTAAACATGAATCGCATAACGAAAACAGCATAGTGGAATTTGATTCAATATCAAGAAGCTGAATAACAAAAATTGTTTTAAGTTATACAACATTAATAATTATATTAAAAGGTACATTTTTCAACAAATGAAACTTAACTACTACTTTGAAATCTCTTGCACGCTCTGTTCGTGAACTATTCTTAATATTTATCTATTTGTGTATCAATTTTGCACCTGGATGGCTGTAGACGCGGTGAAAACCCGTCCGCATTTCATACCTATATCATGAATTTAAAAAAACAGTACACATCATATATTATCTGTTATTTTATTAAAAAATCATGAATTTGTCGTCTGTTTATTTATCATTCTACATCAGAAATTCATCACGGATACAGTGAAAATGACATTTCAAGATTCGCACATTACATACACTGGTTTTTCTGTTTCAAATAAGCACCTTATGAGTAAAGAAAAGTCAGCGAGTATAACATTACTTTTTTACCTGACTCTGTTTACTGCATGGTGTAATATTAACAACAGTGTGATTGTAAACATTAACCTACAGTTTGGTATATAACTTAAGTCAACAAATTTGAAGAAGAATCTACTCAATACCTAAAAAGTTTTCTCTGTTAGCACCTAATACCCAGTGAATACAAATATAGGAAATATATTATATTTGTAATATTCCGCCCGGACTAGTTGTAAGTGAAATGGATTGTATAGCAGACTAATTTAAAAGCTTATATACATCCTCTCTAATGTATTTTCTTTGCATCTACATTTGATAGCAGACTAAAGTCTATAAACATCCTCTCTAATGTATTATTTGCATCAACTATGCACGTAAATGTTAGTGCATGAAATCCGAAAGTATTGAATGCATCTGTATATGTGCATCTCGTTCAAACCTTTGATAAAACAATTAAAGAAAAAATAATCCTAAATGACTCTTTTGATAAAATGGTTTATTAACATGATCTAATGCATTTACTTCTCTGTTAAATGTTTCATTTGAATGTTCAATATTTTGATATCTTGTTCATTTACTAGAGTTCAATGAGGAAAAAGTATTAAGCAAGCATATGGACAAGTTTTGTTTGGTAAACATGACAATATGGTCTTTTCTAGTACTTATTGCAAAAGTAAAATATTATTTCAAACGGATACAAATCAGGAATTTTAAGATATAATTACTGTAAATATAAAAGATCAAAAGATATTCAATACACGTTTCTATTGAAACTCTGGAAAGATAAATTATATTGAAGAACTTCCTACAGAAAAAAAATAAAGGAGTGTGTAAATAAAAATCAGATGACGCAGAATTACACACGTGTAAACTTTAATTGCAAATAACATATGCTTGTGACGTCTTTTTCACTAGCAAAACCAGGAATTATCAAAGCTTACAATAATTGCAATATGTTAGCCTCTCTAAATAAAGATCTTCCATCAGCTACAAAAAGATGTCTGTTTATGCTTAATTGTCTTATTTGATTGTAATGTTCATTTCGTCATTTCAAATCGGTACTTCAAATTTTATTACTAGCTAGACTGTCAGTTCTTGATGGTACAATAAAACCATTAACAACTGCTTCCCTACTGTATTGGCGAATGGTTAAATTGTTTATTTTCACTTAACTTTATAAATAATATAATTGTATTAATTAAAAATTAAGTTTGATGATACTTGAAGTAAATTTGACTTCATATATGCAGATAGCCATGGCAGTTCTGTTTAAACCCTCTTTGATTTGTATCTGCATTAATGCTATTGCATAATTATATAGCTTTACACACTTTTGAAGTCGAGCGTACCTATTGAACCATCGATTTCGCTGCTAGAGGGTTGTCAGTCTGCAGTGGTATTATCCACCCAGTAGTAGGGCTTCAGTACTAGAATGATAGAAATTTTACTTGAACCTTATAAATTATTTAGCTGTTCTAAATGGAAAGGTTGCATATCTTTCGTTCTATGCTATTATTCGACGTTTTTTATGCACAAAACATCTTAACTTAATTGTTCCTTAAACTTAGATTTCACTAAGAATTCCCTTGGTTAAGTAAAATTCTTAAGTCGTATGAAGTCTTCACTTAACTATGGAATACTTAAATCGGAACCTTTCTCTAACTACCGTATGATATATGTTAGCTCATTGGAATTTACTCATCCGTGCAAAAGTTTGTTTTGATTTACATTGATTGAACAATACATACTTTTATTAAGAACTGGGGTTTAATTGATGTCCGTGTGTAAAACAATTAAGAATATGTAACTAACTAAAATGTCAAAACGATTTCCAAATTTGCGCATATGAGAAGAAAGGCAGTTTTGATGGACGAGCCTGGGAAGAAAAAAATGTTTGTAATGCAAAATTTCCCCCTACTGTTACTACACGAGAAACGAAAGGGGCTTGGAAGGAAATTTATTGATTTATTGATATTTGCTTAACGCCCAGTGGCAAATATTTCATGCATGTTAAGGACGAGAACAAATTAACAATAAATGCGATAGTTCGATCCTGTAATAGAGGCTGTACGGGTTGAAGGTCGAGGAAATTTGGACTGCCACTGGAATAAGAAGATAAATTGGATAGGGACCGAATTTTGCATTGCAACATGCACTCTCTTTACATCGGCATCGGATTAAACGTCCCCATTCTGACCGTACGTGGCTGCGAACTTATACATCGCACACAGCCAAACGGACGCCCCACTTTGGCAAGGATTTTACTGCCGTCGTAAGAAGACCAAAGTGACCGAATTTCTATTCCCCAGTCACCCTTGGGTGTGGAAAGAAATATCAAATATATCACAAGTACAGAAAATTCCATGAGGAGAGATTCTTAAAAGATACAAAAGAAGTGGGACAACTTATGCATGGATTGATAAATGTAAAATATCAAAATAGTTCTAAATTATCCACTAGGAGTTTTTTTAAATAACAAACAAAGCCGTCACTCACATGAGAAGTCGCTTAGCGGATACTCAACATTATCTTGTAGCAAATTATCCAGCTTGATTATGGTATATGTTAGTAAAATCATATTCTGAAAAAAGGGTTTCAAATCATTGTATTTATCAAACAGATTCATCCTATCTCGAAGGCACCGACTATTCATCTTTCATATGTGTTGCTGGATGGAGGGGCATGGTTTTGTTTTTTTGTTCGATAACCATATATTTTTCAACATGATCAAGATTTAAAAAAAATCTATTTCTACTTAAAATTCACTTTTTTTATTACAACAATAAAAAGGAGGTAAGTTCAATTTTCCATGAATTCATATCGAAACAAGGGCATTTTTCAAAGTCCTTCAATCTTTACTAAAACACACATTTCCCAATTGATATGTTTACTGTAAGGTATTATCAATTCTTAGCGTATTTCAGTATTTCACTTGAAAGTTAAATAAGATGCCCCTCCTCCCCGAGAAAACAGGACTTTGCATACCTAAAACTCCTCATCGCCCCTCTCATACTATTTTGTACAAACAATTGATACCAGGCGGTGTATTTTATTAATATAACGTTCAATGTTATTTATGTAAACATGCACGAACAGAGGAATCAAAAGAAAAATAATTGCATGAATTCCATGCGTGTAAAACTAAGCACTTTTCAGTATACACAAAAACGAGAGATTGAGAAATAAGCCTTTAGGGTAGAATGAAATTAATATAACTATCCTCTGTTATCGCTTGATTTGGTGATTATACGTGATTTTAAGATAATTACAATAATTGTTGATACTTAGAAATAAACACACGATATATCACTGATATAATTATTAATCAAACAAATAGTAACTAATCTATCCTTGTTCTGCAAAAAGCATACTATCGACTGATTTTGTCTACTTTTGAAAATTTAAGGTAGCTCTATATGTACCTTATACTTAAGTGTAATCATAGGCGCTTTCTTAGTTTAAGGGTTTTATGCATACCACTTAAGTTTTGTGGACGTGACTTAATCCAACTAAGATTTTACTAAGGAAATACTTAGTTTAAGATTTTTATGCATACCACTTAGGTAAGAAGGACGGAATTTCCTTAACTTAAGTGTTTTCAAAGGAAAATCTTAACTTAAGTAGTTTTATATATACGGGTCCTGCAGACACTTGGCTTGAGCTAGGCTGACGCAGGTTATTACAGAAACGTAGGTTATGCGAACATGGATCAGATCAGACGTTTATTTGTCCAAATGAGATTGCTTAAAGACATTTTTCTGGATGGTTGATTAATTATTTGCTAAACGTCCAGTGGCAAATGTTTCAAATATACTCAGGACGAGAACAAAGTAAAAATAATAAAATATTGAAATAATAGATACATTTTTGTAAGTTCTGCAAAGTTGTTAGATTGAAAGACGGTTATGATATTTGGTTGTTTGATTTGGGCAGAAACATGGCCTTCTGAAGGCAATATATGGACCCCCAAAGAGAAGATTTTTTTCGTGCATGCACAGAGCATATGTCAAACAGAATAAGCTTCAGCATGTGTTTTTCTGCCGTCTCTCTCTCTCTCTCTCTGTTTATTTTAGTAAGCGTAAGCTGTGTCGTTAGCTGTATATTGATCAATGTAAGTCTGTTCTATAATGTTAATCTCTTCCAAGAAAACAGTACTTTCTTTTTAATTTGACCTGTTGATACTATTTGTAATGCATTTTTGTTATTTAATGTTAACATGGATCTGGTCTATATACCAGCTTTGATTATTTGGTATTTAATTTACTACAAATCTTCACTTCTTCGTACTATGAACATCAAAATTATTTCATTTTTCCTTAGATGCTGTTCTTGGACCTGTACAGGAAGTTTTATCTAGCACTAATTGTATATTTTTATTGTTGATATTCACCCCATATGTACCAAGTGTTAGATTAGTTTTATTGATATTAAAGAAATTTCTTGGTATTCCTAAACGGAAGATTTTATACACACAGATGAAGAAGTATACTTAACAACAAAATTATTTTCATTTACCTGTGTATAATATGACGCAGGTTTCTTCAAAAGTGATGATTTTCTAAAAATTGTTTGAAATTTCACAGTGATATCATACTTTAACTTTGTTTAAACCTGTTTATTTACTTTTGACTTTAATTATTTATCCCTTGTAATTTTTTATTAATTATGTATTTGCATTCAGGTGTCACAGGTCAAATTTATTCGTTCATTGTGTGTTAATTTACGTTTTTTGATTGAGTTAAGCCTTCCAATTGATATTTTATAGTGTGTTTTTCTATGTTGTGTTGTTATACTATTGTTTCAGAAAAGGGAGAAGGTTTGGTACCATTAAAACGTTTAATCCCGCTGCAAATGTTTGCACCTGTCCTAAGTCAGGAATCTGATTACAATAGTTGTCGTCTGTTTATGTAGTTCATACGTGTTTCTCGTTTCTCGTTTTTATATAGATTAGACCGTTGGTTTTTCCGTTTGAATGGATTTACACTAGTAATTTTTTGGGGCCCTTTATAGCTTGCTGTTCGGTGTGAGCCAATGCTCCGTGTTGAAGGCCGTATCTTGACCTATAATGGTTTACTTTTATAAATTGTAACTTGGATGGAGAGTTGTCTCATTGGCACTCATACCACATCTTCCTATATCTATATAAGACATCAGAGTGACAGAATATGAACACCTAATGTTAATTTCTGTGTCATTTGGTCACTTGTGGAGAGTTGTCTCATTGGCAATCATACCACATCTTCTTTTTTATATCTAATACGACAGTACTTAAAGCAGATGAGAATAATTTCAGGTGGCTTCCCCGTCTAATTAAGCGCTTGACATTAAATTACAACGTTGTAGGTACCCCATTTGTGGATTCAAATTTTAATAACGGAAATTTGTTTGCAACACTAATTTTAATGTTTGAGTCATAAAGAGTAAAAAAAAAATTAAACCGACAATATGATTTACAACAAAAAAATGTTATCTGACATTAGTCTAATGTCAATAAACCTAGTACGAATCAGTAATTAAATTACCGATATCGAGATGTTGTTAAAATAGTGATATCATGGAATGGATAACTTTACTTGGCTAAATAAAAGAAATTAAATAGCTTCAATCAATATAAAAATTGATTGGATATGCTAAGTTCGGATAACGAAGATACTAATTTTTAAGACAAAATGACTCGAGTGAAAAGGGAGAGCAATTTGTGTATTTTATTAATTTTGTCTTTCCTTTTCTTTGGGAAAAAGAGAAGGATAGAACCAATTACCTCCGAATATCGCCACAGCAAAGTCATATGTGACATTCAAGTCTCAAGTAACCAACATTACTAACTTACTATATTTAACAATTTTGTTTTAAAGCAGTAACCATGCGCAACTTGCCAGAATATTCAACATATTGAATGTGGCCAGTGATAAGAAGAAGAAGATTAATTGATTGGTGTTTAACGCCACTTTCAGCACTATTGTGCTATTTTGTGACTGTCAGTTTTTTATTGGTGAAGAAAGCCGGAGAGAACCACCGACCTTCGTAGGGAAAACTGACAATCCTAGTCAATTAAGACTAGAGTCGAGCGAACCTGTCGAGTGCGAGATTCAATCTCACAACCTCAGTGTTGATAGACTAGTGATACAGTAGTTCGACTAATTAGACAACTCAACCAACGAGTCCCTCAAGAAGAAGAAGAAGGAAATGACGTAGTTTATACTAAAAAGTCCATTTTCACGTCTGGCACGGATTCAAAGACTCACTGGCCAACAGTCCAAAACTGTTTCAATATCGTTTATACTTGCAAACAGCTGTCAACGGAAGGTATACGTAATTGGGTGTTTTTTTTCGGATTTTTATGAAATTTTGTATCCTTATAGAACATGTCCAGCTGCATCCAAGTATGGAAAACTACGGCAAAGGATCTGTTTAAAATCAATTAAACAGTTGTGGAAAGATCAATTAATGCATAACATATTTGAATAAGGAGATGTAGTATGATTGCCAATGAGATACCAATCCACCAAAGACCGAAGGATAAGGATGTACATGTAAACTTGTCGTATAGCAACTTTTTAAACCTCGACTCGCTATAAGAATATTCAACTGTAATTTGTAAAAAAAAAATAAGTTTCGACCTTCTTAAAATAGATCCGTTTTGTCAATTACAACTTCCGGAATTTTCAGTTCGAATTCGATGACAAAAAAATCAGTGTGTTCTGCCCTTTTGCATTTTACTAGATTTAACAGCAGTCATATGTTTTGTAGACTGCTGTGTGTCTATTGGTCGTTTTTCGCTTTTTGCCATGGCGTTGTCAGTATGTCCTCGACTTATGAGTTTTATATATCCCTTTGGTATCTTCCTCCTCTTTTTTAAAGTAAGTACACAACTGCAGTATCTTATATAAGGGAGGCGAAAGATACCAAAGGGACATTCAAACTCATAAATCGAAAATAAACTGACAACGCCTTGGCAAAAATTGGCGGCCATCTTCTGATCTAATTGTATATAGGCTTATTGTAGTTCGTATTTTAAGTAACAGCCATCTAAAGATAATAAATGTTCTAAACTCGAAAACCCATTTGTAATATATACAACAACAGAAAAAGCCTGAGGAAATCGAATAAAATTAAAATGAATCAATACCAGGTGCATCGACAGGGCAAAACGTCTCCTGATACGCATGTATCACCCGACATTCAGACTCTGTAAAAGATGTCACGATAGAGTTAAGCATTAAGGATGTTTGCTTGTCAAGTTTTGGAATTTTTGTCAGATTTTCGAAATCCTCTGGTTTTATTAATTTGAATGCCTTAAAAAATTTTGCCCATGGACCCCCATTTTTCTTTTTATAAATCTTTTACATATATAATTATAAGCCATTTGTAAAAGTCTTATAAAATCTTATTTATTTTTAATAGTTTTCAGAACTTTAACTGGTCAATGATAAAGCTATGAAAATCCAGAGAGAACATTTTCCGCCAAAATTCCAATGGCTAATATCTCGAAAACAAGCACATTGACCCCTATATTTTTTTTGCTTTTTTTGGTTCCTCAATTAATCCCCTATCAATATATACTAGTTTTATGGAAAGTTATTTATTTTGAAACTGAGCAGCAAACTTCCTTAAATAGGTTAATTTTCAGATCATATGTTTTAAGATCGTGTTCCAAGCACAACTGTTAGGATTAACTATAAAAGCAATACTCTTTGATCTATTACAGTTATTTCCTCGTATGTACTTTAAAAGATTATCTTCTCAGATACACCCACTTTATGTCCTTTTCTTTTCCAATGAATTATTGTACGTTTGCTTGCCCCATCATGGTATGTATGAATTAATTCAATTTAGGCTTCGTGAGTACTAATTGTAACTTGAATACAGACATGCAATTTGCCCACTTTAGAGTAGATATCTTGCAGTATAACCTTTATGGGATTTATAAAAGAATACATACATTCAGTGTCGTATTTTGCTACACTTGTCAAACATATTTTGGTATTTATCGGAAAAAAATTCTGGACCAGGTCCTGTCATGGAGTTTACTTGAGTTATTACTCACCTGTAAATGATGTGTTTAACAAATATGACTTTAATAGTGTTTCCCCATTCAGTTTTGTCATTTCAGCACACAACTCTGCCTTCTCCGTCCTATTTCCACAGACATCAGCATACATATTGTGCAAGGCTATTGCTAATGCATACACTGCATTATAAATAAATTGGACTTTACTCTCCTGCTTATACACAGAAAGTGACAATTGTTCTTTTCCAGTGCAAAACTTGGCCAACGGATTAGTTATAGGATGGGTAACATTAGGCCAACTACACTTATGAACTTTTGCCCAGTATTCCCTAAACCAAGGATTTCTTTTATTGTCCTGTGGGTTTAATTTAAAAAAGTACTTGTCGAATTCGGGTAGAAAAGTAGATTGTAATTCTAAAGTCAATGCTCCTTCAGCCGCTCTTTCATGATCTGCCACAGCAGCAGTTTGCTGACCCCAACCGTCAGCGGCTATCCAATAAAACCGACCATACATATTTTTCTCATGAACAGCTCTAAGAATACCTTTTGCATCTTCCTGTCTAAGGAATAAGATGATAACTTTGGCATTTTCAGGTGAGGCTGCTAATTTTTGAACTGCTTCAATATACGAGTTCTTATTAGCGTTGGAATTTATTTTGATTGACTCTGAAATGCAAATATTCCTCGCATTAGCTTCCTCTACAAATGCTTCAATACCGGAAACCCCGTATTCTCCTTCCGATGCCACTGTGGATACGTATGTCCAATTGAACTTTGACACAATGTCAACCATAGCCTTGGCTTGAAAATTATCTGGTGGGACTGTTCTAATGAAATAGTCATAACGTTTTTTATCACTCAATCTTGCACTGGTGGATGCATAACTTATTTGTGGGATTTTAAATAATCGTAATAAATTTGCAACTTGCTCAGAAACAGAACTATACGAACCACCGATAACACCTGCTATAGCTTTAGGTGTTTTATTTGCCTTTGCAAGGGATCCATCTTCACACCGGAAGTCGGAAGCATCAAGAGATGTAAAAGTTCCGCGTATAAACTCCAACGATCTGTCTAATGCAATTGTTTCCCTAGCACATGTGTCAAATATTTCGGTTCCGATTCGAATTCCAGGAAGAATTTTTTGATCTAAATTTATTTCATCCAAAGTAAAGAGCATAGCTTCTAACCTTTGAATACCACGGTCAGGATTAATCGCACCACAAGTTCCGTCTACACCCTTCTGGTGAACAGGAAAAAGTCCGCCAAAAAGAAATCTCCCAGGTATCGTGGCTGATCGTACTGACTGAGTCACAGCTGTGCCATGCAGTATGCAAATATAGTTAAAAAACACTGTAATCTGTATCAATTTCCAATGTTCGCGGCCAGAACGTTGTACGATGAAAGATGTCGCCATCCTCCGTCCATTACTGGTGCGTTATTATTGTAATATCCCAACAAATATCATTAGTGCTATCAATCAGCTCCATAATGTGACTTATAAACCCATCAACAATAAACTGTTACTACACCATTATCCTGTTCTCTGAAAAGGACAAATTGCATCATTATAGATTTATATTGAAAATAATTTGCTACTATAACCGACTAGAAGAAGTGATGATGGAATTTTTCGCTACTGCTTATACCTCATTCATATCAGAATGTGGAGTATTTATCAGATTAAATAACCAATTTTGTCACAGAACCAAGCAGAAAATTCTCTAATGTAGGCATCCCATCTGTCAGAAGTGACAAATTCTCACGCCATCACTATCACAACCCGACACATGGATTGGAAAAAGTGTTTTGTCTAGATAAATGTCACAAAAACATTGGAAGAATGCGAACTTTTACATAAAAATTTATAAATTGTACTGGAATAAAGCCACATTCCGCTGATGAAAGAGCGATGAAAGCTACAAGATTATGTTGATCTTAACAAATTACAAATGAAAAGCAAAGAAGATACGTCACACAATGTAGACATGATTACAATTTAATCAGAACATGACATGAGAATTCTCTCAACTAAATTAATTTTGAAAATCTAGGTTATTTTTATAACAAAAAAAATCGAAAAAAATGAAGGAAGTAAGCTTCTGTGTTCCTTCTAACATTTGTCTTTTGAAGTCAAGCGTGAAATTTCAAACTATTTCAAATATTTTCCTTAAATAAACAGAATTGTAGTAAAGTATCTGACGCAAGCAACCAAACTGCTCTTAAATTTTAGTCAAAACAAAATTTACATTGAATTTCCCCTAATTCATTTCAACACAGTTTTTGTACAAGAAAAGACAATGGCGGTAGTGTTGAACCGATTTTACGCCACTGGTCGTCCGAAAACATCATCTCAAAATAATGATATCCTATAATAATATAACGTATAAAAGTGAAAAAAATAACCTTTATTAATGCGATTCTTTTCATCATAACAATACCATTCCTGGTATGCAGTTAGTAACTTCCGAAGATTTATTTCTCAAAATAAGCTACAAAACTTAGAATTTTTGAAAATATGAAATGTTAATTTACCAAGTAAAATACGGCATGTTCTCATTGTATATTTAGATCATCTTTCAGCAAACCCATTTATATTATAGATTTAAAGTAAATATAGGGTGTAAATAATTCTTTCTCTAAACCCATAAT
Source organism: Mytilus coruscus (assembly GCA_017311375.1). Classification (NCBI taxonomy): domain Eukaryota; kingdom Metazoa; phylum Mollusca; class Bivalvia; order Mytilida; family Mytilidae; genus Mytilus; species Mytilus coruscus. The sequence goes on from CM029595.1 coordinate 65,739,464, forward strand.
TTTTTTTTGTTAAGCTTTCTATAACTGAAAGACAACTCCAGTTTCTATTTGGAGAAGAATTAAACAATTTTACACTCGACATAATGCTGCAACTCGACCATTAAATTTGAGAAATGGAAAGCTACAAATATATATATAGACATGACCAGAGGGAGACAGCGTGCTATAAAAATCAATTACATGTCCAATATGTCAGTTGGGATGGTTAATGATTTAACTATTATGTAGAAGTGACAATATACAATATACTTGTATCATTATATATATAGTTCATTCATAGGTTTGCTCCGTTCTCTTAGCTGCCACAGAAGGATTAACCAATTCGATAGTCTATAAAATAAAAGCGCAAACTGAGCAATTTTCAATTAGTAGTAGTATTAGAACAAGAAGATGAAGCATGATTGCCAATGAGATGCCTATCCATAGACCAAAGGAATAGCAAGTCACCGGAAAGCCTTTAACAATAAGCTTTTAAAACCCATACCTTATACAGCAAGATATAAAGAGCATGGTATGACAAAAAAAAAGGAGGAAGATAGCAAGGGGACATTCAAAACTCATTAGTCGAAGATAAACTGACAACACCATGGCAAAAAAGTAAAGAACGGCGAAAGGACAAACAAGTCCACACAACTCTACGTAGAAATCTAAAGACTGAGCAGCACAAAGCCCACGCCACACTTGGTAAACATAAACAATTAAACAAACCAGTGCCTGAGTTATCCTACAACAATGAACGAAAATAAATTTTGCATACAACAACCAACGACAACAACTATATGTACTTAGTAAATCACTAAAGCTATAGCCAAAAATGTATGTCCGTTTTAAAATAGTATACCAATAGTTCAAAAGGAGTATATGAATTAAATTGATTTGTACATATGACATTCAAGTTACTGTATATTCATTGTGGTTTAAACTCAAAATACAAGGGCTGTGTGGGAAGTGAGGACTTTTTTTTTATATAAAGATATGATTGTACAAGGAAATGCAGGATAAACGCAAATGAGATAACAATAATTTACAGCTAGTGGTTTAGTTTGGTTTAGTTTCCATCATTCGCCATGTTCAAAACAGAAAAATATTTATAACGACCTTGATATTGTGAATAAAATGATATGTTGCAAAAAGTCAATCGGACGAACAGCGACAACCACCTCCCTCCAAAAAAACACTTGAGGTGACCATTCGTTCATCTGATTTAGTTTAATATGTTTGAACTCAGAAAGGCCATCTTAAATGACATTATCATTTAAACTGAAAACTATTTTAAATTAATGATAATGATTTCAGTCATATCCTGTTATCTTATTAACGAAGGACAGTCGTAGATAAGGTAAATTAAAATTGTTTAATTAAATAAAAATTGTTTATAATTTTAGAATTATTGTAATTTGTTATATATATATATATATATATATACATTATCTTCGTCTAACCAAATTTCAATTAGCAATTTTGTCATTTAAATGTGACCTTAAATTTTGACATAGTACGTAGCGATAAGTATATAATGCTAAGTCCAGAGAGCAACATTTATAAACGAAATCAGTTGAAAAAAATTGTATGAAAAACAAGAGACAAAAACATTTAAAAGAACAAAAACAACGCTGAATAAAGAGGAATTCAGCTGCATAAAAGCAATAGAATTATCTCTTAGACTAGCTTTGTGTGTATCACCTATCACACAACTATCAAACAACAAAATATCTGTATCTGAGATCTCGCCTTACAGTCATAAATATTTAAGTACGATTATCGTACTCCGTCTCAACCGATTGAAATATTGGATTCGGTGTTTCGAGCTTGAATGTTTTGTCCTCCTATAACTGAGTATAGTCAACTTTTAGGACCGAATCCTTAAAAGTATGTTGATAAGAGAATTTTCTCCATGTTTGTTTTTGTAACCCGTCGTACAATGGTAAAACCATTCAGATTTTTATAGGAGAGTCATACTATTGTTATATTAAATTTTTGTCTTTGTCAATTCATAATTTTACTATAACAACTCTTATGAATTGCCAAAGACAAAAATTTAATATAACACAATTTACTATCAACTACAAAAACATTTTTGATGGCGTCTTTGTTAGATTAATTTGTATGTATGTATGTTTGTTTGAATTTTGTTTTAGTCAGTTGTGTTTTATGTCTGTGATGTATATTTACACAGGTTTGGCTGCTGGTTACCATTTATTGTCACGTTAACCTATTATGTCGGTTGCTCACCAATTTAGTCAATATAACGGAACAATAAAAAACTGTCACACAAGTGGGAGGTTTAGCTAGCTGTAAAACCAGGTTAAATCCACCATTTTCTTTGAGATATGCCTGACTGTACCAAGTCAGGAATATGACAGTTGTTTTCCATTTGTACTGTTGGTTGATAAAGATTTTGTCAGTTTTCTATGGACTTCCTTTTTTGAATTTACCTTGAAGCTCGGAATTTTTGTTATACTTTTTGATACACCGTTTCGATAATATAAATGTCATCTATATTATTTGCATAGCTCCTCCCAAAGTTCTGATGAGTTCTATCAGGTGTATCGACAGATAAATTCCATCATACGTCACGCCATTTTATGTCTTATCCGTGATATTTGTAGTCTAGGCACACAGAATCCTTAGATTGGCAGGGTTGCTTAATGCGTAACATGTATACACCAACACGACGACTTGTAACATATGACATATCCACGGCACATGTTGTATCGATTATCGGATTTTCTACATCTTGGATATGTAAAATATCAGCTGCGAGTCACAATATGAAGCTTTTTGTCGAGTTCAAAAAGGGTTCATCTTGTGTCGAACAGATGCTTTTTACCATATCAGACATATCAATAAAATACATGAGATTTGTCTGATTTTCACATATTCTTTATTGATGCTTTTCTTTTGATCTCTGTTTAGAAAAAATCTCTCCAAAAGGCTATTATATCGCATGTCAACCGAGTTAAAGGTATAAGAGAAAATGATACGAATGGTTAATCATCGACCTAAATTATAAACAGCAAAATCATGGAACAAAGAAACAACCATTAGAGAACGCACATTTTTCAAATAAATATAACAAATATAGAAATATGGAGATGTAGTACGATTGCCAATGAGACATTTATCCACAAAAGACCAAGTACAAATATTTCAGCAAATATAAAACTGTTTTTCGTTGATAAACAAAGTAAATGGAAGAACTATTATTTATTTTCTGTCATCAAGATTTCCATTTCCTTAAGTACCTTGTTGACTTGCAGAAGTTTTGTTTTAAATTGTTATTTTAACGAATTGATACTTCCAAGCAGAAAAGAAACTAATATTTCATTTCATTAAGTGGCAAGACATTAAATCTCTATTATCTCGACAACGTTGTGTTTTTATATGACGAATTACAGAAACGTTTCAATCCTGAATTGTTTAAGGGTATTTTGTATTGAATTCAGTTTATGGTTGAAATTTGATAATGTTAATGTCCTGACGCTGTTTTCATTATTAGGTTAATGTATGAAAACAAAATGCTAGTAGCCAATTTTTGAATGTTTTTACAGGCATTTAAGTTTTTGAACTGTTTATTGGATAAAGGCAAAATGCATGTTCAATTTATACCACAAAATGAAAAAAAATTGTAGCATCTACTAGCAGGATTGGCAAATTTGAGATTGCAACTGAACTAAATTTGTTGTACTATAAGGATCACCGCACCTTCAATTTCTGGACACCTTACTATAAGACCTGAGTAAAGTATTATATTGTTTCGACATTTAAAAATAAATAATAATTGTAGCACAACCTAAACTTGAAGGCGCAGGGATGTAAGTTTTATTTTTTTTTCCTTTTGACTTGAGACTTGAAAACAAAAACTCATCGAATTCAAGGTACCAGGCTTATAGTCGTGTTCGTCAGACGCGCGTTTCCTCTAAAATGTTGAATGTAAAATTATCTGATTTTTGCAACTGAACCAAATCAGCAGTTAATAAATTTAGAACCATATTCACTTGGTTGGAAATAACTTACCAAATTGTTAAAAATACATGCATCAGCTTCAAAATACATTTTACATCTTTATTTTGTCCGAATACCCCTCCGCAATTTAAGCCAGATTATTTAGAGCTCATCTTTTATATGGAGTTTAAGAAAACGTTTTGCAATAACGTTATGTCGCATTCAAAATTAATGTTTGCGGAAGTGTTTTTAAAGTATTGCGTGAATCTTTTAATCGTTAAGTTAGTAACATGTGAAACAGTTTACTTTAACTATTAATTGCCAAAATTATCTTTTAAAATTTCAGTAGTTATAATTCAGCATTAAAATAAATATTTGTGGTTCATATGTTTTTAATGTAGACTATGTTTTTAGCATAATTATCTTGGTCTTAAAAATGTTTACATAAGCCATGTTCTCTACACAGTTATGTAATTATTTCAAATTATAGATTATTTCACCTGTTGCAGGTCAAAAAATAATTGATTAAAATCATCAAAGTTTTTAAAAAAAGTAGTGTACTGATTTTAAATCCTTAATTTTACCACATTACACATGGAAGATTAGGAACATTCCAAATAGATCAAACCAGTATATAGACATTAAATACACCAAGCCTCATTTTCTAGTCTTAAAGGATGTTTGCTAGTCTTGAATCTACTTTTTTCAGATATGCGGAATCCTCTGGTTTGTCCATGTAGGGCTATTAAAAATTTTGCCGGCAAACCCCTACCTTTCTTTTCAAAATATTATAACATATAGTTTAAGAAGCCATTTTTGAAAATCTTATAAAATACTTGTAATTTTTCATAGTTTTTAAAAGAATAAAGATGTTAAATGTAAGAAAAATCTAGAGAGAATTATTTCCCGCCAAATTTTCAATGGCTTATATCTCAAAAACAAGGACACGGACCTTTCATTTTTTTTGTTGCTTTGTTAGTTCCGTTATGTATATACTATCAATTTATAACAGTCTTTTAAGAAGCTTGTATTTTGAAACAGACAAGCGAACAGTACATCCTTAAGGACAAAAAAATGGAATAAAGTTAAACAAAATGCGGTTTGAAAAGCGTCCCCGTCGGACATCATCGTGATATCAGCATAAAATCTGATAAAGAATTTGTAATTACTTCCCAATTACAACTTGATGAATATACAACTTGTGCTTTGGAGCATTTGAAACTGTTCAAGATGCGGAAGAATATTTAATCCTTGGAGTGAAAAATATTAGATTTGACGAACATACTTCTAATCAAACATAAACTTTATCTGAATAATAACGATCAATTTAACGACATGGGAATGTCAAAAGTCATCTCTAAAGATTGTATGTAATTTCAAAGGTTAGAAATGATCCGTTGCACTTTTCACACTTACAAAAATTCAAATAAAAGTCAATTTATATTTGGAAATCATGCCCACATCTCTAAATCGGATTTAGTGATTTAACTGTCCGAGTAATAAAAAAATCGTGTTGCACAAGACCAACTGCTCATGTTACTCCACCCAATGTAATTGAGAGGCATTATGGTAACCTACTGACCAAATATCTAAATGGTTGCGCGTATTGCTATTTCTCGTGGATGGATATATCTGGCATCAAAGGACACAAATGATACAAATATTTCTTAAGAATATATATTTAATCATTGTGTTACAGAAAAAAAAAACAATTAGATTGAACAATCAACGGTACCTGCAGGGGTACCCGGTTCAACTGAACATCATCTCAAGCAGATTGAGTGAAGCTATGATGTCTGAATATATCTGCTTCTATAGCATATCTAAAAAGGTTGTGCATCTGAAACTCTACGAAAAAGCGTTGCAGGTTTTTGTTTCCCTTTTTCCCATACTAAGTAACACTTTTCATTTTGTATTTAATGGTTCAACTTGACATAATTTGCATTTCACTTACATGATGGTAGGCATGGGATACCCCACATGACGAATGGCGGTAACATATTTGTTAAAATAACGTTAAAGATAAACATTTTACTCCCTTTGACGCTAACACTAGCTACAAAATGAGATTTGACAAATGATGATTAAAAAGTAAGGCTCATTTGACGTTAACGGTAGCGAAAAACGGACGCTCGACGGTAAAGGGCATTCCTACCCTCTTACATTTGCACGCAAATACGAGTAAAAATGTTGGTTTGAAGGGACAGAAATACATACTATAGTAAGGTTAACAGAAGTTGCAATTCAGTATATCGGTAAATTTGATGCCTTTAATATCGAGTGAGAAAGCTTCCACAAAAAGCAATTTCGCATTCTCAATTAAAAAGAACTGGCTTAAATTTTTTCAGTTGATGAATAGAAACTTCCCCCTGTGATTTAATTACAAGTAAATTACACGCTTTCATTCTATCACAAACGTTGGTAATAAACCTGACGGAAATTTACTGTTTTAAACTTGCTGTTGAAAATTTAAGAGCAAAAAATCATTACTTCAATTTCTTTAGTGCAAATTAAAATGTCATATAATTACAAACCCTTTATGCCTTACGGAAGGGATATTTAATTCTACGGCCGATGCAGCCATAGATAGCATCAAAAACTCTTAACATTACAAAAAGTTTATTTAGATTTATCTTAATCAAGCATTTGGCAAGTAGAACTTGCACCATTTATATTCGGAGTTCAAATGAGAGTATGCCATCAATTGTAATAACCGAAAGAGTACTTACTCATTTGCAGTCAAACAGTTAGAATGGGTAACGGAAAGAATTAAAAATCAGTCTAAAAAATCCTTTATTTCGGAGATTTGTTTTAGTGGTGGCCATTAGGGTATCAATCTTGCTATGCAATTCGAAAATGACAAAAAGGGGGATGGTTTCACAGAAAATTATCTTGAATTATATACCCAATCAAATTAAAGAAATCAATCATGAACGTACAGGGCATTCATCTATCAAGTATAAAACTTCAATGTTCATGAAAATGATTTCGATTTATTATAATATTATGATGATATTTTTTTGGCTTAAATTGCTGCCGAAAAAAAAATTGCATTTATTTATTAGCTGAAGTTGAAAAGTATAAAATTCCCGGAATGCATTAATTGAAACGGTTAATTGATACATTGAATTGTTCAGTTCGTAACACAAAGACGATCAGATAAAAATTTTATCAGTAGCAATTTTAGCTATTATGATGATATAAAACAAAACTGAAATGAATATTACAACTTTGAAAAAGAGTATTATATAGATACAAAGTAAAATAATCTTTCAACGGCATACTGTAAAACATTGTATGGTACGATGGTATGGTATGTGTTATGGTATGGTACGAATATCACCATACCATGGTATTCGTGAATGGTACCATGGTATGGTATGATGGTATGGTACAAATTACTATACCATGGTATACTTTGATGGTATGAAGCATGGTATGGTTTTTTTGAAGTAGAAAATTTTGAAAAGTTAATTAAGGTAATTTGAAACATTTTTTTAGTAATTTGCTGACATTATGTATCTGTTTTATTCATGAAAAGAAAATTTTACTAAAAAAGTGGATGTAGACAAAACAGATAGACTATCACTTACATAAAGTTCTGAACAGAAAACAAGAGAAAACTCAATTTAAACATCTCAGATAACCATCAAGTTAAGATAAGATAAATATTATGTCCCAGTTTTTTGGGAAGTACTGCATATCTAATGATTATAATCTAGATAATGTAGTTAAAGTTTTTTTGCTTAACCTTCTGTCAATGACCAACTTTTATATTGTTTTGAAATATGAAACTTTCAACAGTTGCATATTCTGTCCACGTGTATGCCCAAGAAATCACATTTAAAAAATTAGAATAAAAAGTGAATGCATCTCCTTCATCAATTAGAAAACACCATACTTTCAAATTAAACTGTCACTCATATAATACTATGTTAGTTGATAGATACCACATGTTTTTATGTGTGAAAATTGTTGCATGAAGGAATAGTGTTAATACACAATATCAATCAAGGAATGTGTCTTCTTTTATTATGTGCGATTTTTTTAAAACAACTTTATTTCAATTTTTTAATTAATTGCAACATTGGAATATTATGTATACTTATGAAATAATAATTAGATATCCAATTATATCTTGAAACTCATGATAAACAACACCAAAGAATATTGTCCAAAAAATAAAACAAACACAAAAAATAAAAGGGTGTCCATTACACATGTATCTGTGAAATTTCTACGACTTTTAAAGTTTAACAGTTTAACAGTTTTTTGTTTCAGTCATCTGTTTGATAAGTATTAATATCTGTCATCTTATAAGCATGGTAAGCTCTTCTTAAACATTTTATAATTGAGAGAAGATATGCAATTTCCTCTCTATATGTGTTTTCTTGGGCAAAGATGTAGGAGTGTAGAAATGATTGTTTTGCTTATGGAACTATAACATATAGTATACCCGTACTAGATACCCCTCCTCGCAGCAAAAAAAATCTTCATTTTAACTTCAATAATTAAGCTTTGACTTTCATGGAAATAAAATCTTAATTTCAATATCAAACTTTATAAGACAGCATAGCAAATAATAATAATAATAATAAACAAAAAAAAAAAATACATTCCAAATACCTTTACAGAAAGAATAAACTTATATGTTATATGTAATACTGCATTGATCAAGCAAATCTTTATGATTCTGTTGAAACTGACTCACCACAAATGGTGCTACATATACTAATGATGGAACAAAAAAAGTATTTTTTGACTCGGTGCATTGTTCAGACAGATGAAAACAAATATTGTTTATGTAATATAGATACAATGAATAAGCGTTGATTCTTGAAAAAGAAACCATGAGCCCGGAGGGCGAATGGTTTGTTTTTCACGAATCAACGATTATTCATTGTATCTATTACTTAAACTATTGTGTTAATGTCTTTTCAAAATTAAAGCCTTGTTTTAATTAGAAGGTATTGTAAGTGAGTTTAAATAACCATGTTATCATGTTCAACGATGCAATAATAAATCGAAGTTCACAACTAATTGGTTAGAAAAATACAAATATAACACAACACGTCTGCCTTTAAATTACCAGATAGCTGAATATTATCTGTGTTTACAAAATAAGACATATTCGAACTTATTTCTAATAAAATTGAGAATGGAAATTGGGAATGTGAAAGAGACAACAACCTGACCAAAGAGCATATATAAAGTATATATAATAAGTATGTTACCGAAATTTCTAGCAAGAAGCCTAATTCTAGGCACATCACGATTTACTCGAATAGGAATTTGCGAATAAACATTTGTAAAATTATGTAGTAAAACAGATGAAATCATACTATATTTAAAAAAACAAAAATGGACAAATTGAATGAAATCATTTTCATTTCAAATACGTGAAATAGCCAGTAATAATCCCAAAATAAAATGTAAAACTCGCTATTATTACAAAAGTATCCATAAATCCAAAATTAAAAAAAAAAAAAAAAAAAAAAACTAAAGAATAGGGACAACAAAGAGAATACAGGAATTTGAAACTAAACCGACAAGTCCCTATCTTTAACTTGACTCTTTAATTCATTGATCTTAACCATGCTAACCTCGCGGCTACCAACTTATATCATACGATTGCCTATTTTGTACATATAAAGGTACAAGCCCTGTGTGTCCGTTGTACCGATGTATATCATATGTTCATTTATATAAATAAAATAGACATTTAAAGTGTAACCCATTGGTAGCCGAGAGGTTTCGTCGATATGTTGATGTCAGTCACATAACAGATTTCAAGGACGGTTCGATTCCCAATGAAGGCATATAAAATTACAAAAAAATAATGGTAAGTTTTTAAATTAATTACATAAGTGAACAGAAATCAGCTAATTAGCCAATTCAAACTTAATGAAATTAGGCACACAAAGGAAACAATTGAATATAATTCGGTGAATCCATTTCAGCGACAGATTTAGGAAGCGTTGATTCTAGAAAAAGAATCCACGGTAAATGAATAGGCTGACGTCACGACAATGGTTTAATTCTCCATATAATTTTGTGCCATCTTTGAAATATTCACATCTCCCTCTAGAAACAACAACTAAATCCCCTGGTGGTTGGGGTATTTGTCTTTCATGTTTTGAGTTTCCCTTACATCCATAGCATTTCGACACTTTATTGTCACAATCTTTAAGAAAATATATTATATATCCTCCATCGGGTGATCTTGGGGTGGAACTTTTGGTTGGTTATGATCATTCAAATAAGTTAAAGCTGTTTCGTTGCTTTTATTGGCATTCCCTTAACGCTTCTGTGTTGCTTTGTGTGGCTTTTTACCTCTTCCGCAAGGCATATTCAAATTTGCAAGACCTGTAAGATTTAAACTATTGGTTTTGAACCATTTAACAAACTTTTCAAGTAAATTACAGTGCTCTGCTGCTGCAATCGAATGGAAGCATACTTTATACATTTCCCATCTTGGACAGTAACTGTCACATGTTACTTGACCTGTGCAAAGTACAGTTACCAAATGAGGTTTTTCAGCAGCGGTAGAGCTGGTGATAAAGTATTTGCTAACGATGTTTGATGCTCCGGGTTTCCCAGGGAATGAAACTACATCAGCTCTACTGTGATATAAAGTCGCTGCCTTCTCAAAAATCCCTTTTAATTTGGGGAAAGGGACTGAAGTTATGCCACTTTCATCTGCCTTTACTGTCAAAGCTCCACAGTGCTCTGTATCGTTAATAAACATATCCTCATCTTCTTCTTGATGTCGAGATTTCAGGTTTGCATTTTGAAATTTCTTGAAAACATGTTCTTTTTGTTTCAAGTCCATTTGAAAATATCTATCTTCAGTAACTTCTAAATATGAATATTCTACCTCATTGTTTTCCTCCATCCATGCTGATCTCTATATAGTTCTAAGTTTTCATAGTACAACTTTCATATTATATCTTTTTTATACAGACTTGCCGAGTCAATTAGTTTAAGGGAATTAATTTTGCTAACTATTTTATAAAGTTCTTAACTTACTTAACGTATGTCAATATCCTAACTAGAACTGACTCATCTTTTGAATGTGCGTGGGCCATTCTTTTCTAAATTAATTGTTTTGATTCTAAATGTCTGGGAAAAACATTCAAAAGGGAATTGAAACAATATTTTATTTTTTTTTTTTATATTGGGTTTCAACAAATACTCTTGTTCCTGTTTCTTATTGAAAAAAAGTTTGTTTTGGAATAGGTCAAAAAGAACATAAAACAGATAATAAATAAAATCTTGTTTCAGAATAGGTTTAGGTTGCATTTCTGTAAATATCGACAATGCAATTTTCCATAGGAACTCCTTTTACGGCTAAAACTGTACCACTTTTACTATGAAGTTTTGAAAAAAAATATATTCTAGAATTGAAAGTTCATATGCACTACTATTTTTTTCAAAGGTCAAAATATCGGGCTGTGCGGCATATTTTCAACGTTTATATGCCCCGAACTTCTAAGAGTTTAAACTTACACTAAAATTCTATACTTCCCCTACCTTGACTTTCGGATTTCCACAGATTTCAATATGAACAATATGCATATGCATATTTACTAGTAATATTCCCAAGTTATGTCTCTACGAGATGAAACATAGAGGTCATAACTGGGAACCAGTACGTAAACAAAATTAATTATCTATGAATATTATATATCTCCCCAAAAGAGGCGTGGTTTGAAAAACAGCTGTATTTACAAAGTGCAACCTTCATTAATTTTTCAAAATGTCCTACTTCAAAAGACCATACCATGCTTCATGCCATGGTATAGTAATTTGTACCATACCATCATACCATATCATGGTACCATTCATGCATACCATGGTATGGTGGTATTCGTACCATACCACTGTACCATAACACGTACCATACCACCGTACCATACCATGTTTTACAGTATGCCTCTTTCAACATGCAATAGTTTCTGTATTCGTAGGATATTGTCTATATAAAACGATTGTAAGATACTTAGACTAACACATCAAAACATTGCCGACAACATGATTCTGTGGAATGATGTAACCTTTTAATAAAACATCATTAATTTTATCTGAATTGAACAAATAATGAATAACTGTTCAATAAAATCAACACCGACTTTGTTACAACATCTGAAAGATTCATATAAAACTGCTATTAATTCTCAAGGCGTTTTTGAGATGTACATCAAAACGTCAAGTTTTCTTAAAGAATGCAATAAGCAAGACCGTTGGGTGTTATAAACTTGTTCAAGTTAATGTTGTATGCACGATTAAGGTGTCTAAGCAGTAAACATGCACACTGAAACATCTAATAGGATTGTCCCTTACGACTGGAAATATATAGATCTGCATATAACATGTGAATTCCCTAAACATGACATGGATTAATATAAAAATAATGGAAGTGTGATACTTAATGTGACAAATGTCCACCAAAGACCAAAAGGCAAGAATCTTTAACAACTACAGGTCACCACGCAGCTTATCAATGAGCAAAAATTCATACTGACAGTAAGCTATGAAAAGCTTCGTGATGAAAAACCAATTCTGAAGGAACACTATATGTTTGCTTTTTTGAAAAAGCAATCAGCGTACAAAAAAAAAAAAAAATTATGGCAGACAGCAACCAACGATTAGAATATGATTGGATTGAACCTGTTGATGGGCGCTTTAACCTCCCCTTATACAACCTATGTTATAACAGTCATAACAGTCATAAAAGTTAAAACATGACAAAAAAAAAAAAAAAATGAGAAAAATAAGTCGCCAACATCTTGGGACGAGGAAGTGAAAAAGCAAAGGACTTATAAGAATCATTACATGATTCAAGTACATGGGTATACATTCAGTTGGCTCGCCGTTCCTTGTCATAAGTACTATTATACAACATTGCTATACATTCCTAATATTGGCAATTCATTATCGCAGAATACCATCTTACACGTGTATTAACTTTGCAGTTCCAGGTCGGGAATTTCATATTTTTATATATTGTTAAACGCATAACGCGAATAAATGCTTACTGAGTGGAAAATTGCATTTGTTTATGATATACTTTTCAGAAAAGTCAATGTGATATTAACTAGACAATTTTGCTAATAATATCAAAAGATGATACGGCATATACAAGGTGTTTGTTTCACTCATAGGGCTAGAATTTGAGGGTTGACGAAAACTAGTGAAATTAGAATATTAAAGAATACTTCAAAGATTTTTAGACTATATCCATTTAATCAAAATAAGATAGCGATATACATTGCTGTTGACGAAACCTCTGATACAATATTGCATATTTGTGAAATGTTTGCATCGAAGACATTCGGTCTAGAGTGAAATTAAATCCGAGGCATTGGTCCGTTTGGGAAGTCTTAAAACCAAATGGGGCAACAAAAATCATATATAGAGTGAAAAAAAAAAACAACAACACCATGACAAGTAGAATGACAACCACTTCTTCACCGAACTCTACACAGAAAACAGGCAATTAAATTCCACAAAAGCCGGAATAAAGAAGAGTGAAAGAAAAGAAAGTGTTATTTCAACGAATGAAATTTTCCAAACTCCCAAATATTAAAATTTCAACGTACATGTTAGAACTGTATTGCTATTCGTGAAATAATGAAACCAATCTGCAAAATGCATTTATTATATCGAGTCTGCAAGACATGTGCGTATGTATAGTATACGGTCATAGGAAGAACTAGCAAAATAACTTGTTTTTATTCTCCATCTGATTAATCAAGTGTGAGCGGCAACAATTAGCATCATATATGACTTCCTTGACAATTCAAGTTGATTCTGTTATATTGCATTTCTTAACAATTTAACTGTCCTTATATTTATTAAGGTGATATTCTAGCAAGAAAACTATTCACTAAAGACCAAGGTACAATGATTGTACACGACTACTGGTTACAGTATGGACTTCAACAAAAATCAAAACTTGTTATAAACTTTTAAGAGTAAGCGGGGTCTTACTTTGAGAAGTGAATTTATAGTAACTTGCAGAATCTATATTATTTCTAAAACGGTATTATCAAGCACTGATTATTATTTTAGAAAAAATGCGCCATAAATCAAAGATAAAGAAATGAATACTTGCTTTTCAAATGTAGTTTGCTAAAAATGCGTTAGAAGAAGTGGAAATACAATGATCAGATTCGTGAACTTTGCAAAGAAATGGATATTTTCAGTGGTAAATATTTTGAATTAAAATGATATTTTTTCGTGCTTGATTATATACTTCTCTGAACACATCTTCCAAATTACAAGATAAATAAATAAAACATGACATTTATAGTATAAAATCATTGTGATAAAGAACCACGGGAGGTAAAATCAAACATGTACTTTGGCGTGTTAAACACTGGTAAGAATATTTGCATTGTATTATCAATCCAATAAAATGTGAAGTTTTTATGTCGTACTGATGAAGGTTAGAACAGAACACGTGTCGTCGCACTAAAATCTGTATCATACGTACTTCAGCTTGACTGTCAACCGCATAGTAGAGTACCTTCCACCCATTAGACGATAATCTGCGTGAACCAGGTTATGCATTTTATGTTGACAAACACGTGGAGGTGGGACTTCAGTGTCTTTTTCTGGCGTCGCCAATAATTGTTAAAGTTTGTGATTAGGTCTCTTTTAACGAAATAACTAATAGTAAGTAATTGATATTTGGTAGGTAGTTTTATTGATTACCATTGGCATATTTCTTTTCCGAGGAGATTATTTGGCACCGCCCATTTAATCATGGTCTATTTTACTTTGAAACTTTTGCATAGCTTACACGTTGCACAGGCGAGACAAAGTTCTGTGTCATCAGTTAATTTTGCAAATGTTTCAGTTTATAAAGCATGCTTTTGTACTAAATCTTGTTTTCAAAACATCCAAGGATTATTAGACGGGCATTACTTGTCTTTTCTGTTTAGCCTTTTTTATTTGCTGCTCAAGTTAGTTTGATAGTCTAATAATTGTAACTGTCCCATTCCGCGTTGATAACTTATAACTGAATACAACTTGTTCTCGTTATGGAGTACACGACTGATACCACCAGATGTGTCGTAGGACACTACTTGTCCTTTCAGAGCACATGAGTTCAACCTGTATGGTTCATATTGTTTTTTTTTTTAGTATTCCGTAATGCATTTTGTAATAATTTAATTTTGTCAATGTATGTGTTGTTTCTTTCGACAGTCAGATCTACACGTTGTCGTCACCATGTAGTGTAGCATTGTCTATATACAAATACATAAAAACGTTTAGAAAATATACTATAGATATGGTGCTTGCGATATCTAATTAAAAGCGGCATAAGCTACAATTTTGACATTTTACATGACATTGACAATCTTCAAAGTTCATGGCGATGGTTTATTGAATGGTGTCCTGTGACAACTACATATATGCACCAACTTTTTATTTCGTTATACTGATAAGAGCCCACACACAATGGTATCGAACAAGTGCTAGTAAAAACAAAAACATGTGCGTCCGGAGTGTTTTCGGAATTTACCTTCATCAGGAACACTCAAAGCCAACAATGTCAAAGCCAGAATTCTATAAATACGTAAAAACACTCGGACCTATAACACAAAAAAAGGAGCTAAAATGAATAGCTGTATACATCGAATTAAAACTTTTACTGAGGGAGATGGTACGTGTACCTTTAATAGTTTCTTAATGATCTCTTAATTTATAAAAAATAATTTTTATTTGATTTTGAGAATATTCAAAATCGTTCAGTATGTTTCATGCAAACAGTGTTAGTTTCCCTCCAGTTCCATATATGTGTCGTTACAAAACAATAATACAATGTATTACCAATGTAATAAACACTATGAAATAAATATGATCACTGCTATAAAAAAAAAAAATTCAATTCAATTAATTTCAGCAAATACAACATGAAATCATAGAAAAACGCTGATAAAATTTAGAATCAGGCAAAGTGGTAAATGTTTTGTTATTCTGACCGATATATTTCTTGTGACATGAAGACTTTCTAACCTTCAATTGTAAACGATATATAACATATTGTATGACATTAAATGTTAAGATCTTGCCATTCGGATCTCCATAACTTTGAAAAGTAACTATAAAAATGGCCGTAGGACGGATCAGTCGGATGTTATCGTATGGCAGACATTGCAAATGGCGAACCAGATGAACTCGTTCCTTAATTGGTATTGTTATAAATCGAACAATGGAAAACACATCGATTCCCAATTTAATGCAGATACATTAATATATTCAAAAATACATAACCCACTCCAAAATGGCAATATCTTAGTTAAAACTGCCCCAATAGTACATATATGTAATCTATTTCAATAGACACCGACTTGTATTGAAATAGATTTCATCTAAGAGTACAGTATAATGTCCACTTAGACTGAAAGTATACACAGGAAAGACGTTTTAGAACTTCCTGTCACTTAATCTCGTTAGAACCTTTCAACTTTATTAGGAAATTTTATAAAGAATAAAAACAATACGGTTAAAACATATTTCATCAGGAACTAGGAAGCTTTTATGATAAATTAACAGAATACAAGTATAATGACATTTCTGCATGGTTCAAAAGTAATTGCTTAACAAATTTACCTACATGATGATTTTAGTTCATCATTGTCGTTTCTAGAAAAAAAATAATATGGCACATTTAACTGCTTAATCCTATCCTGTTTCTTTCTAGGAGTGATATTCAGAATTCCTCTCAATAAAGCAATACACGAAGATTCCATTAACACCTCTTTGATTCTAAAGTAATTCCGAGGTGCTTGCTTATCAGCTGTCAACATGACTTGAGGCACTGACAGGTTCCGTGCAAATTCCAAAGCAAAGCGTTCCAGAAAACTTGTTTAATGAGAACTAAGTTCTTTTTCATGAACAATAATATTTTGCGGTATATTTGCCTCGGTGATAAAAATTGAACTCTGCATAGCATTTTATGCGGTCAAAAACGTAAATTTCGCCTTCCTCTCTTACAAACGGCATATCCAGTCATCACAAGAAATCAACAGGCAATGTATATTGATTTTGAAATTTTACTGGCTTTAAAATATTAATGACAGAGCGAAATCCATTCGGAAATAAGAGCTGTTATGCCTTCATTTGATATGTCCGGAACTATCAAACCGCAAAAATACACCATCAATAATTCATCTAAGCATTGACATTGATTAGGTTGTTTTTAAGACATTTCTAATCTTTTGTTTCGTGTACCTATTTAAAACAAATACATCTCTTAAGTGGATGGTAAAGAACGAAACAGTTATTAAAAAAAAATGAACTCGGTGACATTTAGTAAATTTATTTTTGATTTTGAGTTTGATTTTTAATCATAAAGTGAATGATGTTTAATAGTGAAACAAGGATGAAGCACGAAAAAGAATGGAATAGTCATTTCTTGTACGTTGCTGCATTTGTATGAAATACGAATTCGCTTGATTCTATTGAATATTGCAGAGACATAATTATATTTATTAGTGGGTGGTAAGGTACGAAACAGTCATTTAAAAAAAGATGAACTCGGTGACATTTATGAAATTTATTTTTGATTTTTAGTTTGATTTTAATCATACTTATGGTAAATTATATTTAATAGCGAAACAAGGACAAAGCACGAAAAGAATGGAAAAGTCATTTCTTGTACGTTGCTACATTTGTATGAAACACGAATTCGCTTGATTCTATTGAATATCGCAGACATATATGTATCAATTATGGACTTTTGACGAGATTAATACGTTATATATGGACCTGTTCAGATTATACTGACCGAGGACGAAGTCCGGGGTTCAATATAATCTAACAGATCCATATATAACGTATTGACTGAGTGAAAGTCCTTAATTTATATATTGCATATGTAAATAATGTATTATGGAAATGGACTTCAATGTTCTTTCTGTATATTTAACAATTTATTTTGCAAGATTTTTAATATTGACCGTCAATATATATATATATATGTTACAGGCATTTTCTTAATTTAGGCATTTTGTAAAAGAGGGACGAAAGATACCAGAGGGACAGTCAAACTCATAGATCGAAAACAAACTGACAACGCCATGGCCAAAAATAAAAAGACAAACAGACAAATAATAGTACAGATGACACAACATAGAAAACTAAAGACTAAGCAACACGAGCCCCACCAAAAACTGGGGGTGATCTCAGGTGCTCCGGAAGGGTAAGCAGATCCTGCTCCACATGTGGCACCCGTCGTGTTGCTTATGTTATTACAAATCCGGTAAAAAGTCTAATTCGGTAAGTCACATTCGTGAAAAGGGAAGGGTATTGTAGTTACGACATAAGGAACACATCCGATATCATCTGTGAAACGGTTATTCCATAACGGTCAACCAACTCGTGATGGCGTCCGTAAAATATACGAAGGATGATTTCAACTTCACCATTTGGAACTCTTGGTTTAATAGCTTCCTTGTGAGCAACAATCCTCTATCAAGGAAATCATGATAGGAAACACAAGCCCGGGAATATCGTATCAATTGGAAGATATATACTCCGTATGCAGGCGCTGCTGGAATGTTGCTACATAGAAATGGAAAGTTCACAATTGGGAAGCTGAAATCATCTCTTTTGTCGTAAAGTTTTGTTTTCAACCGACCCTCATTGTCAATTTCTAGATGTATGTCAAGATATGAGGCCGACTTAACTGTATCTGTAGTATCCTTTATCTCTAGTTCGATGGGATAGATTCGTTCAACATAGTCACCAAATTTTGTATTATTTAGTGAGAGAACATCATCTATATAGCGGAACGTAGAGTTAAAGGATATTGCTAACTTCTTATCTTCTTCCTAAGAAGTTCCTGTATGAAGTCAGCCTCATAATAATAAAGAAACAAGTCGGCAAGAAGAGGGGCACAATTGGTTCCCATTGGAATTCCGACAGTCTGTTGAAAAACACGTCCTCCAAACGTAACAAATATGTTGTCAATCAAGAAATCAAGCATCTTGATAATGTCAGTTTCAGAGAATTTTTTGTTTGAATCAGAGTGATTCTTTACAAAGTAGGATTTATCCCTCCCCAAGACAAGATACTTGTATCTACGTTCGCCATTATTTTTAATGAAACAAAGTAATACCAACTCTTTCAATTTAATAAAATTGAGAATGGAAATGGGGAATGTGTCAAAGAGACAACAATTCGACCACAGAACAGACAACAACAGAAGGTCACCAATAGGTCTTCAATGCAGCGAGAAATTCCCGCACCAGGAGGCGTCCTTAAGCTGGCCCCTAAACAAATATATATACTAGTTCAGTGATAATGGACGTCATACTAAACTCCAAATTGTCTTTTAGTTTGGAATGGGAATACTTGTGTAAAGTGTAGAAAAGTCAAATGTTTTAATACTATTGCAGGATGAGAGAGTCTTAGATTGTATGTACTCTAAAAGATCTTTGGAATTTTTTAGTATCCACATCTGATTCACGCCACCTCTAGAATAGGCAGTTTCACAATAACTTTGGAGCCCGGCTTTGAAAAATAGTAAAATGACTAAATTTTCAGGCAATTCAAAATATGCCTAACCTTGATAGGCATTATATAAAATGACTAAAAAAACCTAGTCATTTTGTAAAATGACTGAAATTTTGAAACAAAATTCAACCAATTGCCTGTTCAGTTTCAGGCAATCTGTAGAAAAAGAATATCATTGAGATAAAATATAAATACCAACTGGGTAAGTTTGTATGTCTGTAATAGGTTATTTTTCGTGAAACTACAGTAAGTTTGTACTTATTTGTATTTCAGATTTCAGTTAGTAATATTATGATCTTCTTGTGATAGTGACAGAAAGACAAATTGTTCTTACAATTAAACAAAATTCACAAACGAATTTTTAGAAAATCTAGATTCAAAATAAAAGTGTGAAATATGAAGCAGAGAAAAAGAAGGATGTTGTTTGTTTGACTGATTGTTATATGTTTGCGTTCATTAGCAAATATTTCATGCTTATTTAGAACGAGCACAAATTGATCATCAATCAAATGGGTACGTTCTGCGATGAATTGATTGGAAAAAGGACAAGAATTTTGACTGCCGCTTGAAAAGAAGGTATGTTATATACGGACAGACGAAACCTTCCAACAGGCCACTTCTGAAAAAAGAGTGTGGCACTTTCCTTACATAATGCATCATATTTCAAAATGTCCCCATTCAGAAATAATGCAAATTTATATATGCTGCACAGCAAAACGAATTCCCCTGTAAAGCATGGGTTTCACAATACAATGTCGTGCTTGGTTGTGAAGTAAAGATATGGTATCTTCATTGTCACTACCCCAAGGACATTCTTAGGTCTTTACAATCTGATGAATTAAGGGTACAGTAGTGGAAGAGACGAGTCTATGTGCGTCGAAAGGGTGAGCTGTCCATTCTATGCATGCATCACCCACTATGCGAATATCTGATTCAGCCTGGTGAATGCTCTGATAAGCCAAAAGATGCAAGTCAACCTAATCATGCTAATAATATATACTTCGAATCTTATGGAAACACATTAAAAAGAAGATGTATGGGCTATTTGCGAAACCCAATGTTTTTCAAACGTTGTTAAGTGTTGACAGAGCTGCAGGTGTCATTGTCCTATTTTCACAAAATGACCAGATTTAACGCCAAAATCAGGACATTTGTGCAACGGAACATGCCGTCCAAATATTTTATGAAATAACAAATAATTGTCAAGTTTAGTACTTGTGGAATTTTAAATATAAATTCAGTAACATTTATTTTTGATAATTAAATCTCTTTAGATGCAAGCAGTTATTATCACAGATTAAACTGCTGTGTTGTTCTATACTTTCAATGGCTCAGTTATAATGACCATTTCATACAATAAAATAATTCAGGCATTTTGTAAAATGCATGCAAAAATTAGTCAATATATAAAATGACTAAATCTTACAGGCATTTTAGAAAATGCCTAAAGTTTTCAGACATTTTACAAATTGCATAATTAAGAAAATGCCTGTAACATATATAAATTGAAATATAATGTCCATATACTTTAATACACTTTGAATCACGTGATCGTAATAACCAATGAAAAAAGAAGAATTCTACACCTTATGTAATAAAGTACTATATATGTCTCTGAATATCGTTACTTTAAAGTTGACGCATGCATTTTCAATTAAATCCTAATTTTTATTTCCCTCGTGATCATCTTAATAAATTACAATTGATTATCTAAATTCTGGTGATTTTCCGCTACTATTTTAAGATTCAAGCCACAAGTCAGACTTGTGATTTGTTTATAACTACGTAATCATGTAATCACTTAGTTTTCATTAGTTTAATACTTTTGACTAACCCTGATAATTGTTATTGTTTATGGTCTATAGTAAATTGCATTAAAATCTTGCATTCACTACATTTTTGGGTTGAGAAACCATGCACTTCAAAGGAAAAATATTTTAATTAAAAAACCTCAAAGACGTGGTTAATTGTCGGATTTTCGTTTACAGTGTCAGAATATTTATTGACAAAATAGTTCAGCTACCTCAACCAGTGCGGGTGGGTGGTCTGCGTCCAAAGTATTTTGCACGACAAGAAAAAGAGGAGGGATCGGATGACCTTCATTTACTTTTCAGAAACATTCAATGGAATGTGTTCCTTTTTTATATAGATAACAACAACAAAGCGAAATATTAATTGAAGGCTGGATAGAGGTATCTTACATTATCACAGAAACAAGGACAGATTCTGAAACAGAAAACATATACAGTATTGAATTATATCTTATAAGCTCCACTAGCTCCGAAGATACACGTAGGGATGCAAGGGGATTGCTTTCTTGAGGGAAGAAACTATGTTATTAGTTCATAAATCTCATTTACAATCCTCTCAATTTTACAAAACAAACATTCCGAAATCCTTTCGTGTCCCTCCCCATTCAAATTCTGAATCGTGTAGGTCCCAGTGACGACAGATGAAAATTTCAAAAGTCAAAGGTAATATTTTTAATCTAATACATTCCTGACTTGAAATCAATTATTTAACTAATTTAGAATTAATTAAATTAAGTTTGCAAAGAGAAAAATTACCATATATTGTAACATTACTCTACATTATACTTCGGTCGGCTACCTATTTCTGATTCATTGTCTAGAAAAAGTTACAATACTAAATGAAAAGGCGAACGTCACAGCAATGGTTTACATAAAAGCAAACATTTCTATACCACAGTAAAACAGGATTTTGCCTTAAGTCATATTTATTCACTTTATTGGCCCGATTCGATACATTTTCATTAAATTTTTTTATATCATAGAAACTAAATCATTGCTAAGTAAATATACCGACTTTACCTTTTTAAATTAAAAAAAGATAATTATTAGTAAAATATATCGACCATATTACTTGACGATTGCTTTTTTCTATTGGTAATCGTGTTAGATTTAATATTTTGATCCCAATGAAGATCAATTCTTGAAAAGAAAGAGTATGACATTCCAGAAAAATCCTAAAATAGACGAAGACAAAAGTCTAACATCGTCTTATACAGATAAGTTGGTAATTCCAGAAAAAGTCCTTAAATAGGCGAAGATAAAAGTTTAATATCGCCTTATTCAGATTAGCTACAAAATTTCCTGATGAAAGATTTTTATGATTATTTCATATTAATATTGTGAATGCATGTACTATGTGCAATCTCTCCCAGTCTGCCCCTAGGGTTGACTGGGAAATAGAGATATGATCACCTGGAATTCTCGCACCAGGCAGTAAAGCCTATGATAATGATGACATCCGTAGCTGTGAAGAAGTAGTCGCGTTCAGTAGGAACAATCCACTGAACGTTAAACACAACTCTTAATGTTTGTTCGTAGTTGGGCTGTTGCAAAGCAGAACGTTTGCCCTTAACCAGGATACCTGCATTTTCCATTGAAAGTCAACATTTCCAACCCTTTATCCCGAAGGTCCATATTTACGGAGTTTATTAATCTGATTTATTTTAAATTTGTTTTCGGTTTTCGTCTGTCTTTCTTTCTTTCCTATTTGTATACATATAAATTTTCAGTTAACCTCTGATTTTGTTTTTGTATGCTCTAACTTTTTCGAAGGGATGACTTCAACTTTTCAAAAGAAAATCATTCATTATGTAGCTTCCTTGTATGCATCATCATCCCCCCTCCCCTTTTCCATACAATTGCATCTTGACGGGAAACAAATGTTTTTAAATGTTGTCAGGTTGTAAAAATATGCTCTACATAAGTCATGTCGTTTATTTCAACCAACCTGCCCTCACTGTCGATTTCTAGGCGTATAGCAAGGTATGAAGTTTCAGATGATCTTAATATTCAATGTAGTGCAAGGTCTGAAGTTTCAGTGGAACCTCATAGTCAATGTTCTATGATATCATTGGTTAATCTTTGGTGGTAAACGCCACTTTCAGTAATATTGGCTATTTCGTGGCGGCCAGGTTTATAAGTGGATGAATTCGAAGTGCCTGAAAAGAACCAGCGACATTCGGCAGGAAAACTGGCAGTCCTATAGCTAGTCATTATAGATTGTAGTCGAAAGCACCTGCCACGTGCGGGGTTCGAACTCACAATCTCAGGGTTGACAGGCTAGTGATACTGTAGATTATATACATAGATCACTTGGCTACAGAGGCCCCCAGTTGTATCAATGCAGTCGCAAAACTTATTGTTCAGCGAAGCAGTGTCTGTGATAGCATCATTCTTATGTATTAGATCTTCACTGAATAACAAGTTTTGTACACATAGAGAACCTCAGAAGGATTATCTATAGCATTAAATAATGTATTTCGATTAGCGATTTTTGATGAGACGATCCCCAATGCTTCAGCGTATCATCAGACCAAACCTGAAAGCAATTAACATTCTGGGGCCGAAACAAAGAAGAAATATTTGCATCGTCGGTAAAGCTGCTTATTAACCTTGACTATGGGGTTGTTAAGCTTTAACTTCAGTAAAATATTGTACACTGAAGATTGCAATCATTACGCATCTTCCTTCAAAATCACATTGCCAATAACTCTACTCCATGTAATATTCCGCAAGTCAGATGTAACTAATGTACAAGAGTCATACAACTGTTACATGTACCAAGGGACTTCGATTTCGTTTTACTATGAGAGATGTATTTATACACAGTCACGTTCAGTGGCAGTAATATTTGGAACGTTAAAATCAAGAGGCATATTTAGTTGGACCTAGAAATTAGTATCTTATAAGTGGGTGGGGATGAGTGGCATATAAGTGCGGAGCGTATATATATATATTCTGGCCCAATTCCTTGCTTTAGTGCCCGTACCAAATCAGGAATTTGAAAGTCAATCACCAACGGTTCGGAAGAAAATATGAAAACACTTTACAAATTTCATGCGTCCGAAGCGCTTTTTTGCATTTACCCTCATCAGGAACGCTCAATCCGAATATTCGAAAGCAAAGGATTTATAAAAACCAAAACAGTTGAAGAGCTATATGACCAAATAGGGCCTTAAAATAATAGCCCAATCCATCTAAAGTCAACTTTGCCTGAGGGAGTTGAAACCTTAGTTTCTTAATAATTTATAAATTTATACACGGACAATTTAAGATAGCTTTGTTATAAATCATGTCAGTACCGAAGTACTAACTATTGAGCTGATGATACCCTCGAGGACTGATAGTCCACCAGCAGCGCTATCGACCCAGTGCTGTAAAAATGAAAACAACACTTTGTCAGATATATAATCTTTTGTTTTAAATTATAATCAAGAACACAAATAACGCAGCACTTTTCCATTTATAAAGTAGTTTCATATTTTCTTTATTTTGCGCACACAAATAAGAAAACTCTAGTTTAGTTTAAGTACAACCTTGAAACTAATTCATAGGTTACAGAGGAATTTTCGTTTTAATAGCAACAATTAGGATGTCATCTAAAAAATTAAAAGAATTATGTCGATTGGTCATTTGAAAAAATTATCGAAGAAGAAAACTGAACAACAAATTCAAAAGTAAAATCGATTTGTTTTTTCTGTTTTCACATAATTTGATGTTTATTAGTACAGATAGTGTGTCAAATATTCGATAGAATTTTGTCTCTCAAAAGAAATTGAGTTGATGCGTTCGTTTTATTGTTGAGTATATATGCGCCAAAAGATCTCGTAAGTGATCGGCAGTCGATATGTGAAAGTGCGTTACGTGAAAATTTTAGGTTGTTGTTGTTTGCGGTCACATCAACACAAAACTTAGTACACATGTTCGTCATGAAGTGAACTGTAAGTTTAATATCAATCTCAAATTGGGTTTTGACTTAGATTTCCTGGTAGACTGGAAATGTGATAGTGCAAACGGGACATGATGGTGTCCTACATGTATGAACATATATTCTTGTTTACAAATACCGGTATTCTTTAGAGTTAAAATATAATAGATATAAGAAGATGTGGTATGAGTGCCAATGAGACAACTCTCCATCCAAGTCAAAATTTATAAAAGTAAACCATTATAGGTCAAAGTAAGGTCTTCAACATGGAGCCTTGGCTCACACCGAACAGTAGGCTATAAAGGGCCCCAAAAATTACTAGTGTACAACCATTCAAACGGGAAAACCAACGGTCTAATCTATATAAAAAACGAGAAACGACAAACACTTATGAACCACATCAACAAACGACAACTACTGAACATCAGATTCCTAGAAGTACATTTATTTAGTTAAAGCATGTCGTTTTACAGAATTCAAGTTATGTCGTACTAGCCAACATCTCAATACCGCCCACGTAATGTTTTTTTTTTAAACTGAGAATGGTGCTTTGTTAAAATACAATAGTATTTATCCGACTTACTCTACAACAACAAACTTAACATATCTGTTCAAAGTACATGCTGTTCTTAAACCTGCGCGACTGTTCATTTTTTATGTTTGAGGCACACGAAATAAATGTTTTCAAAGAAAATCAACTCTGTTTGAAATGTTTCAAAACACAAATTTAATTCAGAGCTTTATTATCTTGACCTAACCACTGGCTGATTGTACTAAGGTTTATGTACAAGATGGTCTCTTAAAATGTTACAACTACACGGATGCCATCACTTCATTTCCTGTTTCCCATGGTCATATTTCTATAAAACTTTAATTTTATGAATTATTTAGTATGGTCTTTATCTCTCGAACTGAAGTTATCATTTCAACTCAGTAGGGCACATACATAACTTGGAATTGGTAATCTTAGTTTAAGAAAAGAATTATCATATTTATGTAAAAATCATATGGGGAATTGAACGCCGATTTATGTATCAAGCACTTCATTTTTTAAAAAGGAGATTCATCACTGCTTTCTTATAATTCTAAACTGTCAGAAGCAGTCAAAATTGTGTCTAAACAGTAAATATGAATATACATGTATTTTAATAGGAGAATAATGATTTATAGTTAGTAGTAGTTATTAGATCTCAACAGATGTGTGAGGATGAAACACCGTTTTGTATGTTACTTGTCTGGCGCAGTTGAAACCGACAGTCAGATGTTTAGCGAATAAGTGGGTGGGGAGGGTGGTATAAAAAAAGCCCATATGTCAATCTAATACTTCTGTGGTCAGTTTTAGAGCCTAGTGCATCAGATATGTCTTTTACTTGTAAAGAAGTGTTGTAAGTTTTCGTTAGTGTTTGAATATACATTGTAGGGCCAATTTGAAAGGATACATAAAACGTAACTGTCGGTGGAAACCATTGCAACATTTAATATCGTCAAATTAAAATATTTTGTAAGAATAATAAGGTTTTTAAGTGGACAGAAATATAAAAAACGAGGCAAACAAAAAACAAAAGGACAAATCGTGACAAAAAAAAAAAAAAAACAAAAAACAAACAAACAAAAAAACAAAAACAAACGACATTTAAAATCAATACTAGGTACACAAAAAAACCTAAATTATTTCTTGACAATATCTAACCAAAATGTGTTTCATTTTTAAATTTTATTTCTGATTAATCAATTATATTTATCTTAAAATCACCCTTTTGGTGAATGACACATTTTCAAATTGTCATATAAAGGAATTAGGGTAAAAGCAATACTCTATACATAATTGATTATGAAAAATAAGAATATTCTTAGTCAAACCAAAATAACAATTAATTGTAAATGACAATTTGATTTAGACCCATGGATGAAAGCAATAAAGTTTGTTTATTTTAGTTTGAAATAACATAAACTTTATTTACACAACATCTCTGGGACTTTAATTAATATTTTATTTTCCCTAATGCATAAAAACTTATCAATAACAATCATAAATAAAGTTCATATTTCATTGTGTACATAATCATTGGAAAGCACATTTCGTTTAAATGGAAATTCCGTGAAATAGAAATGGAATTGTACAGGTTTAACTGTACGATTAATTTTCTATCCAATCGAGTCATTATTGGAAAGTTAATAGATAAAGATGTGGTATGAGTGCCAATGAGACAACTCTCCATCCAAGTCACAATTTGTAAAAGTAAACCATTATAGGTCAAAGTACGGCCTTCAACACGGAGCCTAGGCTCACACCGTTTATTTAGTCTGAGTCTTTCCTTTCTTTTTTTAATATTATTCTGTGTGTGTGTGTGTGTTGTGTTTCACAACAGTTCGTTTATGCCAGAAACTTATCTAAAGGGGTCAGGAGAGCTGTTCTAGAGCTGAGGTTCATGATAGCAATTGAGAGAGGTTAAACCTGATCCCAACTATAAACACAGGCAACTTGTGAGCACTTATACAGGTCTGTTTTATGTTCTTATCAAACGAAGTAGGGGATCTTCTTTCACTGTATTGAATCCTTGATCCCAAATAGCATACTTGTCCTTACATTTACAAGCTACGTTTCTGTGTTTTCGAAAACTCCACGAAACATTTTTTCAATTTACTTAGACATTAAATTTTGTTCTATAAGCAATTAAAACTAGGATCCAGGACTACTGTGAGACTGCTGTTTGTTTTATCAGTTAAGAAGATTTTACACAGATTGCCTGTGTGTATGCATTTGTAAGACATATTTTCTTATGAAAAAAAAAAAAAACACTAGCCACACTATTCGATCAAAATAAAATTGTTATAAAGCGATGTAAACGGGCCATATACACATTCTAGCAAAACTAAGGTGGTCCATGCATGCATGTGGCCAATTTTGTTTGAAACAAAAACTTAAAATTTAGGCAAAACATATGGAAGCCGGATATGACCAATTTCGCGTTTTCGTCTTGTAGATACAAATGCGACAACGCAAAATTGGCTCTTTCCGGCCTCCATTATAACATTATCCAATGTTATAATTTTCTCCATTTTGATGTTTATGGTGTTTCATACTTTTGTTATTGGACGAAGATTATGTTAGAAACACGTGACGTGCACGCTATCGCACTTTTAATTGGTCTTTGATCAAATATATTATTTCGTTTAAGGATGTTAAAAATCGCTTCCTAATTCAAAATAACAGGCTTTTTAAGACTGTTATAAATTGATAGCATATAAATAACGGAATTTAACAAAAATAAAAAAAAAAAAAACAGGTCCATGTCCAAGATTTTGAGATATAATCAATTAAAATTTGGCGGGAAATGATTCTCTCTAGCTTTTTATACATTCATCATTGGTGCTTTTTTTTTTCAAAAACCATAAAATTAAAATAACAAGGATTATACAAGATTTTCAAAAATGACTTTTAAAACTATATGTAATAAAATGATGGAAAGAAACGTAGCGGGCAAAATTTTTGTTGGCACTACATGTATAAAACTAGAGGATTCCGAATATCTGACAAAAAGTTAAAAAAAAAAAAAAGAGTAGCGAACATCCTTAACTTACACGAAGGCAGCAGAAACTTGACAAACAAAAGAATGATTATTTATATTCTCGTTCTTTGGTCCCTGGTGGATAGTTGTCCCCTATAATATTCTCGTTCTTTGGTCCCTGGTGGATAGTGTCCCCTATAAGCAATCATAATTATGGCAATAGTTTGATATTTTGTCGTGCAGACCTTTTATAGCGGACTTTACGGTATTGATTTTGCTGATTTATGAAGGCCGAACGATGACACATAGTAGTTGCTTTAAATTTGCTTCATTTGGACTCCGCTTGATAGTTATCTTCTTGACAATCATACCACATCTCCTGATTTTATATAAAAAAAATCTCCTTATATTATATACCACGTCTCCTTATTTTTATATGTTGAAAATGATACCATTATAGAAAAAGTGCCTGTTTGAACTACTGTTTGATATGATTATCTCGACATCTACCGTAACGTTTTATCTTCATTTATAGAATTGTATTTTCCATAGCGGTTACATTTGCACAGTCTTAATTAATACATAGTTCCAAAGCAATTCAGATTATCAAAAACGTAAAGCTATCGGATTTCGAGTTAATCCCAGTAGATTTGTCTGGAAATCGTTTCATAAAATAACGTGTAAAAATCATTGAATAAATTTTCATTTGAGATTATTGAAACTAAGTTGGCTGCACTCTAGTAAATTTTGCAATAATAATTAAAATTGCGATCATACAATACGCAAGAGACGGTCTGCATCAAAATAAACCTTGAATAATTCAACGCATTTGTACCTAATTTAACATCTTTAAATGCTAGTAGTCATTCCGTTTGACTTGTAAACTTCTAATAAGATATTACAGTGTTGATTTTTTGTTTAAATTAAAAGATATTATCTTATCCAAAGTACACCTTGCTTAAAATCTAGATTCATTTTTTATCCACATAGTGTAAACATGATGGATTCACTAATTCTCGATCAGAATGTTTCAAAAAAGAAAAGTAAAAAACGCCATTAAGCCAAAGCTGTTATATTGTAAAGATTTCATTCCTTAATTCATGTTTTCAATTAATATTAAAGAATTCAGTTTATTCCTGCTGAAGATTGTATAAACGTATAGTAGTTGTCCATGTGAATTCATTGCTCTATGTTCAAAGAGTATTGCATGTATAATTACAAGGAGATGTCGCAATGTATTTTCATATGACGAATTATTTAATATCGTCACCCCTAATGGACCATAGTCCTTCTAAATACAAATAGTTATAGTGACTTTTTTCATTATGGCTGCAGATATTGATCTGAATTTTGGAGAAAACAAATGTGTTTATGATGACTTATAGATCAAATTTGCGTTTCATTTCGGTTGACCAGCCGTCTTGGAAATTACGCCATATAGACTAAGAAAAATTCATGGAAATTGTACTTTCCAGACTCTAACTGAGATGCATGAAAAATAGAGCTTATTTATGGCATCGTGATCAGTAGATATAATGACTTCTTGATAATGTTCGCGATTTGTACCGTTGGCCTACTTTTCCCAAAATCTAAGTTTGTAATTTTTTTCTGACGAATAACATGTATGATTGTTCCTGTTAACTCACTTTCCCCCTTTAAAATACATGATGGGTTTCTATATTTTGCCATAATACCCACACTATAAACTCATTCAAAAATTATTACCAGTGTTTGTCAATGGTGCATTACACATTACATACGAATTCTAAGATAGGTTCTGTTAATATTAAGGTTGCATTCTCCCTTTATTCATACACCCATCAGTCTTGCAGGCATAAACTAATTCTTTATTTGTTATCTTCAGAGATAATGAAAATCAGAATATGCAGGGCAAATAACACGATGTCCGAAAGACAATCAACAGTCCACAAAACATCAACAATCAAGACACGTGGACCACAGTCAATACAAGGATTGAAATCAGTTACATCAGTAGGATAACCACAAAGGTGCGTTCTTCAATACACTATAATTATTAATAGTTCTCCATGGGGAGAATCTATATAAAGGTCACGGCCACTTTCTTTGCAGTTACATGTAAAGTTAAATTAGAGTGTATTGCTGATGACAAAGGCGTTTATATTATTTAAACTTTTGCATACAAGTTGACAAGATGAAATGTTATAGATTATTGAAAAATAATATATCTTCCTTTTTTGTTAATATGATCTGCTTAAACATTAAAAACAAGAACTGCAGTCAATATCGTGAAAAAAACTTATAAATCAATTATTACTAATAAATATTTAACTGAAATGAAGATCCAAGTAAAGCAAAAAAGTGAGTTTTCAAGGAAAAAATCTTTTAATTAGATCACACTTTTCAAAAAGATATTTCGAGAGCTGGTGAACTCCGAATTTAAGTGCATTCTATATAAGTTCTCATGTGTTGTACATGTTCAGAATAGATCATACTTGAAAATGGTTTTAAAAAACAGTACAGAAAAGGTTAAATAGCTTGAATATTGCTCGGCGTAAAATGGCGGGAAGAGTATCTTAACCTTGTTTTTGCCTACCTCAGATCTAAAACATCGGATATACAGGACATACACTTTATATATATATATATTTAAAACTCAATCTGTTGAGACGTCCTTGGTTACTCCGCCTGTCTATATATAGGTTCTGAAAAATTTAAAATGCCATTCTTCCTGACATGAATTTTATAATCAAATTTTAAATGATGATTATAGATGGATGCATAAATGCATTATTTTTAAATTAATTTTGAAAACGTTACGAATTTATCCTTTAAATCATGAAGGTGTAAGACATAACAAAACAAAAAAATATCAAAATGTATTTATATGTTCCCTTTCAAATGTAAATAAATCTTATTTAGTTCTTCGCTTTTATCAATGCTACATTTAACTTAAATCATGAAACACTTGTAATACGAAGTGTTTGCAGATAATTTTGCAGTAGAATCGGGAAAAGCTGAATAAGTTTTTGATGTTATTGATGTTTGCATAAATTATTTAAAATCTTTTCGCTCAGTTTCATGTCACGCAATCCTGCAAAAGAACCCATTTTGCAAAGTGACATATGTAGTATATTTCTTTCTTTTAACCTCTAGATCTTGTCTTCGTGCTAATTTTGTTTTAGATTATAATTGACCCCTTCTGAGTCACATTCCAGAATCTCCTGCATCTTTAAGTTGATAAGATATTCCAGAAATTGTTTTCCTATCAGGATTTTCTTAGTAGGTGGTTACTGTTTGTAAAGAAGTTATTAAACCAAGAGTTCAAGTGTTAAAATCAAGTCATCACTTCGAAAATTGTATGGACGATATCACGAGTTGGTATACCATTATTGAATATCTGTTTCACAGATGACGCCGGGTATGTTCGAACTGTCGCAACCACATTCCTGTCCTTTTAACTAGAGTGTGAACTACCCAAGTGAAACTCATTACCAAGTTTGTTCTTTCGTGAACAACACGACTGGTGCCACATGTGGAGCAGGATTTGCTTACCCTTTCGGACCACCTGAGATCACTACCGGGTTTTGGTGGGGTTCGTTTTGCTCAGTCTTTCGTTTTTAATGATGTGTTTCGTAAACTGTTGTTTGTCTTTCGTAGTGTTTTGTTTTTTGCCATTGCGTTGTCAGTTTGACTTCAACTCATGAATTTTAATACCCGTTTGGTTTTTCCCCCTCTTGTATCTTCTTAATGTTTTATGTATTAGGTATTTAAAATAACATTTTGTTCCGAGTTTCATTAACGTCCTGTATTGGCCATGTGTGTGAAACGCGTACAAGAGAAGTGGTCATTATTACACATTAAAATTACGTGTTCAAGTTTTAGTTTTAAACCTTATCGTAATTAGGAAACGTTTGGACGTAAAACATTTGATGGCTTTTTTACAAACAGGAAATACTAATTGGGCTAATTTCCCGGGTTATTAAACGAAAACAAATATTGTTCAAAACGCCTACAATTTCAGAAATAATAACAAAGTATACAGCTATGGCAACACTTCAAATCGTTAATAATAAAAACTCACTTAAAAGTTATTCAAAATTAGTTTCATTAGTGGCACATAGATCTACTTAAAGTTGGTTTTTGCGTAGCCAAGCGTTCACCTATATGTACCAACAACTGACTTGTTCCATCTTATCATGTATAAAAGCATCGCTTGGTTCCTTTAATATGATAACAAATCCCCAAAGGACGAATATTAAATTATTTTGCCTTCTGTTTTTTTTTTTTATATTTAATATGCAGTTTTACAAATTATTCCAAACTATACGATATAATCGCATTCTAATAATTAATGATACGTTTTGATAATAAAAATAGTTGTAGAACTAACCAATTGGGAGCTCAGTGTGACAACATATTACAATATACGGAATATGTATTCCTCCTCGGACATAGAGAACACATTTACATTGGCGAACTACTAGACAGACACACAAACTGAGATGTATAATGACTGGAACTCTCATAGTTTGTGATCAGTGAATGTTCAAATCATTCCACTTTACAAAGTGTTTATGCAATTCGAAATGAAAAGAAAGCATGGCTACTTGCCAACATTACTGAATTATAACCAAGACAATTTAACAAGTTTTTTTTTAAAATATGTTGAAGTAACATATGAACTTTGTATTCAAGTGCAAGATAATACATTGCAATACATGCTTACAACCAACTTTATTAAATTCAAATGATCCTTATAATACCAAGAATTTGATTTTTGCATTAGCCTGCTTGAATTCTAATAACTGTGTACCGTAATGAGACGGAAGATTTATAAGAACATTACGTTACATATCGTAGGATTTCATACCTGACATTTACTTTGCGTACCGATTTAACTGTGCGCATTGACCTCATTATAAGACGTATCAATTAACCAATTAATCTGTAAACAATTACTATTTCATAACTGGAATATGAGTAAGAGTTTGAAAATAATTACTACGTCTAGGTAGAGAAATCTGATACTTTAAAAGTCAACAGAAATGATTAAAACATAAGCTTGTAACGAGGGAATTCTATAAAAAGATTTAATAATTCTACACATTAGAAATGTTGTTAACAACAAAACATCTATTTAAAAGCAAAGGTATGAATTGCCTTATGATGTAACTAGGACTTGTTCACCTCACAGAAAGTAATCGTACAGCAATAATGGACAATACCATACAAGATTATTTTTTAAATCTATAGAAATATATTTTTATGCTTGCTACCATTTATTGAAAGACTAGTAATATTCGTACTCGGGTAAGAATTATATTGAACACAGTCATTAAAATTTGTTGTCACACTGCAACGTGTGTTAAGAAAAAGTAACGATGAAGAAAAGTATTTGCATTGTCTTTTAAAATCAACTTTTATGTTAACGCTGCTATATACAAAGTTTTTTTTAAATTTTTCTTCTCTCTCTTCAAAAAGTTTACACACTAGGTTTTATGATGCATTTAGGCGTTTCTACAAGTCTACATCTTTCCAGATACGTTTAGTTAACGAAGGAGTTTAGTTGGAGAGTCATTAACCTGCAGTTATTTTCACGATTGACGCCAAAATATATGCGTCAGAGTTTATTGTGGTTGTTGTCGGTTCATTTCTGTCATATTTGTTCTTTGTAAATTGTTTTGTTATAAATTAGGCCTTAAGTGTCTTCGTTTCAATTGCTTCACATTTTTCATGTCGGAGTCTGTTAAAGGCGACAATACCGTATGGGTTTTTTTCATTGTTAAAGACGTACGGTGACCTATAATTGCTTATATCCACTTCATTTGAAATCTGTTGGATAGTTGTCTCATTGCGCAATCATTCCAAATGTCCTATTTTTTTTACATTAAAAGTGAAAGAATGTAGCTTTAGAGGCTAGGTAAATATATAGTGTACATGGATATCGTGTCTTGGGTTAATTTAATCATGATCATATATGGATATTGCATATCAATACAAGTGTATATGAAATTCATCATTATATAGAGTTAAACGTCAAAGGATGATAATTTACGCAGAATACGGCCTCATGCCTCAAGCGAACAATTTCTGTACTGATTTACATGCTATACCTTGCCTGACTTTGCTCCATTATCTATCAACGCTTTAGAATTTGGAAAGTAATAATAGTGATTGCTTGTGATTTAATGCCAAGAGGTCCGTAGTCTTTTTATTAAATGACTGATCAATGGTAGTAAAGTTTCGTGATTATATCATCCATGGAGGAAACACCATGCCATGAGCCTCGTTTAGATTGGCTTGTATTGTTTCCATGTCAAACTGTCGTTTGATGTGCAATTTTAAAGTAGAAATAGATATTCCAAAGAGCATTTCGTACATACTCTCGAATTAATCTAATAACATCAATCTTAAAAACTTTCAGGGGAGTCTTCGGGATATTTTCAATTTACAAACTTGTTAATATTAAACTTCAAGATTTATGCGACTTAAATAATAAACAAGTCTTTCATTATCTTTTAAATTTGCATTAAACGTCTATAATATCATAGGAACGAATTTGCCGATTTTAGAGGAAAATGTACATCTCTGAAAGATACATAGTTTAGATTGTTCAGGTTAAAGTTTCTTCTTACAGACACACATCTTCTCCGGGTTGACTTTCAAATGCATTTCGAATGAACTTTTGAAATGTGAAATTCTCCAAGTACTAAGAGTTTTTGTTGATGCAAAGACGTATATACTTGTGTATGAATTTGCATAGAATAAGTCCATTTGTAAATGAATATTTAAAACGCTAAATCGTTCTCAACAAGAAACTGCGTTTTTATGAAATAAATAAACAGTCATGCAAATTCTCCCAAACAGGTAAATTGACAAGTGACCTGTAACAATGTGGGTCTTTTGCCCCGATTCTTGTTTTCTTCAGGTCGTACAGTATAACCATGCATGAATGTACTTGCAGGATGCTAAATAACGCATCATCATATGCAGGCAGAGCAGGGTCATGCTTATTCAAGCACATGGGGATCTTGATCATGCTAAATATTCGGAATCAATTATATTCTAATTTTCTAACAGATACAAATATCTTTCTGTTAGGTTGAATAAATTACTTACATGTAAAGTCGAACATGTTAAAATGATCAACCTTGATTTAATAAACAGTTCAAGCAATGGCAAAATATAGTAACGTGCCATAATTTTCATGCACCTTCCTGAATTCGTTGTTTCAGAATGGGATGGATTGTGGAGAAACTTTAAAGATAACAAACGTAATTCAATCTGATTGAGACTCGCTATGAGAAGGACACCTTTTTTAAAGGTAACAATTACTGTCCAGTGTGAGGTGGTCATAATGAGCAGTCCTAAACTCAGTAATTTAAGAAATTGCAATACAAACAATCGTTTTCCAATATTAAAGTCATGACTTTCAATATATCAACATTCTGACCTTCCAAAGTCTTTAACCCCCCTCGTTTCTATTAAACCGATAAAGGATTAGATCTAAAAGTCGTGGTACTGAATCTATATCTGTGTGGCTTTTGGCATTGACAAAACTTGGAACTTTTATCGAGATAGAAAACTATTGTTGTAATTCTCACACTTAGGTAATATTTGATGAGAAGCATTAATGTAATTATACAAGGTAGCTCCTACTCCGGTCCAAATTACCTGTGTTACAGTCACCTTAACAACAAAATTTCTGATATGGTCTAGGATTCATGCAGAACTCTGGAACCAAATATAACAGGTGCCCATCTAATCTATCGATGGAAAGAACATGCTTTTCTCTTCAGTTAAATTTTATATTTGATTAAATGATGATTGCATCATAAAACTGACAAGAAATCACTTTGGGTTCATTAACCTTGTCGAAAGATGACCATCGTTTTTTGTCAAATTGTTTTACTATTCCAGCTTTTGTTTAAACAAATTTAGGACTTATAGGAGGGAGATTTTAGACTTACGATAATGAGCCGGCAACATCCATTCTTTATGGGTGGATTTTTCATAGATAAGTAAAATCGTATAATAAAAAAGCAAAATGAGGATGTTAAATTTGATGTATGCCTTTTTGTGCTTCTTTGTTACATCTGTTTGTTTTTATAGTGATTAAGATGATAACACATGTTGACGACTGCACCCCTATTTTTGACATTTTTAACCTATTGTGTCTGTTTGTTTTGTTCACGCATCGTTGTCAATATAATGGAATTTGACGCGACTGTAATACAAGTGAGAGGTTTAGCTAGCTATAAAAACAGGTTAAATCCACCATTTTCTACATAATAAAATGCCTGTACCAAGTCCGGAATATGACAGTTGTTATCAATTCGTTTGATGTGTTTGAGCTTTTGAATTTGCCATTTGATGAGGGACTTTCCGTTTTACTACTGTTGCCTTTATTTAAAGAGATAAAGGATACAACAGATACAGTTAAGTCTGCCTCATATCTTGACTTACATCTAGAAATTGACAATGAGGGTCGTTTGAAAACAAAACTTTACGACAAAAGAGATGATTTCCGCTTCCCATTTGTGACCCTTCGAATTTTGTAAAACCAAGAGTTCCAAATGGTGAAGTTGAAATCATCACTTCGTTTTCCTTATGTCGTAACTACAATCCCGTTCCCTTTTCACGAATGTGATCTACCGAAATAGACTATTTACCGGCTTTGTAATAACATGAGCAACACGACAGATGCCACATGTGAAGCAGGATCTGCTTACCCTTCCGGAGAACCTGAGATCACCCCCAGTTTTTGGTGGGGTTCGTGTTGCTGTTGTACCCCTATTTGTGACATGTTTACCTATTGTGTCAGTTTGTTTTGTTCACACATCGTTGTCAACATAAAGGAGTTTGATGCGACTGTCATACAAGTGAGAGGTTCAGCTAGCTTTAAATTCAAGTTTAATCCACCATTTTCTACATAAGAAAATGCCTGTACCAAGTCAGGAATATGACAGTTGTTATCCATTCGTTTGATGTGTTTGAACTTTAATTTGATTTTGCCATTTGATTAGGGATTTTCCGTTTTGAATTTTCCTTGGAGTTCAATATGTTTGTGATTTTACTTTTTATAAAGACCTAAATAATTAGAATTAAAATAAAACAAAAACAAAAAAAAAAAAAACAAAAAAAATCTAAACAATATGAACTGTTCTCAATGACAAAATATAACTTAAGAAATTGTAAAACAAACAAACAAAATATGGTGGAAATCAGACAATTTGAAAATATTTCCTCAGTTTTGTACTTTATCAAATAATATATCTGACAAAGAAAAAAAATCACTGATTCAAAACTTCTGTGGATAAGAATTTCAATTATATGAATAACGGTATTGAGGAGAACCAAAATAGATATACTTCCTGTTGGACAAATTATTTACTAAGTATCAATCCGACACTTCTGGTATAATGTTTCATATTAATAAATTTGTATTAATATATAACTTAATCGTAAATACACTTGACATTTGAAGATGTAACTTTAATTACACAGGATGAAGGCAATATATGCAAACAACCCGCGTACGTACCTTCAAATAAAACATATTTTATTCAACGCATACGAATCACCCTATCGTATATCGCTATAAGGAAGTTATGCCTTGGTAAAGGAAAGAGTTGATCATAAAAATAACAACTCAAAAGTGCCATTTTCAAAGGAATGTGCTCTCTATCCTCAGATTCCAGCTCGAACACAGAAATATCTAATAAAAGCTATTTTACAATGGTTTAATTTTGTCATAGATGAATTGAAAAATAACCAGATGGGGCTCATCAAGAATCAATGAACAATCCTGAGATCACAATTAGAACAAACTAACAATACGAAAACATAACACAGAAACTAAGTTATAATAGTTATTGAGTGAATTGACACAATCTAATTGGTATCTATGGAAATAATTATTACAACAAAAAGGCAACTGTAAAATAGCACCTTCAAATGTTCACTTGGGCCACCAGATTTGAAATATTGATAGTTATAGGCAAAACAAAAAATCGAGAACTCTGAAGTTCTAGGGTTTATAATAAGTATGCACGTCCATCTGAATTGAAATTTCATATACATTTCCCGTATACAGTTATTTCGATAAGATCATCGCTTATGTATAATCATGATAATAATAAACTTTACTTATCATATATATGTAATCTCATTTCTCAAAAAATTGACAGCTCATTCAGATAAAAACCTTGAAAATTATTGCGTTTAGATTTGTAAAGTAATAATACATTTTACGTTATGACAGATAACTATAATAGCGTGTATAAAGGTTATGAAAGAATAAATCTCGGCAACAGATGTCAAAGTATAATTTGTACTTTACAAACTTATAACTACAATGGGGGAACATACGAATATTTTTTTTAATAAAATAATAAAATTTTCAAAATGTATAAAAGTTAATTTAAAAAAAAAAACATATGCTTATAATGTAGGAAATAAAACAACTTACCTTAACCTAGACGGAGCTCATTCAGAGCCAGGTAAACACTGTGGAATAACAGTGTTATTGATCCCTGTGTCTATATTGACTGACGATCCAGTCTACTTCGCGTGCGTTATATCTACTTTCACAATTTGAACATAGGTTGTCTTTCAGATTGTGGAATATAATAGATTTAAAATTATACCTTAGAATGCACTGATGGACTAGTGGTTTAAGTTATGTGAGCAAGTAATGTTGATGCTGTTTAGAAAAAATGAGCAATGCTGAATCGATTAAGTATTAAAAACAGAAAAAAATATCAGATTTAATTCTTTTCTGTGAAAATTTGTCTATGAATTATTGATGAAGCTTCTCATTTTTACAACGCATATCATAAACATATGGAAAATTATGAATTTTAAAATCAAAATTTCGAATATTTCCCATAAACTCTACGAGAGAAAAATGTATCGCATTTAACATACTACAAAATTCATATCAGGAAGTTCCCAAAATATTTTGCGTTTCAACAATTCAGAAGAAATAGAAATCTAGAAAGTGAGTGTGGTGTATATTTTGCAAATCTGTTCTCGTCCTTAAATAGATGAAACTTTAGGAGGACTGGCGAAGTTATTCAGTACTGTGTCAGTAATTGATATCTTATTGCAATTATAACTTATAAATAGTAAGAGTTTGTCAAATTATTGAATATAAATTACAGGAACAACTAAATTGATAAAATGATAAATAACTTCCAAAAGACGTTTGCTATACCTTAGGATGTGATCTGTTGTATGATTACAAAAGAGCTACACACAACAGAAAATAAAGTCACTTTAAGGTTTTATGTAATTAGTAGAACTTTTGACAAGAATACTAAATATACTATAAATATTATATCCGGAGAAGTAAAGATTTTTCATATTAGGTAAAATTACATTTCCCTCCAGAAATCATCAATACTAACTGTACTGACCTAGAACGTATAATTCCAATAACATCGGTCAGGAACTCACAAATTAGTATTATATTGTAATTTATTCCTCCATCTGCTTCAAAGCTTTTTAAGCTGTGTTAAATGTTGTTAAATGTGTTATATTGTATATTATAAAAGTCATTATAAGGTTTTCTCGTTAAAAAAAAAACAAAAGATGGAGAATATTAAAGTTTATGAATCTTTTAGAATTAACCTATTTCATATTAATAAAAATCAAATTAACACTTTATGTCTCTTTTATAAATGTTGGTGCGTCCAAAGAACTTTTCTGGATCTACTACATCAGGAACGCTTACACACATATACCTATGTAAACATATATTTGTTAATTACATGTGTCTGTTTTGTTATCATATCATACGTGTTTTAAAGTATTTCTTTCGTGACTTAGATTACATGATTTTCTTAAAGCCGACAGTTTTAATTGAAAGGCGTTTATATATTTTATAATTGAAAAAGTGATATACTGACCTTGTTCGATGATTAAATCTCCATGCAAATTCTATAATATGAAAACGTATTTTGCATTATAAACAAACATTTGATCTATATATAGCCACAACAAAATTTCAACGGACCAACTCTTGATAATCCGAATGGTAACGACAGTTCGGCGTAGTTGTACATGTATGTCAATCTTAATTTATATATTACAAGGTTTTTCCTGTAAAATTTGGTCATATGTCGATCTAAATTTATTAATATATTAAATTCCATTTTGTGCGCAAATGTATGTTCTTTCTTTGCAAACCTAATGGACTACTTGCGATTTGATGATCTTTCTAGTTTACATATCAAAGGAATAAAGTCCTTAACCTGAAGCCCTTTTTTTCTTTCGGGTTATGTGCTATATTTCTTTGCGGATAACCGTTTTGTGTGGATATGGATAAGTTTCACTCAGAAATCAAAATAACAAATTTGTTAAAAAACATCCTTCATATGATTATCTGACAAAAAAATGGGATTTGAAATTAAATTAGGAGCGCTATTTTACAATGGATCTTACAGAGAATACATGAAAATAGATCGCTTCGTTGAAAAATATCAAATCAATATGAAATGAGATTGTTTTCCTGCAAATTTTGGTTGTTATGCTAAATGATGTACGTTCGAACAATAAAGAAGAGTCTTCATGCATTGTGATAGTGATACTTACATTATGTAGACAAAAGGCGCGTATGGCGTACACAATTATAAGGCTGGTATCTTTCGTGAGGTTTTACTATAAAGTTTATATTTCTCCTGCATATAAAACAAGTTTAATATAAGATGTAAACTGCATCCTCTTGTGATGGAAGATTGAAGATATCAGGTCGAGATCAGAAACTTCTACAGAAAACAATAACGTTAAGAAGACACTTAAAGAAAATCTATGTAAGAGTTTTGGTGGCATTTTGAAATTTAAAAGACGACAGCACAAAACGCAAATAACTGTTTGCGCCTAGCAAGAACAGTCTTTGTAAAAGAATTATACATCATACAATATCATAAATGAGAAAAAAAATGGGGATTCCCCTTATGGTGCGAAAGTGGTAGTTGCCTGTACGACATTTTCTGCATTAAAAGAATGAACCTATGTGATAACTTATAGTCTGTTGTGGTAGTAC
Organism: Mytilus coruscus; assembly: GCA_017311375.1. Taxonomy (NCBI): domain Eukaryota; kingdom Metazoa; phylum Mollusca; class Bivalvia; order Mytilida; family Mytilidae; genus Mytilus; species Mytilus coruscus. The sequence continues at coordinate 65,781,218 of CM029595.1, forward strand.
AAAATGTATGTGCGGTTTGATTGGTTGTCTCGTTTACCTGGTAACGCCTTTAATTCTTCTAAAATAACATACTCGACAGAAAGACTGATGGATCTTCTTGAAACCAAATGGAATTCATTATTAATCTTTAACCTAGTGAGCTCTATGAAAATGCACATCTTAAATGATTCATTGGAAACCATTGATTATGATGAAGATTGTTTGCAACATTAATTTAGATAAAGCAGTTCGTTCTATTTTATCATCGGAACAACTGTTTCTAAGTTAATTAATTTGCTATTAGCTCTATGAAAATAAGTTGAAACGGGTTGTGGTTATAACATAAACAAATGTTAAAAGAAATGTCTCTGAAGTTTGATGTTCGCATCTTTTAATATCAAACTCACGATTAAAAAGTTTCTTTAACGTGATCATCTGTCACATCGCGTTTCAAGGTCTTAATCATTCTGTGAATTGTTTTGTGGGCAGTCATTCAAGATTTTTTATTCTTGGCAAAGTGCTGCCTTTTGTATTTATGTGTGTCCATGCCTTTCAGTTACTTGTTACTTTTTCTTCTATAAGATTTAGAAAAATAATAAAAATTATAAGCTAGTTTCTTTATCTTGTTAACTTACTATGCTGTTTGTAAACGCTTGTTCTAAAGGATTGATGAATTCAAAATTTCTTGTCAAATTTGTGAGCGCCCACCACAAAAAAAAAAAAAAAAAAACAAAAATAATGACACAACACATTCAATGAAACAAACAAAAAGTTAACAAACACATCAACAAAATAAGATTCGCATTAGAAAGTTCCACATCAGAAAAAAGATTTGACTTTTTCTGTGTTTATTTTTAATTCGACATATCCTCCCTCTTATTTTTGATTAACCTCTTAACCAATTATTCTGTTCTTTTCCTTGATAAAGGGTTGCTGTTAACAAGGAAACTAGGATTAAAGTTATACTGTCAACCGTTTAATAATTACATTAGATGTATGTTTCATTATTATACGTTATTTTGATTGGCTAACAGCAATCTCGCGTCATTCTTCATTTCAAAATGAATTGCATGAATTGAAACATACATGATGACACACGTTTCCACAATAAAGTGCACAGGTAAATAAAAGAAAAACTTGATAGTAATTGTGTTTTCATGATCATAGCGAAAAAATGTAATTATAAGTATTGAATGCTTCTTTTAGTAATTCTTAGGGTTGTAAAAGCGTTGACCGTGCTTATATTTGTAGAATGAAGCGCTTCCGCGCTTCATACAAAATGTACTTCGGTCAATGCTTTTACACCCCAATGAATTTACGAAAAAAAGCATTCAATTCTTAAATGAACATAACAAATAATGATTTGGTAGACCATTATGGAATATCTGTGTCATACATATGAGAACGGATATGTTCAATTTGTCGTTTCCACAATCCCGTTCATTTTTCCTCGATTGAGACATCACCGATTGACACTTATCATGAAATTTGTTCTTGCAATGAGCAAGACGACGGATGCCACACGAAGAACAGGACCTGTTTACCCTTTTGGAGCACCTGTTACCTGCGAGCTCCATGTGATACGAAAGTCCCGATAGTTCCTGCAGCTTAGATAGCACCCGTCGTGTTTCTCATGACAAGTAAAGTAAGTTATAAATGGTGATGTCATGCTCGAGGAAGAGATCAGAATTTTGTTACAAATAATCGAACATACCCGTTGTCATCTTTGACACATATTTGCTCTAACGATCAACCAAGTCATGCTGGTGCCTATTTAATTTTCGAAAAGAAGACTTTAAAGAAGATAGAAAGTACCAATGATTGAATAGCTTTTCTTACGTCATAACAACAACCCCAATCATAGAAATCTTGATTGAAAACACAAGAACTGATTTATAATTTAAACGGATACATATGCAACTAATATTTAGGCCATGCTTGAATCTTGTTGCAAAAGAATGGAAGTTTTGAAATTGGAGAATTGAAAAGAAGTGAATGACATTCTGAACAAACTTAAAATATCAAAGTGAATATTAAGACTTAGGTGATTAAACACAAGTAATGTAAAATGTATCTAAAGCTTAAATAAACAATGAAATGACAACCAATAAATAAGTATTGTAGCTTGTAAAATTTACTTTTTTTCTGTCAATCGTTGCAGCCTTTGAATGAAATTAAATTATAAAGAAAAACTTCCATACCACGCACATATCTTTGTGTATATATGATCAACTCGTGGTTGGCTTTGTTTAAAGTTTACCCATACATTTTTCCAAAATCATTTTTGCGTACACTTTCACCGGATTTGTAAGATAGGTGTCACATGTGGAGCAAGATCTGCTTACCCATCCAGAGCTCCCGACATCACTTGGTAGAATAGAGGTTCGTGTTGCTCAAGTTTTTAGTTTTCTTTATGTTATGTTGACTGTTGTTTGTCTTTTGGTCGTTTTCCTTTTTTTTGCCATGGCATTGTCCGTACGTTCTCAATTTATGATTTTGACTATCCCTGTGGTATCTTCTGCCTCTTGTTTACATAAAGAAAAGGGTATGATGAGGTAAATTTTCCCCATGCTTTCGAAAAGAGTATTAAAAATGTATCACATAACTTCTTAAAATGTTCACAAGACTTATGTGATACTTTGAACTTTTGTCATCCATGTTTTGTCTAATGAAATGAGAAGTCTTCAAAATTTTCTGGAATGAAGAACATAGTTTGTGTGTACTGTACACTGATGGGATTTCCTTTAACTTTTTTTTAAATGTTGGGTCCTCAATGCTTTTCGACTTCGTACTTCATTTGCCCTTTAAAACCTTTTGATTTAAGCGTCACCGATGAGCCTTTTGTAGACGAAACGCGCGTCTTGCGTACAAATTTTTAAATCTTGTATCTTTGATGAGTTTATTTGTAAAGGGCATCAAACCGTTTACATTTTATATCTGAATTTATGCTCTGTTCACTTATAAATTGTAAAGGATTGAATATTTTTATAATCATTTCAATGCCAAATCATGCCTGGCCTCTAATCATAGTTCATTCTTTAAATTGCAATTTAGTACAGTTTAGACCTTTCGCGTACTATCACAGACAGCTTATGTCTTTTCTATACATATCCAGAGAGTTGCATAACTTTTATTAACCTTACAATTTATAGTAAATCAGATAAAAAGTGACTCAACAGATCTTAATTTCTGAATAATCAACAAGGAAAAAATCCATTTATGTACTAGTGTGACTTGCAAGGATCAAGTAAACATATATAAAAGGTAACATTTTAATAGTAATGTTGAGGGTATTATATATTATTTCACCTGCATTTTATACAGTGATGTTTTGCCCTTTTTCTATTTGAAATGACTTCAAATGCATACTAATGCTTGAGCTAATGTATTTTGCTTGTTAACATGCAAACTATCATTCTGAAGTAAATTGAATCTTGCATTAATGGTATGAAATAAAACTGATTTGAAAATGGGACATTCTAATAATTACGTTTATATATTTGATCCTATATCCACGTTACAGATGTGTAAACTTTTATTCTGAGGTGTATGAAATGTATTAGAGATATGCAATGCAATTGATTTGAAAATAGCAGATTCAAATAGCTGCAGGTATATGATTTGATCTCATATCCACAATAGAAATATGACTATTAATGTATGTTAATCCAAAAGATTAGTATGTTGCTATAAGAAATGGAATAATAATAGAAATTAAATTAAGGCAACAATAATTTACCGATGTTCAAATCTAGTACATCGATGTGCTCCCGGAAGGATAAGCCGTTCCTTCTCGACTAGTGGCACAAGTCTTGCTTCTCGTGACACAAGTCTTGTTTCTCATGGGACATGTCTTGTATTTCGTGGCAAATAAAAAATCGAATAGAAACCCGCATTCGATGATCTCATAAACATTCGAAAGAGAATACTTGATTATAGCGCCTGCTTAAAGGGGCGGAAGATATCAAGGAGACCTTTGCAATTCATTAGTCAAAGAAAAAATGACAATGCCATAGAAAAAAGACGTCGAAAAGACAAACAAGTCTACCAAAATCTACATAGCAAACCAAAGACTAAGCTAAATAAACCAAAACTGATAAAAGTTGTATGAAAAACATAAGTGTATTCATAAAAAAAAATCGTATACTCAACAGATATATAAGATATGGCATTAAAATATACAAAGATTTAAAAGCCTGAAATTCAAAACCTGCATGTATGTTATAACTTCCAAGAAAAATCGTTGACAAGATACAAATGTTGGAAAATTACTTTAAGTAAGTAACCGGAATTAAAAGTGTTTAATTTTAATGATTATATACACTAGCAAAAATATGGTTAACGGAAACCCCTATTTTGATATAAAACGTATGAACAAGTATTATTCAGATATAACAGTGTTCGGGACAATATGAAAGTTAGAAGATGTGGAATGTTTGCCAATGAGACAACTATCCATCAGAGTTCAAATGAAGTGGATGTAAGCAATTATAGGCAACCATACAGCCTTCAACAATGAGATAAACCTGAACCGTTCTCCCAGATTAAAATTTTAATCAGTACACATCCAATTGATTTAGTTTAAAGTTGTCCTAAACAGTCTGAGAAATGCATGACCTTGTACAGTCAAACTTCCTAACCAAACTTTGTATCTGTGAAAGAATTTGGTAAAGGTTTTTCTATTAATTTATGGTAAGGAACTCCTTGACTTGATAATTTATCACTTATAAATAAATAAATTTACGTTCATTGAAATCTAAAACACGACTACAGACACGGTCATAGTGAACAAGTTGTGAAATTTACACACCATAAGAAGGAGTCAAAGGAACATCACCGTCCAAAAGGGAAATTAACAATCGGGAACGAAAAATCGTCTCTTTAGTCGTAAATTTTTGTATTGAAATTCCCGTCTAAAAAACATATATCAAAATCTAGCAAAGGACAGTAATTGCTCTCTGTATAAGATTAGTTTGAAGTAAGTTCGTTTGGCTAAATTTCCGCAGTAAAATTCGAACATTCTTGATTATTCAAAAGCAAAATAATCATTGTAACGGTAAGTGTGTTTAAATTTATCAATTAAATGTAATTAATCACTGGTGTTAAACTGATCACCGTAACTGCAGTTATGGTGATCCCAACATGGCGGAGCCCAAAATAGGTAAAATCGTCTTTTTGTAATTTCTCCGTGTACACGCACTGTTTTAAAGAATTACTCAACCGCTAGGTTGATATGTACGGTGTTGTTGTATGTGTGTGTTCTTAATATCATATGTGACCTTGTTACCGAAATAATAGCCATTGAAAATTTACGGAAGATCATCGTAACTCCAAGAATTTTGTTTGTTATGATAGTGGTAACTTGATTATTAGATAGTCGTAACTTGTACATGATCATAGTCACTTGTCAGTGATGATCGTAACTTTCTTTATATGCTGATGGGCGACTAAATAAATCGTGTTTGAATGTTTGATAACTAGTAAATAATTTACTAATTTACTTTTTGCTTTGTAGATATAGTCCTTATATTTTACAAGTCATAATTTACGGTAAATGTTCATCATGAACAGGGAGAGGCAAACATTTTCCATGTTCACACATTATAAATGGAAACTATTGTTTAAATTACGTTCGTTTTCAAGTAAAGATATGCTTTAGGTCACGGTATCTTATTTTCCTGTGAATCTCGTTCCCTTTTCAAACACTTTTTTTCGTAATCTGAATGTTTACACCCCAGTTCTATTGTTATACTTCATAGTTTCTATTTCTGAAACAAGTGTAAATTGAATAGATCTATTGTTACGAATAATAATGGAATTTAACCACAGAATGTGACGAGCGGGGTTTCTGGAAACCCCTGCTTCTACATCCCGCAAACAAAGTCCATTGTTATTCGTAACAATAGAAATTGATTTTTTTAAATAGCATGAACATAAGAAATTACTACTAGTGTTCACTACAAATTTTTTCGTGATATTAAAAATCACATTTTAGGAAATTCCAATGAGCATCTATATGAAATACAAAAATAATCCTTTAAATACTCCTTTGCTTGAAGGTAATTTTTTTTATCCCAGTCATATGTCTCTATTCTAAAGCATTGATCTTTAAAAAAAAATGGGGATTCTAACTCCCGGACCCCCTTTTCCCCGGTTACCCAGTGGCCGATCCGGGGTTAGGGGTTCCGCGATTTGGACCCGACTTTTATTTAAAAGATCAATGCATTTGAATGGTTGGAACCCCCTTTTTCTCTTGAGTTGGGAACCCCCGGCTGGATCAGCCCCTGATTGCCCCCAAAAATGGAGTTCCTCTATATTAAATATTGTATGTTGAGCGTGTCTGGTAGTCGGGTTTCTAATGCAGACACACATATCCCTTAGTATGTTCGAATATGAATGTTTGTTTTTTCTCGAGAAAGTGGGGGGGGGCTTTGTTTTTGATAACATCGTAAGATATAAAATACAGTTATGATTACCTTTATTAAACTGATACAGGTAAGCACTTTGGGTTATAATATTGCCTTTATCTTTAGTCTCTTCTACCAAATCCAACGCTTGCCACAAAATGTCGTCCATCTTATACCCGTCCATACTGACAACTGTATACCAGGAGCATCAATCTTTGATGTATTTTTGTTTGTAATAAGAATACACGAAACAGTCAACATTGACCTGCTGATCCATATTAGCACATGGATTTAACGGGAATATGCAAAACAACTTTGACATTTGTAAAATATACTCACTTGTCAAAGTTTGAACGAAGATAACAAAAGAAAGGTTACTAGTGGGGTTTCAAGTAATAAAAAATATTCTTATAAATCATGGTTTGATTTTGTCAATAAATATGCTATTGTTTTTGTTTTGTTTTTTTCATTTAATAATCAATGTTAACAAATATAAGGTTTATAATGGGGTGTAAGTTAGTTATACACCTCGGGATACGGCGTGTCTGGATAAGAAACCCCTCCGGCTTCCGGCCGACGGGGTTTCTTATCCAGACACACCTATCCCTCGGTGTATAACTATTACTGAATTAGTTCCTTTTGTGTGTGTAGTTAAAGGTGTGCGGCAATACTGCGTCTGCACTAGACATAAAAGAACACATAGCGCATATAACCTACGACAAAATGAAGTTACTAAGAGTGTTAAATGAAGATATTGTGGCAGAATCGTTTTTTATATTAAAAAATACGTGTAGGATGGCTTGTTTCTATTTTCAATTTATTTTAGTCGTTTTTATTTGCTTACATATCCAGGGTAAACTAAAAAGTGTAGTTGATTTTTATTGGTTAATCAGTAAGGACTCTCGATGTTTTACATAAGATAAATGATTAAAAGCTTTTCTTTTCTTCTCGGTATTAATCAATAGATGTATAGATTAAAGTATTTTCGAGTACACCTTTATATAAACAAGTTTGTATCGAAGTACGCTTTGATTAAAGTTGTTATTTCTTTACCTGTAATCAGTATATAAAGTAGATATTTTATTATTTCGGCCGCTTGATCGTATAATGCAAAGGCATGTATAAGACATAATCAACATTTTGGTTTGAATAAAACCGCCGTTGTTTATTTATATTATTAAGGGCTTACGGGTTTATTATACCCCGATGTCTGAATAAGACACTGCTACTTGGTTTGAGTAAAACCGATATGCTTTATTTCTCATGGTGATTCTTCGTTACTTTATGTTGTCCTGTTTTATCTAATGAAGCCCCCTCTTAATATAGAGTCTAATTCCACAGCGTGCTCTAGTAATAATTGAGTTAGAGAGTTTGTGCATTTCGAGGTTTTGAATTTAATATTTAATGAGATTACGATAAAGTTTGATAGTTTAAGTTGTTACGGTAGAATTCCATTTGTTAAGAAGCCGTTAATATTCATCTTACATTTCTGGTAAGAACTTTTACATATTTTACAATGCAATATTTTTATAGACTTATTTGAGTGCTCTGTTTTATGTGTACTTTGTTGACTTTGGTACTTCATATTGTTATTGCAATTTACATGTGTTGATATTTTGAGAGACCTTATTAAATTATAAAAAAATACTTATTTCGATCTCTTCAGCCATGGAGACTCAGGGCCCAGTGGTTCGAACCTTTCTACGAGGTTAACAGACGGTTTTTATACGACCGCAAAAAACTTTTGCGGTCGTATATTGGTATGACGTTGGCGTTGTCCTCGTCGTCGTCGGTGATTCTTCGTTACTTTATGTTGTCCTGTTTTATCTTATGAAGCCCCCTCTAAATATAGAGTCTAATTCCACAGCGTGCTGTAGTAATAATTGAGTTAGAGAGATTGTGTCGTCCGGCGTTGTCCGTCGTCGTCGTCGTCGTCGTCCGAAAACACATTGGTTTTCGCACTCTAACTTTAGTTTAAGTGAATGGATGTCTATAACATTTTACCATAAGGTTTATTACTACAAAAGGAAGGTTGGGATTGATTTTGGGGGTTATGGTACTTACAGTTAAGGAATTAGGGGCCAAAAAGGGGCCAAAAATAAGCATTTTTGTAACTTCCAGACATAACTTGTGTGTTAGTGTATGGATCTCTCTGACATTGTACCACAAGGTTCCATATCACAAAGGGAATGCTGGGATTGATTTTGGGGTAATTGCCCAAAATTTTTAGGAATAGGGGCCAAAATAAGCATTTTCTAGTTTCCAGACAATAACTTGTGTTCAAGTGTATGGATCTCTCTGAAATTGTACTGCAAGGTACCATACCACAATGGAAGGCTTGGATTGATTTTGGTGGTAATTGCCTCAAAATTTTAGGAATTAGGGGCCAAAAAACAAGCATTTTTCTAGTTTCAGGACAATATCTTGTGTGTTAGTGTATGGATCTTTATGAAATTGTACTACAAGGTTCCATATCACAAAGGGAAAGCTGGGTTTGAGTTTGGGGGTAATTGCCCTAAACGTTTAGGAATTTGGGGCCAAAAAGGTGCCAAAAAACAAGCGTCTTTCTAGTTTCCAGACAATAACTTGTGTTCAAGTGTATATTATTATATATTATATATGATTTATATATAAAAGCAAATAATAATGATATGGTTTGAATAGGTAAATTAAAAATTTTTAAGTTCTTAGACCACATTCATTCTGTGTCAGAAACCTATGCTGTGTCAAATATTTAATCACAATCCAAATTCAGTGCTGTATCAAGCTTGAATGTTGTGTCCATACTTGCCCCAACTGTTCAGGGTTCGACCTCTGCGGTCGTATCAAGCTGCGCCCAGCGGAGCATTTTATTACAATTTAAAGTCGGAAATATCAAGTAGATTTGTGTTTCGGAAATAATTATTTCCGAGCCATAAGATCAATTACGCTTGATTTAATATAATTGTCCGATTGCAGGTATTCAATATACAGTTAATTTATAGAGATATTGAAGTCAAAGTCCGTGATCAGTATCAGAGTATACGTATTGTTCGAGTAGATTTTATATTTTTACACACGATAAAAAGGAGCTCATCAGTACTATGTAGAAAATACGTGTAGCTTTAGATGCTGAGTTAACATTACGGACTTTACCAAATAAAATACACAGATAATTCAAAAAGGATATTTGATACATAAAAATATACTAAGGTCGAACCGTCTCCTGTTACAACTATAATTTAGTACAGTTTTAACATTAGGATGCATTATATTCTTAATATCGTTGACATGTGGTTGTCCCGAATAGCATACCTATATTTGTATAAATGATCATGAAAAATTGCAAACTTACCTTATGTTGAAAAAATATTTCGATCACGAATGTTGTTTACGTGTTTGTTGTTATCTTTACACAACATTTTTTAATCGAATATTCCGCTAGCAGAGGTTTCTGACAAAATCAGTTACTATGATCATAGACATATTTTATACAGTTACGATTATCTTTCAAGTTATTTGTCCACAAGTTACGACTATCTTCTTTTGGAGTTACGATGATCTTCCGTAAATTTTCAATGTCTATTAAATCGGTAACAAGGTCACATATGATATTAAGAACACACACATACAACAATACCGTACATATCAACCTAGCGGCTGAGTAATTCTTTAAAACAATGCGTGTACACGGAGAAATTACAAAAAGACGATTTTACCTATTTTGGGCTCCGCCATGTTGGGATTACCGTAACTGCAGTTATGGTTATCAGTTTAACACCAGTGATTAATACGGATCTTTTCTGAGTTTGGCCAAACACTGTGATTCATAACAATATAAGAACAAGTCTGCTATTAAAGGGCGCAATTGGTGCTCGAGGGAATACCTACAACCTGTCGATAAACTGTTAGGGCAAGTTTGCAATTCAGCTCAAGCAAAATTTTGCGTCTTGATTTTGGGAGATTCGGTAAAATGAAGTCATGGACTTACTTTACATTGATTTCTTGATACTTGTTTTAAATATTTAGGGATTAGACACCATTGTCGTAAAATTAATTTCCCTTTTTACAAGCTTATTTTGAGGAAAAACTTATTGCCTCAAGGGAAATCTAATTAAGAAATTAACAGAACTTTAAAGGAAATTTAGGCGTCAAACAAATCTTCTTGAGAAACTGCTATGTGTAGAAATTGCACATGAAAGTAGTCAATTTTTATTAATTTACAAAAGTGTGTTTGTTCTGAATGATAAGATCAACCATATAAAAGAGGGACGAAAGATAATAGAGGTACAGTCAAACTCATAGATCGAAAACAAACTGACAACGCCATGGCCAAAAATAAAAAGACAAACAGACAAACAATAGTACAGATGACACAACATAGAAAACTAAAGACTAAGCAACACGAACCCCACCAAAAACTGGGGGTGATCTCAGGTGCTCCGGAAGGGTAAGCAGATCCTGCTCCACATGTGGCACCCGTCGTGTTGCTTATGTTATTACAAATCCGGTAAATAGTCCAACTCGGTAAGTCACATTCGTGAAAAGGGAAGGGTATTGTAGTTACGACATAAGGAACATATCCGATATCATGTATTCAATTTCCACGTGAAGATTAACATTCACTAATTAACAAAGTTTTTAAGTATTGGCTGTTCTTCATAATATGCAACTCATGTAGCACATATGTTAACATTTTCACTAATAACTAAATGTACCCATATTTTCAAAGGAAATCCTTTGATCCATGTCACCATGTCCAAGTCGATATTTGTATGTACTTTTACAAATGAATATTTAATGAAAATTTCTATGGGTACAATTGCAGTTCCCATTGAAGCATTAGTAAGATTTATTTCCCTGCTTTCTTTCAATTTTCTAAGGGGACAAAAATCAATTTAATATATTTCTGTTGTTTTTAAGCTTAAATATCGTCGTCACAATAACTCGTGTAGAAATTTAAAAAATATACTTCAATTATCAGATTGTTATGTTTTATCATTAATACAATTTAGACCGATATGTGACAACAAAGTCGGTTTGCAATAAACTGCAACAAATTCATAACTAAGATTTTCAAAAGTTCGTTCTTTTTCTTTGTCACAGTGTCATTTTTTGTTTTTAAAAATATATGAAACGTTTCCATGAATAAATAAACAATATCTGTAGGAAATTATCATATCTTTATAGATTTGCTATATGAATATGTCTTCATAAATCTTCAAAATCCATTTTTCTTTTTCGTTATTTTTTTTAAAAGGACTATTTGTTCTGTAAATGAATAAAAATGAAACAAACATTTCCTTTTGCATGCACGTCTTGTTCCGTAATTACAAAGAATATAATACTTATTTGATAATTTCATAATTTCTCCTTCAAAAGAAAAATGCAGTTTTTATACAAACCGATAGGGTATCGAACAAAAAGTCCAATAAAACCAGACAACACCATGTGCAAAAATAAAAACAACAAATAGAAAAAAAATAAATAACAAACCATTACATAAAAAAACAAAAGTTGAGCAATACATACCCCACTGGTAATGTCACAATCGAGGATTATAAATACTAGTAAAATGATTTTAAACTGAAGCGTTCATTTTGATATAAAATGTTTGAAAAAATATTATTTAGTTAATAGTGTCAAATAAATTTTCAGACATTTACAAATCCCTAGATAAAACACACGCCAAAAACTGCGCTTGCGGTGGTGAATTATATATGTATTAGATACACCTTGAGGGCGTTATCCCGAATGGGTGTATCTAATTTACACCAAGATATTATTGTCAATGCAGAATTTAGGAGGGGGTCTTTCAGCGATGTGATCATATCTATACTACTAAAGGAAGAGACCGATTTTATTGAGCCCCACCTCCTCTGAAACCATACAAAGTTGGAAATATTTGTGATATGACGTATCAATGTAGTGTTTTGAACTTCCTAAATTTGTCTTTGAAACCATCTTTTTTTCCAGAGAAAACTTTTGAGAAAATAGCCACATTCGGAGACTGTTATCGATCCGTGTCTTATACGCTTTCGCGCATGCTCAGTCGACGTACTGCCCGCGAAATCCAAGTGAAAGTAAGAAGAAAGGATAGAAAATAGGACAGTTAGGCCTATAAGGATATTGTATTGTAAGTGCATCATTTTGCTACATTAAACGACATCCACCCTCCCTTTTTACTCAGGTGCAGAACTGAACAAAAATGAAATGGGCGTTGAACGTGTCGAAGTGATCCTCCCCTTTTTATGTGTAAACACAGGCACCCTTGACACTCTTTGTTTCAATACTTGCTCAATTGTACCGCGATTTCGTGGGCATTTTCTAGTATTATTGAAAAGCATGATAAATGCAAGGTATCCAATTTCATTTAACGAGATCTTGGTGTAAGTTTAGAATAGTCTTATCATATTTAAACGGTTAACCGCATATAGATATTGCACTCATTGATAAAAAGATACATGGTAATTTGCAGACTGATAGGTATAATCCAATCTAACATACCAGTCTTGCAATACATGTTTGTAAAGGAAGGAAATAGTTCATAATTTCTTTACGGGATCTACATATAAAAGAAATTCTATTATACGAGATACAGACACAATCAACTGCAATATAATTATAAGTATAGGAAAACTAGCCTTGTGGGTAATAAACCAATGTGATGAAAGATTTCATATTGCAATTCTGAAATGTGAGTGGAATATTCAACTCGAGATAATTTGAGGTGCGATAATTGAATTGAAGCACATAGGAGGCACTTAAAAAAGATAGTAATATCAAGTATAAATTGTAATATATCATAGTCAGTATATTAGTTTTGGATTTTCAAGTATTTTGGCCTCGAGCATCACTGAAGAGACATTTATTGTTGTAAAGCGTATCTGGTGCTGTAAGGTGATTTACTCTTTTCATTAGAAAGAATTGTCTAAATGCGTTGTTTTAATGTTTCTTTGATAAGATTTATTTTAAGTTGATAGGTGAAAGGAAAAAAACCTTTGAAATGTTTGGGAGTCACTTTTGCTTTTTTTGTCAGTCATTTATTGCAATTAACTCTGTATTATTGTTAACGCAAGACTTTGGGAATGGTATCAGAGAGAATAAGAAAACATTGAATGAAGGTGTTTGAATTAAATTTTTACAAAGGAACATGATGCAAAACTTGTTGAGGTAGAAAATGATCATATAATCTATAAATGATTTGTCATAAAGTTGAGGAGAAACTTCTTGGACTTCAAACCTTGAAAGGTAGGTCGAATTGATGTGAACTGAATATCACAGAGGACGGAACAATAAATGCGTTATATTCCTCTTCTAAGTAATGAGTTGTATTTAATATAAAGATAATTAAATGTGGTATGCTAGGCAACGAGACAACTATCCATACAGACAAAAGGACAAAGATGTGAATAATTACAGTACGACCCTTCAACAATGAGCAGAACCCGTACGTATATTAAGCGGAAAAGCAAAAGTAAAATAAAATGAGAAACAATTGAAAAGAGAAAACCGACGATATGAAGTCCTACTACAGCAAAGAATGAAAAACAAATATGACAAACAGCAACCAACGATAATCACTGGATTAAAGGTTGATAGATTTGGGCAGGCACATAAAGAGTGTGACCTGATTTGACATATTAGCGAGTACTCAAACAACATCCCTTTAAAACCTGGAAAAGTGGTGAAACAACACAGTATTAGAACAAACTGTAAAGTACAGTTGAATAGCTCTTGAATCATCAGACCGTTACGAAGCACAAAAAGCTTATATAAACACAATGTACCGATATAAGAGTACGCAATTTCAATCAATAAATAATGCATATTATCCCAGACTATAATATCAACCAGTACACCTTCAATTAATTAAGTGTCAAGATGTGATAAGAAGCTCGTTAAAATTAAGATGTGACATCAAATTTGTTACAAACAAGCTCACCATAGATACCAGGATTCAAATTGTGTACGCCAGACGCGCGTTTCGTCTACAAAAGACGTTTTAGGTTCAACCAAAGTTCTAAACCAAATCTGTGAATCTAAGAATTAATAACACATTTATTAGTATTATGTGGTAACGAAAGCGCTGAACTAATAATTCATTAGTTGTAAATAGATTACGTTCATTGAAATTAAAAACATTACTACAGACACGGGCATATTTAAGATGGATGGAATAACATTAACGGTGCCAATTTGATGGTACCAGATGGGCATTTTGACAATTAATGTCTCTTCAGTGATGCTAGAGGCCAAAATATTTGAATATTTAAAATCTAGAATCTAATACAAATGTTGTAGAGCGACCAAAAGCATAGCCAAATCCGGACAAGGAATCAGAGGTTTGCACGAGAGAGATATATTCAAAAATCTAAAATTTTTACCAAAATTTTATAACAGCAAAATTTAATCAAACAGTATTAGTTTTTTATGCCAGTACCGAAGTACTGGTTACTGGGCTGGTAATACTCTCCCTATCATTGCCTATGGAGTCAGTGTAGTTAGCCAAAGGTAAGGAAAGTAACATGTAGATGCCAATGTGTTAATTAATCGCAACGGTAAATCTTTCCTTGAAAAGTGTCACTGATTCTCCGAATACTTGACTAGAAATCATTTGAATATACATTTATCACTTTCTAGCTTCCAAACTAGTGCAACAGTTAGACTGATGAAAGGTCAAAGAAAAGACATATCAGGATATTTCGTACATCTTGACAAACAATAATAGAAAAAGAGTTTAGGTAAGTAACGGATTGGTGATCTAATTACTAATATTTATATTAAAAAGAAAGAAAAAGAGCAGTATCTGATTCTCAATATACATGATTAGTAATAAAAAAAAACAAATGAAACTCTAGCAGAACAAAGCGGATAAAGAAGGGGGTGAAAACAAATTTAATTTGTATTCTAAATTTCGTGAAATTAATCGATGTCTTTTTAGATTCGTTCTGTTATCAAAAAAATCCTTCGTGATGCATGTGTAATGCGCACTGGTATTTAACGTCGATCTGAATATCTCAAAAGAGCAGTCCTACTTAAATTCAAATAATGGGAATAAAATATACATCAATAATCTAAAGTCAATTAATCTTACTTTGTGATGTATGAATATCTCAAAATAGAAAACAGTTTCTACAAATATCATTGTTTTTGAATATTTCATTGTCAAATATTGTTATAAATTTTCCTATCTTTGTATTATAATTATTCAGCAGATCACTATGACAATTATTTCTCGATTTATGTACTAACATTAAAATGTGTAAGATTTTGTCTGGTATATTGTTATTTAATTATGATTTTGTATTAGTAATTAATGTGTACACATGATATACAGACTGGTTTATCAAATATGATTAATATAGAAAATGTCCTACTGAGAGTCAATTAGTACTTAGTCTAAAAATAAAATGCTCTACTTGGCTTGAATATTTATGAAGAGAAGGAATTGTGGGTAAACGTAAAACAATAACAACTGAACGGCAAATCCTACACAAGGTGTCAGACCACCAATTAAAAATCCCTATCTGTTCAAGAAAATTTTGCAATTTTCACAGCTTTCTAAATATTTTACCTTAAGTTTAACATCATAGAAACCAGGTATATCCTGAATTGTACATGTACCACCTTTCTTCATGCCAATTTTCAACCTACCTTTTAAGTCTTATAAGAAAATCTGACCTTGGGAACACAGGTACTACCAAAATAACTCCTGGTTTTCTGGAAATCTTAAATTAGTATACTATGGAGCGCATTTATCCTGAATTTTTAATGCAAACTAATAGACAAATAAATTTTGGCTCAAAATGGCCTAAATATATTGCTCTTTCACCAAAAGTTTCATTTCTGCAAATTTGTTGGTTAGTTTAAGTAAACAAGGACATCAAAAGCTCTATTTTGTGTCAGAGTAGGGCTACTTTAACATACGTTCTAAATTGGAGGGAGTAATTGGTGGTCTGACACCTTTTAAAGAGCAAAAAAAGTTGATCAGAAAACCTTTGTTTTGCTTTATTCTTAATCCTTGGTCAATTTGTATAAAAAAAATCCTATCTTTTTCATTTTGGACTACATGAACATAAACTTTCAATATCAAGATCAGTTTGGGTTGATTTTTCCTTGTTTGTCCTACTGCTGTAAAGACTTTCCACAATTTTTACAATGAGTTTAGTAAAAAATCCAAGGTATTGAAGAGTCAAGGAATATTGACCCCCCTTTTTTTCACCAGGTGTCAGTAATGGGACTATTAATTGATCAAAAGTGCAGTTATGGTCATTAAACTGTTTTTATTTACTATCAGTCAATAAAATTTAAGGTAGAAAACTTTCATTTGAGACAATAAATGGGATTGTGGTGAGTTTATGCAGTGTTTACATTAGGCTTAGTTATCTGCCAAATACATGGTATAACGCAATGATATAAGGGGTAAAAATCAAATAATTTCATTAAATCTTCATGACGACAATTTTTTAGGGTAGTAAACAACCTATGTTTTAATGTTTAATACCACAGAAACAACTTACTGTGCATTCATAACAATTTAGGACATTTTTTGATATGAAAGCATATTGTCAGGGTGGGAAAAGCTAAAAATAGCACAAATTCAGGTTTAAGGCTCTAAATTTGCAATTAAAATCCTTATCTGTTCAAGAAAATATTGCAATTTTCACAGCTTTCTAAATATTTTACCTTAAGTTTAACTTCATAGAAACCAGGTATATCCTGAATTGTACATGTATCACCTTTCTTCATGCCAATTTTCAACCTACCTTTTAAGTCTTATAAGAAAAATCTGACCTTGGGAACACAGGTACTACCAAAATAACTCCTGGTTTTCTGGAAATCTTAAATTAGTATACTATGGAGCGCATTTATCCTGAATTTTTAATGCAAACTAATAGACAAGTAAATTTTGGCTCAAAATGGCCTAAATATATTGCTCTTTCACCAAAAGTTTCATTTCTGCAAATTTGTTGGTTAGTTTAAGTAAACAAGGACATCAAAAGCACTATATTGTGTCAGAGTAGGGCTACTTTTACATACGTTCTAAATTGGAGGGAGTAATTGGTGTTCTGATACCTAAAAAAATGGCCCAAGAAAGCATTTTAGTTAGACACTTGGTCAGTTGTTGCTTAAATCATATCTGTTTTGTCTTCATTTATGTTGTTAGTTGAAGATCTACGACAGTACATGTTTTAGAAACTTTTCTAGACTCGAGCCATTAAAATAAGTTATATTGTCTATTGATTAGGACATTATGTGGACCTCTTTAATATATGATTATGTCTTTTGGTGTGTGTGTCGTAGCTTATTTTCCACATCTTTTATATAACACAAATAATATATACTACATCTGAAATTTACCACACCAAATTAATCAGTAGAAAAAAACTATAAATGAATCATAGCTCAGACTTTGCAGTGGGAAATCTAGTGAACGAAAACAAAAGAAAATTCACTCTTCTTATGATAGAGTCGAGAAAGTCAATAATAAAACAATGCCGGTGACGATACTGATCAAAAGTTATTTCTAAATAATAATTGTACATTTTAAGGAAATTATTTGTTAAACTGTTTATAAGAAATATACATGCAAATACACGATGTTTTATGTTTAGTATTTATCGAGACAATTGCATAAGAAGCTTGTTTAAAAATGCAATAATGCTGCATATTGATAAAAACAATTGGAAAAATCATGTACTTTCGGGTCACCAATTTTCGGAGTGTTCCACAGAGTCCTTAGCATGTTACAATTTCCCAAAGTATACTTATTTTTTCACACCTAAGTTATCGAGCACACCGGTCTGCTCTTGTCAAATGTACATTCAATAGAGAAATATTGTCTTTTCGTGAAAATAAAAATTTAAAAGTCTGTCTGTGCAGGTTAAGAAATTAAAGATAACTATTCTAACAAAGTAGGTATCTTTCTACTATTCTTTATACAATTTCAAGAAAAGGTCGTCTCGATTTTTGTACATGTATTTGCGGTCTTCTCCATCTATTCACATTCAATGCTTACATCGAGATAAGGTCCGTTTGAATTTGCTTAGTAACTTAATTTCAAAAGTGCCAATCTTTGTTGCATATCAATCGATTCCTTTGGACTTGTTTCCTGACTTTCTCATCTAGCTGTATCTATATATGGATGATTAACATGTTCTAGAGAAGAAAACAGTCAATAGAAAAATAAATTGAAGTTGGTACTCCAGGAATTTATTCGCATAGCAACATTTTAAGCCAATTTTATATCAAGCTTCTACAGCCTGCTGTACTCGTCGTTTTTCTACTTAAGGAGGGAAATGATACATTTAAATGGAAGTTTTGTTTTTTTGTTTCAACTTATTTCAATTTTTACTATTTACCAGAACGTTTTCCTGTGAATCCTTAATTGATAGCATCCTTACTAAAAAGGGACAAACATTGAGAAGATCTAGTCTTCAGTGCTTAAATGGGAGGTAATATTTTGTCATTAGATTTCCCACTGTTTGAGGAGGGTTTCACTATATGCCAGAAATGTGTGGTTTCGTAAAACCCTGCAAAAAGTATGAGTAGTAGGAAAAGAACAATATACACAACTTAAACATTAAAATATAAATCTTTTGTCTTGATACATTCCCGAGAAAATACTTTTTACCTATATCAAATGTAAATTGTTTGGTGTGGCTTTGAAATAGTCAAGGGTGTTGTATATTTCATTAATCAAATTAAACTCAATTGGCTGTATCAGTAGTTGATAAGCATTATAAATATTTTATAAAGAAAAATAATGTAAAGAAAGTAAAATCAATGATTTAGGACTTTCCCAATGAATAACTAAAAGAACAGTTAAACGTGTAAGCATATGTGATTTATAGTTTTTAATTTTGCCATTTGATAAGAGACTTTCCGTTTTGAATTTTCCTTGGAGTTCGTTATTTTATTTATTTTACTTTTTTGTACAATGTATAATAAAAAATCTAACTCCTGACTAATATTAGATAAAAGAAATTCTTAAAAATGTAAGGACGCAACAAATAAACAGG
This sequence comes from Mytilus coruscus, assembly GCA_017311375.1. Lineage (NCBI taxonomy): Eukaryota > Metazoa > Mollusca > Bivalvia > Mytilida > Mytilidae > Mytilus > Mytilus coruscus. The sequence goes on from CM029595.1 coordinate 65,800,608, forward strand.
AATAAGCATCCATTTCGTACAATGTTTATTAACATCAATATACAAAACCGCAGTTCTCTGATACACATACATTAGTTTTTACATATGATATAATTAGTCATCTTTCTTGTAAATTTTCCAATGAATTTCATTTAATCTGGCTATGTAAATGAAAGACGATCCTAAAACTGTTGACAGATAAACATTTAACTAGAAATGGTGATGGGAAGCCATAACAATATATCTCTATTTTTGAGGACAATGCGTAATGTAGTGAAATAATGGCTGGTATTCCTTTGATGCTTTCATCTATAAAATATGAGAGACTTCTAGACGTGTAATGGGATGCTTACCCATTCGATGCACGTGGTCTCATTTCATTTGAATTAATTGCTTTTCAAAATATTTTAAATCTTAACCTTTAACCAATGGTTTTGTGAAACATCTGAAAACAGTATTTAAAAGTAAAACCATATTGTCTATAGCAATGGTTATGCAAAGATATTTGGAGTTCAAAATGGAGATTTAATATGATTTATTTTAATAAAGAGCCATACAAAGCACACCAGATTGTGATGTCATTATGTGCGAAACTGTACATACTGGAGATAAAACCCAAGATTCTAATGAAAAAAGTAAACCATGATTAAATTAAATGCACAGTGAATGTTGTGGCACCGTTAAAGTCCATAATTCCTCTAAAGTCCACAACACCGCTAAAGTCCACAACAAATTTCCGCTAAAGTCCACAACGCCGCTAAAGTCCACAAAATGACCTCCGCTAAAGTCCACAAGAAAACGCCGTTAAAGTCCACAATAACAAGTTCCGCTAAAGTCCACAAAAAAGCACCGTTAAAGTCCACACATTTTTTTTTTATTATTAAAAACATCAGTTCGTTTTTTTTTTATTCCGTTAATACAATACAAAGCATGGGCCTTTCTTCTCGGTAGTTATTTGTTTATCAGTTTGATAAATGAGAAAAGTACAGTATCTGTAGATGATTTTGTTACATTAATTTTGATCTCTGTATTATGATCAGATGATGATGGCCAAGTTCGTAAATTCGTTAGTTATTAACTTTACATTATTACTGCATTCTTCAAGTACTGTTTTTTGTTTTCTTATTCTTTGCATATAATCACTTTTTGCCGTAACTAATGTACAAAGCAAACGTGCCTCCTAATCTATAACATTTGAACGGCATTCATTCGGACAACAATCTTGATTATGATTATAAACAAAAATAGTAAGTATATGAATCCCAAAGGTCTCCTGTCACAAAACTTTTAACCAACGTTTAACGGTACTAATTCTGGTGTTGGTTATAGAAAACAACGAAAAATAATGTGTTATGATTTTCAGAACGGAAAAATGAAGTCAGTATGATAAATTCTAAATAAAAAAGAAAATATTCTATGCTTTAAATTATATTTTTATCGATTAGTATAGGATATCGATGCGTTGAATGGGTGTCTACCAAAATGTCACAATAAAACCTGATTTGAGTACATTTCAATGAGACAGCAACTCAACAATAAATGTAATACATATTTACACCACTCTTCCGGAAACCAAAGTGGAAATTTAAATATTAGTTGCATCATACTTGTATAACATTGATATCAGTTAATAGAATATTGATTAGTTTTGACCTAAAATGAATTTACACAAACTTTCGCACAAAAGTGTATGTGTTGTACTGTTTCATCACTGTTCCAGGTTAGGGAAGGGTTTGGCGCCAGCAAAGTGTTTAACTTCGCCACATTCTGTATGTGCCTGTCCCAAGTTAGGGACCTGTAACTCGTTGGCTGTCGTTTGTTGCTGTATATTATATTATTTTCCCGTTTATTGTTATGGAAATATATCAGGCCGTTACTTTTCTTGTTTGAATTGTTTAACCTTTTTTCTTTTATTTCGGGCCTTTTAAAGCTTACCGTGATGTATCGATTGTGCTCATTATTGAGGGCCGTACGGTGATCTATAATAGTTTTAAATTCTCTGGGAGAGAATAATCTCATCGGCAATCTTACCACATATTTTTCTATCAGTTAAATAATTTCCGAGGCCTGGTTTGCCGATCGATCTAAGAAGTATTATATCTATAGTAATCACTTGGATGTCAACACCGAGGTTGTAAATTCGATGAACCCCGCTCGAAGCAAGGGCGTTCGACTCAATCTTATTAACTACTTCTTTATTGTTCTGCACTCCTTTATCTAAAACAACATATTGTTGTCTAATTCCTTACACTCACTTCATTTGAACTTTGGTGAAGAGTTGTCCCATTGGCAATCATACCACATCTCCTTATATTTTATAATGACTGTTTACTTATTCCGTACTGTGTTCTGTGTACTATTTTCGTTAACACATGACATCAAACTTTTGCGCTTTAAAATAATAGTTTTACAAGCTACACAAAACGATATTACACCATTTCGAATTCTGTATTAAATGAGTACACAATATATTTCCTGTATTTCGTGCATTGTGAAATATGCAACGACAGACTAAGTTCACAGCTAGATATATAGCTACGCTTGTAGTATCATACCAAAAATAGTTAGTTAAACACAATAATACAACGCAATTGTAAGTGCAAACAAGACATTACGTATTAGCAACAGTTACACAAAGCAGACAATACATTTAAGCAAAGCAACATAAAAGTAACATGAACATTACAAACTGTATACATATAAACATACCTCACATGTAGTGCAAAGGTCTTTGCTTCACCAACTAATTGGTATGAATCAGTTTACATTCTTTACAATATATGCAATACCTGAAGACAAAATATTAAAATGATAAAACCTTATGCAATACTGCTAGATTAAAATAAACATAATTATCTCCCTTTAAATCTGGTTAATCAAATATTTACTTGTATTAACTTTAAAGGGTATAAAATCTTTTAACTATACAAACTGTTACTGTATTAACTTTAAAGAAATCTTAAATTAGTATACTATGGAGCGCATTTATCCTGAATTTTTAATGCAAACTAATAGACAAATAAATTTTGGCTCAAAATGGCCTAAATATATTGCTCTTCACCAAAAGTTTCATTTCTGCAAATTTGTTGGTTAGTTTAAGTAAACAAGGACATCAAAAGCTCTATTTTGTGTCGGAGTAGGGCTACTTTAACATACGTTCTAAATTGGAGGAGTAATTGGTGGTCTGACACCTTTTAAAGAGCAAATAGAAGTTGATCAGAAAACCTTTGTTTTGCTTTATTCTTAATCCTTGGTCGATTTGTATAAAAAATGACTTATCTTTTTCATTTTGGACTACATGAACATAAACTTTCAATATCAAGATCAGTTTTGGTTGATTTTTCCTTGTTTGTCCTACTGCTGTAAAGACTTTCCACAATTTTACAATGAGTTTAGTAAATAAATCCAAATTATTGAAGAGTCAAAGAATATTGACCCCCTTTTTTCACCAGGTGTCAGTAATGGGACTATTAATTGATCAAAAGTGCAGTTATGGTCATTAAACTGTTTTATTTACTATCAGTCAATATAATTTAAGGTAGAAAACTTTCATTTGAGACAATAAATTGGATTGTGGTGAGTTTATGCAGTGTTTACATTAGGCTTAGTTATCTGCCAAATACATGGTATGACGCAATGATATTAGGGGTAAAAATCAAATAATTTCATTAAATCTTCAAGACGACAATTTTTTTGGGGTAGTAAACAACCTATGTTTTAATGTTTAATACCACAGAAACAACTTACTGTGAATTCATAACAATTTAGGACACTTTTTGATATGAATGCATATTGTCAGGGTGGATTAAAAGCTAAAAAATAGCACAAATTCAGGTTTAAGGCTCTAAATTTGCAATTAAAATCCTTATCTGTTCAAGAAAATATTGCAATTTTCACAGCTTTCTAAATATTTTACCTTAAGTTTAACTTCATAGAAACCAGGTATATCCTGAATTGTACATGTATCACCTTTCTTCATGCCAATTTTCAACCTACCTTTTAAGTCTTATAAGAAAAATCTGACCTTGGGAACACAGGTACTACCAAAATAACTCCTGGTTTTCTGGAAATCTTAAATTAGTATACTATGGAGCGCATTTATCCTGAATTTTAATGCAAACTAATAGACAAGTAAATTTTGGCTCAAAATGGCCTAAATATATTGCTCTTTCACCAAAAGTTTCATTTCTGCAAATTTGTTGGTTAGTTTAAGTAAACAAGGACATCAAAAGCACTAAATTGAATCAGAGTAGGGCTACTTTTACATACGTTCTAAATTGAGGGAGTAATTGGTGTTCTGATACCTAAAAAATGTCCCAAGAAAGCATTTTAGTTAGACACCTGGTCAGTTGTTGCTTAAATCATATCTGTTTTGTCTTCATTTATTTTGGTGTTAGTTGAAGATCTACGACAGTACATGTTTTAGAAACTTTTCTAGACTCGAGCTATTAAAATAAGTTATATTGTCTATTGATTAGGACATTATCTGGACCTCTTTAATATATAATTATGTCTTTTGGTGTGTGTGTTGTAGCTTATTTTCCACATCTTTTATGTAGCACAAATAATATATACTACATCTAAAATTAACCACACCAGTTTAATCAGTAGAAAAAAACTATAAATGAATCATAGCTCAGACTTTGCAGTGGGAAATCTAGTGAACGAAAACAAAAGAAAATTCACTCTTCTTATGATAGAGTCGAGAAAGTCAATAATAAAACAATGCCGGTGACGATACTGATCAAAAGTTATTTCTAAATAATAGTTGTACATTTTAAGGAAATTATTTGTTAAACTGTTTATAAGAAATATACATGCAAATACACGATGTTTTATGTTCAGTATTTATCGAGACAATTGCATAAGAAGCTTGTTTAAAATGCAATAATGCTGCATATTGATAAAAACAATTGGAAAAATCATGTACTTTCGGGTCACCAATTTTCGGAGTGTTCCACAGAGTCCTTAGCATGTTACAATTTCCCAAAGTATACTTATTTTTCACACCTAAGTTATCGAGCACACCGGTCTGCTCTTGTCAAATGTACATTCAATAGAGAAATATTGTCTTTTCGTGAAAATAAAAATTTAAAAGTCTGTCTGTGCAGGTTAAGAAATTAAAGATAACTATTCTAACAAAGTAGGTATCTTTCTACTATTCTTTATACAATTTCAAGAAAAGGTCGTCTCGATTTTTGTACATGTATTTGCGGTCTTCTCCATCTATTCACATTCAATGCTTACATCGAGATAAGGTCCGTTTGAATTTGCTTAGTAACTTAATTTCAAAAGTGCCAATCTTTGTTGCATATCAATCGATTCCTTTGGACTTGTTTCCCTGACTTTCTCTCATCTAGCTGTATCTATATATGGATGATTAACATGTTCTAGAGAAGAAAACAGTCAGTAAAAAAATAAATTGAAGTTGGTACTCCAGGAATTTATTCGCATAGCAACATTTTAAACCAATTTTACATCAAGCTTCTACAGCTTGCTGTACTCGTCGTTTGCTACTTAAGGAAGGAAATGATACATTTAAATGGACGTTTTGTTTTTGTTTCAACTTATTTCAATTTTTATTATTTACCAGAACGTTTTCCTGTGAATCCTTAATTGATAGCATCCTTACTAAAAAGGGACAAACAATGAGAAGATCTAGTCTTCAGTGTTTAAATGGGAGGTAATATTTTGTCACTAGATTTCCCACTGTTTGAGGAGGGTTTGACTATATGCCAGAAATGTGTGGTTTCGTAAAACCCTGCAAAAAGTATGAGTAGTAGGAAAAGAACAATATATACAACTTAAACATTAAAATATAAATCTTTTGTCTTGATACATTCCCGAGAAAATACTTTTTACCTATATCAAATGTAAATTGTTTGGTGTGGCTTTGAAATAGTCAAGGGTGTTGTATATTTCATTAATCAAATTAAACTCAATTGGCTGTATCAGTAGTTGATAAGCATTATAAATATTTTATAAAGAAAAATAATGTAAAGAAAGTAAAATCAATGATTTAGGACTTTCCCAATGAATAACTAAAAGAACAGTTAAACGTGTAAGCATATGTGATTTATAGTTTTAATTTTGCCATTTGATAAGATACTTTCCGTTTTGAATTTTCCTTGAGTTCGTTATTTTGTTTATTTTACTTTTTGTACAATGTATGAGAAAAATCTAACTCCTGACTAATATTAGATAAAAGAAATTCTTAAAATGTAAGGACGCAACAAATAAACAGGAATAAGCATCCATTTCGTACAATGCTTATTAACATCAATATACAAAACCGCAGTTCTCTGATACACATACATTAGTTTTACATATGATATAATTAGTCATCTTTCTTGTAAATTTTCCAATGAATTTCATTTAATCTGGCTATGTAAATGAAAGACGATCCTAAAACTGTTGAGAGATAAACATTTAACTAGAAATGGTGATGGGAAGCCATAACAATATATCTCTATTTTTGAGGACAATGCGTAATGTAGTGAAATAATGGCTGGTATTCCTTTGATGCTTTCATCTATAAAATATGAGAGACTGTGGACGTGTAATGGGATGCTTACCCATTCGATGCACGTGGTCTCATTTCATTTGAATTTAATGCTTTTCAAAATATTTTAAATCTTAACCTTTAACCAATGGTTTTGTGAAACATCTGAAAACAGTATTTAAAAGTAAAACCATATTGTCTATAGCAATGGTTATGCAAAGATATTTGGAGTTCAAAATGGAGATTTAATATGATTTATTTTAATAAAGAGCCATACAAAGCACACCAGATTGTGATGTCATTATGTGCGAAACTGTACATACTGGAGATAAAACCCAAGATTCTAATGAAAAAAGTAAACCATGATTAAATTAAATGCACAGTGAATGTTGTGGCACCGTTAAAGTCCATAATTCCTCTAAAGTCCACAACACCGCTAAAGTCCACAACAAATTTCCGCTAAAGTCCACAACGCCGCTAAAGTCCACAAAATGACCTCCGCTAAAGTCCACAAGAAAACGCCGTTAAAGTCCACAATAACAAGTTCCGCTAAAGTCCACAAAAGCACCGTTAAAGTCCACATTTTTTTTATTATTAAAAACATCAGTTCGTTTTTTTTATTCCGTTAATACAATACAAAGCATGGGCCTTTCTTCTCGGTAGTTATTTGTTTATCAGTTTGATAAATGAGAAAAGTACAGTATCTGTAGATGATTTTGTTACATTAATTTTGATCTTTGTATTATGATCAGATGATGATGGCCAAGTTCGTAAATTCGTTAGTTATTAACTTTACATTATTACTGCATTCTTCAAGTACTGTTTTTGTTTTCTTATTCTTTGCATATAATCACTTTTGCCGTAACTAATGTACAAAGCAAACGTGCCTCCTAATCTATAACATTTGAACGGCATTCATTCGGACAACAATCTTGATTATGATTATAAACAAAAATAGTAAGTATATGAATCCCAAAGGTCTCCTGTCACAAAACTTTTAACCAACGTTTAACGGTACTAATTCTGGTGTTGGTTATAGAAAACAACGAAAATAATGTGTTATGATTTTCAGAACGGAAAAATGAAGTCAGTATGATAAATTCTAAATAAAAAGAAAATATTCTATGCTTTAAATTATATTTTTATCGATTAGTATAGGATATCGATGCGTTGAATGGGTGTCTACCAAAATGTCACAATAAAACCTGATTTGAGTACATTTCAATGAGACAGCAACTCAACAATAAATGTAATACATATTTACACCACTCTTCCGGAAACCAAAGTGGAAATTTAAATATTAGTTGCATCATACTTGTATAACATTGATATCAGTTAATAGAATATTGATTAGTTTTGACCTAAAATGAATTTACACAAACTTTCGCACAAAAGTGTATGTGTTGTACTGTTTCATCACTGTTCCAGGTTAGGAAGGGTTTGGCGCCAGCAAAGTGTTTAACTTCGCCACATTCTGTATGTGCCTGTCCCAAGTTAGGGACCTGTAACTCGTTGGCTGTCGTTTGTTGCTGTATATTATATTATTTTCCCGTTTATTGTTATGGAAATATATCAGGCCGTTACTTTTCTTGTTTGAATTGTTTAACCTTTTTTCTTTTATTTCGGGCCTTTTAAAGCTTACCGTGATGTATCGATTGTGCTCATTATTGAGGGCCGTACGGTGATCTATAATAGTTTTAAATTCTCTGGGAGAGAATAATCTCATCGGCAATCTTACCACATATTTTTCTATCAGTTAAATAATTTCCGAGGCCTGGTTTGCCGATCGATCTAAGAAGTATTATATCTATAGTAATCATTTGGATGTCAACACCGAGGTTGTAAATTCGATGAACCCCGCTCGAAGCAAGGGCGTTCGACTCCAATCATTATTAACTACTTCTTTATTGTTCTGCACGCCTTTATCTAAAACAACATATTGTTGTCTAATTCCTTACACTCACTTCATTTGAACTTTGGTGAAGAGTTGTCCCATTGGCAATCATACCACATCTCCTTATATTTTATAATGACTGTTTACTTATTCCGTACTGTGTTCTGTGTACTATTTTCGTTAACACATGACATGGGTAAAATCTCTTTGTTCTTACTGTGCTATAATCTGGATAATGCACAGATAAGGCGGACCCTGGATTTTGAAAGGGATGGAACTTGATTCCATAAAATTAAAAAAAATCTATTTTATAATATTTTGTGTACAATGTAAATCTTAAATGGGTGTTTCACAGTCAAACCAGTTTACTTAATAATTATTTTTTGTAATTTCTGCCAAAAAAAAAATGTATTTTAGAATATCAAATTAAATAAACTCTGATAGTTTTGTGTTCCATGGAATGAATGTATTACGACTATTTAGATATGTATACCTTTTTAGTGACTATTTTGCGATCGAATTTAATGAGGATCATTTTTAAGTTTGTACCAAAACAGCGGGAGAGGGGAATAAGCTGCAGATCAATTGTTAAGATGCGACAAAATGAATTCAGTAGACACAAAATAAAGGGAGGGAAGTCAAAGATTGAAAAATGAAACATTTTTTCTGTTTACTTAATATTTTAAATTAAGGTACATTTCTCCTCGGTTCATCTTCTTCTAAGTATATTATTGAGGGAAAGAAAGGCAATTAATCTACACCCAATAACCCGTTCAGTTATGATTTTTCAAACTCCGATTTAAAAGGTATGTAGCAAACTGAACTAAAACTGAGGAGATGTAGGTTATACGTCAATAAGACAGTAATCAAACGACAAAAACAAACTAATGACTACTAAAGGGCAACATGTAGTATAGTTAAAAAAAAGAAAGGTGTTTACACAATATGTCAATTTTTAAATCGTCACTAATTTATATAAAAATTGTGAATAAATTTAACAGAAACGATGAAAAACAATCTTACATCAAACTGCAATTCTCCAAAAAATGTAACAATTTAGGAAAAAGCCTAAATATAAAAAAAATGTGAATTCTAATATGACGTGCTTCTTTCGCTTTGTAAACAACACCGTGATAAAATTCTCGATATATCTATACTTAGCGCAGACTCAGAGATATACATAATAATGGATGTTACAATATACCTCCCTCGTAAATCCACATGTATTGGAACCTATTTGCAAACGCTATGCCGATTTTATTGTTTTAAAAATTGCAACTGAAAAAAGACTACAGAACTTTTATTCTTATTCGGATCCATAACAAAAAGAATTAATGCACAAGAGCTCGGAGAAATCTACAAAATCAAAATACAATAAAATTCCGCGAAAGTCCATTAATGCTTTTGGCGCATTTAAGTCATTTCAAAACATGACGTCATACAAATGAAAACGCTAAAGCTGAAGGTTTTTCCGTTACGTGAACCATCGAAATTCGTATAATATTACATTAAAATGCATTTTTGAGGTAGGTGTTGTTTTATTTTCTATTTTATTGCATTATTCGCATATTTACTGATTTCAGCAAGTCAACATGGCGGCTCCTTAGTTACGAAATGTCAACTTTGGATTTGACCGTAGCTTACGAGAAAAACATGTAAACTAAAATGGCAAATGTTGGGTTTGAGAATTAAAAGAATTAAGCACATTTTTCTAGCGGTTGTTTACGAAATAATTCATGCAAGCTACAGATTTATTAGAATGTTTTAGCTTTATCTAACAGGGAGTAAAAAGAACAGCCACACACGGCATACCCACCCTCGCTTCAGTTTTTAATGACCGTATTTGTCCTATTAGAATCGAAATAATGGCTTTCATGAATTATTTCTTAATTATTTAAAACTTACCAATCTTTAACTGCATTATAGCGTATTTCCCCTTTCTTTGCCCTACAAGAAACTTTCATAGGAGCCGTGGATTGCGGAATATCGTCCGCATATTTCCAAAATGTTCACGTAAATTGATGACGTAATGTGTTAAAACAGTTATTAACCAATCAAATCGGTGTATATGGTTTAATCTGCACGGCTCAGGATGACCCTTTAACCCGAACTCCTACGTCGTTCTGGTTAATTAGGGTCACCGACGCAGAATAAATCATATATACCGATTTGCTTGGTGAATAACTATAACATAAAAACAAGAAAGTGCCCATAGTACACGGATGCCCCATCCGCACTATCATTTTCTATGTTCAGTGGACCGTGAAAATGGGGTAAACACTCTAATTTGGCATTAAAATTAAAAGATCATATCATAGGGATCATGTGTACTAGGTTTCAAGTTGATTGGACTTCAACTTCATCAAAACTACCTCGACTAAAACTTTAACCTGAAGCGGAACAGACGGACGGACGAACGGACGTACGGACGGACGAACGAACGAACGGACGCACAAACCAGAAAACATAATGCCCATAAATGGGGCATACAAAATATACATACACTAGTTGTTTAACTTAGTGAAGTGTTTTTAATCACATGCAAAATTAGTCAAAGATTAATATGTATAAACTCATAAAACGCTAAATCTGTTCTGCAGTAACCAATAAAATTGTATTGATGAGAACAGAAACATTCCTTGATAGTATATAATTCGTAAAAGTTTCAGCTCAAAATTTCATACTAGTCTTCCATTTAACCTTTTAAAAATACTAAAAAGTATCTTAAAAGAGAATAAAGAAAGGAAATTAACTCTGAAAGCGATACCGTGAACTTTGATGTGACGTATATTTTATCAATCATTATGACTATAGGATAGTTCCACAATTGTTGGTGTTCGGGCTCAATGCAAGATGAACGTTCCTATTGCCTTTATCCACACCCTGCAATGCTCATATACATATATTTTATTAGTTCTGGATTTCTCAACACACAAATAAATGGGCAAGTGAATGTAAAAATCAAATAAAAAAATTCCAAAACTACATTTGACGGCATTCACAGTTGGATTTTCACAAATCATTTGTTGAAAGACGCAGAATTATCTGAATATAAAATTTTATTTGTTTATCTGGTCATGATTTTCTTCGGTTATTTTTGTTTTCTCCTGATGCAAATCAAAATTTTGGATAAAATATAAACTTTGTGTTATATCATCAGAAATTGATAATTAACGCTTCAAAGTAAATATATTACCAAATAAACAAATAAACCTATGAGAGTTCTGCTTCTATTGGTACCAATTTTGATTAAAATCTTACATGAAATAGTCCTAAATATTTTTATGAAAAAACGTAAATTTTCATGATATATATAACAACAAATTGTAGGTCACAAATCCTTCTGACCATTAGATTTTACTGGCTTGACGGTTTTTGAAGTAACGTTCCTAAATGTTCTAAAACTTATCTTCCAAAATATACATGTATGTACTTCAATAACTTCAATTTCAAAGAGCATTTGAACTCAATTTCATACTTAATTCAGGAGATTAACTCATAAAGTTACAATGTAGCGTCACTTTTGTATTTTAATTAGTTAAAGATTTAATTTCATTTTTTAATCTTGGTAAATTTGACAAATGCACGTGTATGGTCGAGCTCGTACTAGACCGTAAGAGTATACTCATACGGTACGAGCATACGTTCGAGTATACTTATACGGTCCAGACCGTACGGTCCAAATACTCATATTGTCTGGAACATATATACATGTAGCATTGTTGAAATAAAATCTTTTATACTTGTACTCATCATGGGTAATACACAATACAGAACGGCATCCGCGTATAATTTATTCAATTCATCTTTCATTCTGAAACAAATACGTTTTCCTTTTGAAAACAAAACAAACATGCAAACCAATGAGTGATGGAAATCTGCTGAGCACCACAAAATGCATGAATGTGTGAATTCTTTATCATTATTTTGATTTCAAACAAGAACATTATGGTTCAAAGTCTATTTTGAGATTTACGGATCGTTTTGGCTGCTGTGGAGCCTAACAGACACTGAATGAAAATCATTCTTATGTTTTATAGATATTTGCAAAGGAAATTTAAATGTCAAATATAGGCTCCAAATTATGTCAGTTTCTCCAGCATATATATAAAGAGAACGCTATGTTGGAGTTTCTTGTGGATGAACAAATGTTTACTAAAGAATAAAAGAGCACCATAGCTAGATAACTTTTCAGAAATGTTGTCTGTATGGTGGATAGAAAATCGCAATACAAAGATCAAATTTATGGGGATCAAAAGCAGATACTATAATCTTTTCATTTATCAAAAATATAATTCAAGCTGATAAGAAATACTTTCCGAGAACAAAGTCCATGCTTTTATTGGATCTATATATACTATTAGGAGTAAAAACAGCGAATTGATCTTTTGATAATAAAAAAAAATGTTTGGACTTTAATGGTGCTTTTTGTGGACTTTAGCGGAACTTGTTATTGTGGACTTTAACGGTGTTTTTGTGGACTTTAGCGGAAAGTTTGTGGACTTTGACGGCGTTGTGGACTTTAGCGGAAAATTGTTGTGGACTTTAGCGGTGTTGTGGACTTTAGAGGAATTGTGGACTTTAACGGTGCCACAACGCTCTTCGATGCAAACGAGATTGTTCTATTAAAGTAAAACTTAAAAGATGAACTCAAATAAAAAACACAGGATTCTGACAGGGCATATATATGGAAGCATTCATTCAAGTTTGAGTACAGTATGGGATGACAGCATTTGTTGCACAAATTTGAAAATCTACATTACATAAACGAAACGAAAAATTAGAATGTGGAAACACTTGACAGAACACAATAACTACGTGATGAAAAAGGTGAACGCAGAATTTTTAATTCCAATGAAAACACGACATGAACGAGATGATGTTGAAGCATAGATTCAAGTTCAAGAATAGCAGGGGATGACTAACAGCATTTGTTGTACAAAATGTTCAACAGAAAAACCTATAGTACATGATCGAAACAAAATAAAAAGGATGTGGAAATGCATGTTCAAGTAATACACAGAAGAGTTTCAGCACAATATCTACCTGATGAAATAGGTGATCGTATAATTTTGATGTCCAATCAAAATTCAAGAGCCGGCAACCAAAACAAGCTTGAACTTAAAACCAAAAAAAGGAAAGCAGAAATAAAAGCTTCTGACTCATAGTTTCATATTCAAGCACAGAAAAATATAAGGTAAACGCATTCGAAAAAGAGCTAAAATCCAAAACAACGGAATTATACAGCGCAGAAATATTGTAGCATCGATTCAAGTTCGAGTCCAGCAAATAATGATAGCATTTTCTGTACAAATGTAGAACAAACATCCATATTACAGGAGCAGAATTATCAATGCACGGAGACGGTCATAGAAGTTCAAGTGAAAGTACAGTAGAGTATGATGTGGGGTTTTACAAATTTGTTCAACTTGGATCTACAACGAAACGATTCAGCCCAATACCAAGTATTATCTGGAGAAACATTAAGTCACACATTTGGAATGGACGTTGATCTGCCTTTCTTTATTCGTAATATAATACCACATGGCTCATTCCGACTAACACTAGATGACTGGAAACTCGAAACGTAGATAGAAGCAGCTGGCAAAGTACAATGCTAAATAGTGTCTCAGTATCGAATATCTACTGTATCTTTATTGTTAGAATAACCAAGTTAATAATATTGTGTTGATAACTGGCTGTTTGTGTAATAGCCCTGTTATAGATTCGAGGTTAACTGTATTAGCACCAAGACTCGAGGAGAAAAGGTCAAGGCAGAAACAGCCAATTCATAACACTTTTATCAAATGATTCTAATTATCCGATTTAACTAAGAAACTTACCGTGAAGAAGGTACAGGGATTCTAAAACAGAATATATGGCATATTTCAAGGATTCAGACGAAATTTTCGGACCTTAGGAGTGTTTTGGCCAGAGATACGATCTAATCACATTATTTTAATATTTAATAGTTGAAAATAAAAGCACTGCCTATAACCCTAGGATTTTAGAACTGACGAGAGAACGAAAGTGGATGTCCATTTCAATTTCTAAAGGATATGGCATATTTCAAAGATTCGGACGAAAATTTTCGGACTTTCAGGATAGTTTCGCCAGCAATACGATCCCATCAAAATGCCTGTTTATCTAATAGCTAAAAATTAAAGGCAATGATATAGTTTTCCTAATAACGCAAATGCGTGTGATGCTTTTGTAATTATAATTCATTCTTTCTGTTTAGTTTGGTAAATTGAATTATACATTGAAAATATATATTTTTTTTTTCAGTCGTAAATATATCGGTAATGTAAAAGAGAGGCAAAAGATACAAAGGGATATTTAAATTCACAAGCCAAAAAACAAATTGACAATGCCATAGCAAAAAAAGAAAAATAAACGACCAAAAGACAAACAACATCACACAAAGCACAACATAGAAAACTAAAGACTTGGCAACAAGAACCCCTTCAAAAACCGGGGATCATCTTAGGTGCTCCGGAAGGGTAAACTGATCTTACTCTTGTTAGATGTTGGAGTAATTCTATCTTTAAAATTCAGCAAATATGAGTTAGGAAATCGTAAATACGAGTTACAAAGTTGTAACTTTAAATTGTATTCTCGGTTTATATATATTTTTTTAAAAGCTAAAATGAATTGTAAATATAATTTGTATTGTCGGTATTATTTGTTCAAATGAATATTGCCGTTTGTATATACAATTTATACTTGACTAGAACCGCTTTCAGTAGCTACACAGGATCATTGATTTATGTTAAAGGTCGTGACAGCAGTTTGTTAAGGCAGCGCCTAGCACATTAATTTCAAGAAGGAAGACGCAGATAAAGATAGATGTATAGATACTTTAGTGTTTAGCCATATTTATGTTTGTATAATGGTCTGAAGCAGTTAGTAAAGGAAACTAAAGGTATCATAATTTACCGCCTACTACGGCAGACGCAAAAACAAATTTATCAGCTTTTTCCGCTCTAAGTTGTTTACCTTCTCCATCGGAATTAAAATTCTTAATGAATAAAGGAAATTTAGAATAGACGTCATTGAAACACCAACCAAACAACAAAAAAAGTTCAAAAGACGCCTATAGCTTCAACATCTTCAACAATATGAAAAAAATAAATAACTTATATGTGTGGTATGGTATTCAATATGCAGAACAAACGGGCTGGAAATTGTTTAAAAGAGCACAGGAACATCTATACCGCTACCGAAAATCTAAGAAATTCAAAAGTATAGTTTACCAACAATTTAGGAAATCACAATTACAATATCATAAAATTCCAACCACTCGAAGCGATCCAGAAACAACAAGGATATCGCATAAACTATTTGATGATTGTCGTAAAATTATCGAAAACTTCCTCTATTGATATCATGAATATAGTTGATAAAGACAACGTATTAATAGGTCTCATTGCAAACACATCAACCGGAATCAACGAACTAATTTAAAACATCGTATAAATGATACACTTGACGATCTAAAAACAATGGTAGGCATCAATATTATGTAATTTTGGTCAAATACCAATTAGTAAATTACATGATATCCACATGGAACGTGACACAAGCTCGTTTTAGCTCACTCTATGAATGTGCGCGTTTAATTAAAGTTTTTGTCACCAAAGGTTGTTCCCACATATTGATAAACATGTATATCATAAACGGCATTTTCTGAAAATTAAATATATTAACAGAGGTATTGATTTTATCAACTAATCTAGTATATGTAATGATTCTATCATTCAAAACTTTACACCTCCCCATTTTTATATTATAGAACCACCTATTTTTTTTTTATTTAAATACAAAAAAACAGTATTAGTTTGATTTTTTATTACATCAGGCGTCAGTATGGATAAATTATGCTCAATTAACTTGAGACAGTGAATCGTCGAATTTTAGATAATTATGGTCCCCTATGGCCATGAAATTACGGGGGACCTCAACATCGTTAAAGACCGATAGGTTAAAAACTTTTTGAAAACGGGCCAAAATATCGTCATCCTTCTAAAAATAGATTTTCGTCAGCTCATTGCATTCTATTGTAAAAATTTGTGTAAACGGAGAAATCTGTTAAAAATTTCTTGATTTTTATTTAAATCCATGTTTGAATATTGTGGATATTTGAATGTCATATTTTGGAAATAAATAAAAGGGTACATTATACGCCTATTTCTTGAATAAGAAATAAGCTTCAAGTACTCGGAAAGCGTTTTTTTGTTCGTAACGACCGACAAAGCAGCCAAAATGTGGTTGTGGTATGACGTAAATTCTACAGGAAGTTCTTTAGAATGAAATAATAAATTTTTCTATATTCAGATCCGTGGGCTCAACAGAGAGTCATATAGTTGAAATAAATGACAACAACACGTTATTAATTTCATGCTTCCAAAGCTGAAACCTTATTTCTTTACAAAATCAAAATTTATAGACGGACAACTTTAGAAAGGCATGTTATAAATCAGGTCAGTAACGAAGTACTGACTACTGAGATGATGATACCCTCGGGGACTGATAGTCCATCAGCAGAGGTATCGACCAAGTGCTGTCAAAAAATGACAACAACACGTTATATATTTCATGCGTCCGAAGCGCTTTTCTGGATTTACTTATATCAGGAACGCTGAAAGCCGAATATTTGATAGCCGAAGATGTATAAGAGAAAGCCGAATATTTGATAGCCGAAGATGTATAAGAACCAACATAGTTGTAGAGCTATATGACCAAAAAGTACCTAACAAATAGCCAAATCCATCTAAGGTCAACTTTGTCTGAGGGAGTTGAAACCTTGGTTTCTTTATAATTTTAAAATTTATAAATGGACAACTTTAGAAAGGCTTGTTATAAATCAGGTCAGTAACGAAGTATTGACTACTGAGCTGATGATACCCTTGGGGACTGATATTCCACCAGCTGAGGTATCGACCCAGTGCTGTAAAAAAAATGACAACACGTTATAAATTTCATGCGTCCGAAGCGCTTTCCTGGATTCATAGAATAAACAATCATATCATTACTACATGAAAGTGGAATTAACTATTTTTTGGAGTGTGAAAAACTCTTTGATGTTTTAGATAAATTACGTGCGTTTGGTGGTCCTTTTAATTTCGAATACAGTATTGACTATTCAACTCCTTACACTACCCTTCAACACAATCTTAAATAAAAAAAAAAAATACTCCTAGTCAATTAAATGGTCGTTTGAAAAAACTGATTGCAAATTAATTTTCTGCAACTCTTTTAAAGCCATCTTCTAGAATGGTAAACTTATATAATAAGGTAATTATGCTAGATATACTTACTGGAGGTGTGCTGAGATGATTAAAGCTCTAAATTTTCTCCTTCACATTGATGTATGATTCGTCAATAAAGTTTATTGACAGGCTGTAGATATTCGTATGGGCACTAATTGCGCCCCTTTAATAGCAGATTTATTTTTGTACTGTTATGAATCTCAGTGTATAGCCTAACTCAGTAAAGACCTGTTTAAATTCCATTAAATTGATAAATTAAAAAACCGTTATCTTGATGATATTTTTCGTTAAATAATTCTCTTAATATACAGCCTAAAGTTACCCAAAGGAATTTACTTTAAATAAATCAAATATAAACAGCAATTACTGTCCTTTTATATATTTCAGAATTAAGATTTACACGAACTACAATGAAAACTACGACTAAAGGAACGATTTGTCGTTTCCTATTGTTAATTTTCCTTTTTTCGGACGATGATGGTCCTTTTGGCACATCCTTACGGAGTTAATATATCAAAACTTGTTCGCTATGCTCGTGTCTGTAGTGACGTTTTGGATTTCAACGAACGTAGTCTATGCATTACTGGTAAATATGAAGTCAAGGATTTCGTTACTACAAATTACTTTAAACCTTTACTAAATTTAAATTATTCAAAATATACAAAGATTTGGTATGGAAGTTTGTTGTATCTATATAAAAATTATTAAAAACGGGATAGCACATTCTAATATATACGGTAATGTTGTTTTTCACTGGGCCCGTTAATTTAGATTCGATCCGGGTAAATTTATTGATCCTTTACCAAAACTTTTTTCTAAATGGTTACTAATTCAACACTATAATTAGATCTTTGAATATTGTTTTATCGGCATAAATATTGATCGATCTTGTTATCAATAAATTAAAACCAAACTAAATATTATTGTTATACACTATGACATATGTACATTCTCGGTCTTATTATCTGTTGCTACCTAAATTTTTTAACTGTTAATGACGTCTTTACACTTAATCCATTAGATGTTGCATAAGTTATGATTGATATTTTAGTCTTAGTCTTAGATACATGATTTTTTTTATTAGTTGTTATTGGCTTTGAACTAGCTTTCAGTAACTGAGAGTACTCTTAGATCTATTCTTTGAGTCTTTTTTGTGCTTTGTATCGATTTGATGAGTTAAGTCCTTTTGAAATGATTTTTATAGTTTGATTCTTTGTTGTCCTGTTACACCACTATCCCAGATTAGGGGGAGGGTTCGGCTCCAGCAAACATGTTTAACGCGCCACATTCTGTTTGTTCATGTCCCAAGTCAGGAACCTATAATTCAATGGTTGTTGTTTGTTGCTGTATATCATATTTGTTTTTCGTTTATTGTTTTGTCCACAAACCAGGCCGTCAGTTTTCTCGTTGGAATTGTTTTACATTTGTTATTTCGGTGTCTTTTATAGCTTACTTTGCGGTATGGGTTTTGCTCATTGGTAAAGGCCTTGCGGTAACTTATAGTAGTTAACTTCTACGTCATGTGGTCTATGGTGGAACGTTGTCTTTTTGTCAATCATACCAAACTTTTTTTATTTATATGTACTTTTTACTAGTATTTGACATTAATGTAACAAGACAGCAAACAGTGGCTTCATTTTGAGATTAATTAATTCCTGCCATGTCCATATTTCCAAGAAGAAATAAATATATTCCGTCCACTCTTCCAAAGTACTACATTTGATTTGATTCCCTTTTATATGAATGTTATAAGTGTCATGGCAGTAATCA